>LPNX010855396.1:1003085-1018058 GCA_001517045.1 Pseudotsuga menziesii
TCTTAAATGTTGCTGAAAATTACTCGAACAAAACACGTACACATTATTGTTGATAAAAATGTGCATTTGTTTTTGTTGATCATAATGCGTATGCATTTTCTCTCTAGATAGACAACAACAATCCTTATCCAAGAAACACTCTAACATGTTTTAAGGAATTTACACATTCCATGTGTAGTTTCAGGTTGCAAACAGTGCATTCACTCTCTTCATTACAATAACAACATATAAGTTGTTGATTGCATTAACCATCTGCATCACAAGTGTCTAAGGATTGTTTGGAGCACCAAATACATTGGGAAAGGTTCAAGAGTTCAATAGAAAAACACCATAAACAATATCTAATTATTAACCAATCATTTTCTTGTAATTGAGGAGAATCAAAGGAAATATTTCATTGGTCATTGTGGTGGAGTATCTAGAGACAATTGAGAAAGAAAAATATCTAGCTTGGTGAATCTCCCACTGAGGAGAACCATAGATCAACACCACCATTATTTTTCTTGCAATTGAGGAGCATCAAAGGAAATATTTAATTTGTCATTGTGGTGGAGTATCTAGACATAATTGAGCATGAACTAGACTAAACTTGCAGAATATCCCTTTAGGGAGCACCATAGAGCATCTATAACATTGTTTTCTTGCAATTGAGATTAAAGGAAATATTTCATTGGTCATTGCAGTGTAGTATATAGACAAAATTGAGCAAGAAAGAAACCAAACATGGAGAATCTGCCATTAGGGAGCACCATAGAGCTTTTCCAACATTGTTTTTCTTTCAATTTAGGAGCATTAAAGGAAATATTTCATTGGTCATTGTGGTGGATTATCTAGACACAATTGAGTAAGAAAATTAACAAGATTGGGGAAAATCCCATGGAGGAGAACCATGGATCATTGATCATTGCGGTGAAGGGAAATTCATGCAATTGAGAAAGAAAATACCCAACGAAATCCTTGAAGAAATTAGACAAAAGAAAAGAAATGACAGGACCAATTGAAGACGCTCTATGGACATTCACCCAATTACGGTTGTAAAGGATGCCATAGTTCTTCCTACCAATCCACAACAAAAAATATAGAACCATTTAGTTGAGGGGCCTTCATTTTCCACAACAATTGAACAGCAATAACTGCAAGGCACTAACCAAGGAGTAAAACATGGGTGCACATCAAAGAAATCTGAAATAATTGTTGATATACTCGGATGTGGGTATATAAGTGATAGATCTAGAGAGACGTTGAATGGTGATTGCATGCTTGAAGAGGACAATGTTGTTGAGACCATCCAAGAGGATGTCTAATTGCCACCATCTAGCCCCCATCAAGGGATAGGAGGACTTGAATCTCATGTTGAAATTCCAAACTGGCTAGGTGATATGGTACAAGGTACAATTCCAACCTTCTGAACTGTGTTAGTAACTTCAAGTCAAATAACTCCTAAATGTATACATATTGATGAAATTCTCATAGGTTCACTTGAAGGTACTCTATCTAAATGCAATAATGCATATCAAACTCAATAGATTCTTCCTAACTATTATGATTCTAAATTTGATGGAGATAAATGTAGATTACTTTTATCATTATTAAAATATAGGTTTATGACTGTTGTTAGGATAAACTTAAGGATAAAGATGATAAACAATTTTGAACCAAGTTCTCATATTATCAAAAGTTTAGTAGATGCATTTAATACAATTGGAAATAAATATTGTTCAAAGGATCGAAATGTAGCTCACCGTGTGTTGTTATAGTTAATTGTGAACAAAAGAACTAGGGCCCTTTGACTTCTTAATCCTACATCCAAAATTGTTAATTTGGATGTCAAAACAGTTCGTAGGTATTGCTATAGAAAAGAACAACTTGAATCTGGTAAAAAAGATGTATGGGCCTTCATTGGTAGGTTTCCACACTATGATATAGAGCTCATTGATGTGGTAAAGGGGCTGGTGCCATATTTTTGGCCTGAAAACACTAGACCTTCTTCCAACCAAAAAGATGTACTAAAATTGAGAAGGTGTTAAGGGATCATGAGGCTCACAAAACATTTTATTGACATGACACAAACACAATTATATGAGAGATCTAGGCATGAAAATAATGAACTTAGCTTGGGCCAAAGATCCTTTCAGAACTACAAACCATGGTATGTTAAAATAAACACAACTCATAACACATGTTATTATCGATACCACATTGACTACGGTTATTATTATGACACATATATACATATATTGTGTAGATGTGTTAAATGCATCTCCACCTAACTTTTGGCACTCAAATCAGTTAACTGAAGTGTTAAAGGTGCCTCCACCTAACTTCTGGCACCAAATCTAGTCAACTAAAGACTTAAAGGCACCCTCACCTATTTTTGGTCATTTAGTTCAGTTCTTCTCATCTAACTAAAGTAAAAAAGGATCCCCCACCTACTTGTTGGCATGTAGTTGAGTTCTAACTTAGTTAGACTTATTTTAAACTACCTTCGAGTCTGTTAGAGTCAATTATGGTGTATTTAAGTGGTTAATTGATGTGTCAAGAGGTGTTAACTGATAAGTAAGACACTCTCATGCAGTCAATTTTAATGACCTATCTAGTATTCAAATTTCTTGTCTATTCATTCCATTGTAGAGCATTGTAATATATCTTCTGAATTAATGATTATAATTTTACTACTGCAAGCCTTTTGCATTATTTTTGGCATTCTTTGAGTAAATTGATATATATCAATATGCAGTAACTTTTGTCTTGGTTGTAATATTGTTGTTCCTCAATAGTATATGGTATCAAATCCATGGTAGGACAAGGAAAGTACTCTACAGAGTTTTCGATGGATCTTTCATGAATATTGAGCAAAATTGGTAAAAAATATTCCAACACTGCACCAAGAGAGAAGAGTTTTCCACATATGATCCAAAAGGATCATCTCAAATTTGATGAAAGTGAGAGTCTTAAAACAACAAAATAAAGTTTACCAGGGTAAAGAGATTGCTGAAAACTTTCTTTTAACACTTGTTCATGCGAAACAACCTCCGGATGAAAAAGTTTCTAGCAGTTGAAGTTTCGATGATAATGTTTAATACTGGTGAAAATGGAAAAAAATGGTAAAATGGTAAAACGTATAGTAAATGTATGGTATGGAGAAATTGGTTGGAGTTTATGGTATTTGAACCTAATACCTACCTATATCCCAATCCATCACCAAGTTGCATAATCCAAGGTTTCCACTGATGGTCCTTGATAGAGTTATGGAAAAATTATATTTAAGTTTAAGGTTATGTTTAATGGAAAAAAATGGGGAGGGGCTAAGGGCATATCCCTCGAACCAATGCCAACATCGAGGCCCCCATATAGAACCATATGTTAAAAAAAGCAATGGAATCTTATCCATATCAACATAACGTGGAGCCAAGTCACATAATGTGGAGCCATACCATCGAACCACATTATAAACATATCGACCATATCACAACATGTATATGTAAACGCGATACATTATAACCATATCAATCATATATTATAACATGGTTATATGCAAATGTATGCCACCATTCAAAATCACGTGGAGGGAGGAGAGGCCCGTGGGTTTGACTCCGAGATCTCTCCTGAAATAAATCTACATCTTACCATTGGGGAGCATCCCCACCATTGGTTGATAAATGACACACAATGCTTCTAAGTTGGAAGCACTAAAACCCTATAAAATGAACCATGATGTCCAGCCACGAGTTCATATTTCGGGAGTTGGAAGTATAGAACAAGATAGGTTTGCATAGAGGTGAATACATGGTAGAGGCACAAATCCTGGGGTGCACATGTCATTAATGGGAACTGATATCAAGGAAAAATCCATACAGTTTGTGTTATTTTGTCTTATTTGCAGGAAGATTGTCTTGTTTTGCATGCTAGAGGTGGCCTCATGCACATATAGCCAACTTTATACTTAGTTTTATCAGAATTTCGCAAGGAGTTTAGTGGTGTTGTTTATTTTTGTTTCTGTCTGACAAAAATTAAAAGTGTTTCCAGAACACTCACTGTTGTAAGCTTTAAATACTTAATGTATCGACCTTCCCATTGGAAGTAGCTCGGATATGTAGTTCAGGAGGGGTGAACTCCGTTATCAGTTGTTGTCTTCATTTTCTAGTTTTCATATCTCTTTTTATTTTCTTATGTGAATATTTTAAAGCATTAATTTTTTTTATCTTTAATCCTATTTATGAATATTTAACATGAAATTTCACATCCAAATTTATGGTTAAAGAGATCCTGAAATTTCATATCAAGTTTGGTATCATAGCTAGATAACCATTTCATTATGAGTTTATGTTAATAAGATTCAGGATATAGTGTGGTGAAGGAGAACTTGAATAGTTTGATCCAGAGATTGGTTCAAGAAGAGGAATAATGTCTTCACCAAAAGGAGAAGAAGCAACTTCTTCTATCCCATATGTAGGGGAATTTCTGAAATATTTCATTTGAATGAAAGCGATGGTAGAGGAACTCTATTAAGATCGTAAGAGAGGTGAATAAGGAGGTCCATCTCATGTTGAAGGTAAAAAAGAAGGAGGTGGCGAGGGACCTCCTAAAACTCCACCATCTTCCCTGTCTTATCTTGATGGTTCTTTACATTCTCCATTTGAAAAACAAAAAGGAAAGATTGATTTTAATGTGCCTCAATTAAAGCTAGATATTAAGTTTGAATTACCTATACCTAATGGAGAGCTTAATGATGAGAAATTGGACAATTGGATCCATCAAATTGAAGTTTATTGTAGGATTCAAAATTTTACTTAAGATAACATTAATATTCAGTTGGCTTCTCCCTGACATGTAGGGACTGCTCTCAACTGGTAGGAGAGAATATCTCAATAGGATCTTTCCACAAAAGGAAAAATCATCTCCTCTTGGTATGAGCTCACATCAGCATTAAAAAAATAGTTTTATTCATTAGGGTACATGCAACAAGATATCATGGACTGGAAGAATATGAGGAAAGGTAAGGGAGAAAGTGTGAAATATTACACACAAGAATTCCGAAAAAGAGAATTGGTACTTGGTATACTTCTCTACACCCAATAAACTCTTCTCAACTATATATGAGGATTGCATAGTTATTTACGTCATATGATATTGATGTTTAATCCTACTAACCTTGTTGAGGTGTGTGTTCAAGAAACTCACATAGAGATGAAGGGAAATAATACCAAAGATAACATTTCCAAGAAACCTTTCAAAACTGATGAAAACAATTCTAAAGGTAAGGGAAAAGGTAAACACACAACTATTGTGAAGAAGAAAGGAGAAAAACCTACCTATACGCATTGTCATAAGAAAGATCATGATGATTCCAAATGTTGGAAAATTTATCCAACCTGAGAAGTTTTGGAATAAAGAAGATAAAAAGACTACTACAGTAGTTATCCAACATGATTTAGGGTCAGAATATGGGAATGAAACTAAGGTGGTTGCTACAAGCATTCGATGTAAAATTCATTCTTGTTCGGTTTCAAGAAATGAACCTGTCATTGATGAATGAAAGATGAGTGAGTTATTTAGTATTAGATTAATCTCTAAACATACAAAAATTTATACTCTTTTTGAGAGTGGATCACAAGAAAACCTCATTTCAGAATAAATTCTTAAGAAATTACAAATGGAAACTAAGTTACACACTAAACCATATCCACTTGGATGGGTATGCGATAATGCACAATTACAACTTACAAAATAGTGTAGAATTATGAGGTAGCCTGAGGGGTACAATGAATATTCCTCCTTGGTATGCATACTAAGGAAATCATTGTATGGGATCAAGCAATCCCTAATGGAATGGTATGCAAAAATGTATGCCTTCTTACTATCAAATAAGTTGGAAAGGTGCAAGTATGACTGCAATGTATACATGAAGTAGAAGGGAGGTTTCTTACTATTTATTGTATTGTATGTGGATGAATTTATCATCACCAGTGGTTCAACTGTTGGATTGAGGGACATCAAGTTAGAATTGAGCAAGGATTTCTCCATGACATATCTAGGGATGCTCACATAGTTTATTTTCCTTGAAGTGAATAAAAAAGATTTGGGGATCATGATTTCTTAGTCTATATACGTAGGTGATTTTCTCAATAGGTTCCATGATTGCAATGTGTCATCCTTCCCCTTCCTATCTGGCATCATATTTGAAGAAGGTGGTTCAACACCCTTGGTTGATAGCACTCACTAAAGACAACTGATTGGTAGCTTATTGTACCTTACTCATTTGAGACCAGAATTGTCATGTGTTGTTAAGGTTGTTGCTAGGTTCATGCAAGATCCACATGATCTGCATTGGAGGGGAACAAAGCGCATCTTGCACTATGTGTAGGGTACTAGAGAGTTTGGGGTTCACTCTTTTTCTAGTGCTCAGCTAGATGTGGTTAGTTTTACTGACTTAGACTGGGTTGGAAATAGTACTAACAGAAGATCTACTTTGAGGTTTGTGTTCATGTTGGGATTAGAACCAATATGTCAAGCAAGAAGCAAACATCTCTTTCTCTATGTTCAGTTGAAGCAGAGTATCGGGGGGATTTGAATGAAACTATTCAATAAATTTGGTTACATGGTATTCTAACATAGTTTTGCATTTGCACTTATCCTTTTGTTGACATTTTATGTGATGATCAAAGTGAAATTCAAATTTCAAGTGATCAACTACATAAGCAGTGGACCAAACACATATAAGTCCTTATGCACTATACCTGGGAACTAGTGCATAATAAGAATATTATTCTCCATTACTTTCCTATAGAGGAGAAGGTTGCAGACATACATACAAAATATTTCACTGAGAATATTTTTTTTCTCAAGTATCTTCTTGGTGTGAAGGTTTGATTCATTTTTTAGTTCCTGGTCTACTACTCATTTTGAGGGGGGGTCTTTCCCATGAGGTTTTCCCCTTTTCCTTGGTTTATTGAGAAACTACTTTTTTCATTATATTTTATGGGCAACCTTTGGTCTCAGGGTGTTAGTATTATTGTAACCCTCCCTTGCCAACCATAGTCTATTTGTGAGTCTCCTAGATTAGGATGTTATTATAAATTTCATTAATGTATGGAGATATTATCTGGGGACCACTAGCCACTTGATTCGCCCCCATGCATCAATCTATGAGCACTAGAGACCAATCCCTACATTTTAGGGGACCGCTATGAGTTATGGGAATTCCACCATCCATTCAACCTAATTAGTGTTGATTCATGATCTGATGGGATTCTTTCAATCCTCTAGCACACTTGTTTACATCTGATTGCTTTGGTAATGGTCTGAATGTGTCACTTTTATCAAGTTTTTTATCTAGTTGTCTTTCAAAGTTGGTAGTTCAGCCCAAGTAGGGTTTAGTTCATCTTTACAGTGCTTGTTAAAGTTTGTCATTTTAAATATCTGAATGTTTCTTTATTGCATTCATACATATTCAAGTTAGTCTAGCTTACTTTGTTGGATTAGTTGCATCGAATTTTATTTTTTTGAAAAAAAAAAAAACAAGGAATTTGTAGTTGCATGGTTAGCCCTAGATTAGGCTCATTGCATTCTTGTTTTTCCATTATTTTCAAAAAAGAAAAAATATAAAAAGTCTTTTGTTTCAAAGTTGTTGAGAATTTTCATTTGTTTCAAAAAATAAAAAGGAAAAGGCATTAGTAATAGCATTCATTTGAAAAAAATCACACCCTCTTTGCTTTCAATTTTGAGTCAAAACATCATGAGTTTCACTCTCGCCACCTTGAGTAATATAAGCCTTAAAAAGAACACATAATTTAAAATTTATTAGAGCATTTTTCTTTTTTAGGCTGAACATCAACTAGCTTTGGCTAGGTTCCTGGATTAGGGAACTTTTTAACTATCCAAGAGATTTTTGAACTCAGACTTAGTGGCCAATCATTAGGCAAACCCAAGTTTACAAGGGATCAACCAAAAATATCCTCTAACAAAGGAGTCAAGCACAAGGTCATGTGAGAGCTTGGTTGCAGAGATAACCATCCAATACCTTGTTCAAGTATAAACCAGGATTGTTGTGCGTACATGGGTTCTTGCAGTACCAGTTTTTGGGCCCCATGAGCTGTCGATGCTGTTAGATTTTTGGGCTTAGATACCCTTCCCATGCACACCAGTAAGACCTGCAACCGTTTCACTGGAATATCCTTGTAAATTTGGTTTCCTTAGTATCAAGATCATAGGTTCTTACCCGGGTGCCAGCGGAAGCATATATCCATTTCTCCTAGAGTAGACTTAAAAGGTGACTTTGGTTGACAATTTGGGAGGGTGGTTTGGTGATTCAAATGATTGCACCCAGAAAATGCATCATGATATGCCACGTAACTACTCTCTAATCTTCATTGGTTTGTTATGGTCCCTAATCATCCCAAACGTTCCATTGAAAGGTGTATCTATCGCATGCTTATGTTTGTGATACTTAGGATATTTTTTAGTGTGCTATGTGGTTTGTTTGTGCTTTAGTTTGACCTTTAGGTGTGAGATTAATTTTTAGATGTGGAGGACCATCCTCTCCATAGGTATAGAAGCTTGCAAAATCTTACTCCACTTTCAGCAGTGGAGCCTCCACCGACACCTCGGAGGCGGAGACTAGACATAGGCGGTTCTTTTGAATCGAAAGGTGTTACTAATGTTCTAGGTGAACCAAAACTTGGATATAATAAAATAGACTTTCCATCAGTATATATAAAATATCTGCAAGCTGACGAGTTTGCATGAAATTATAATACATCTCTCAATAATTTAAGTGACCCTGTGTTAGTTTAAGTTCATCCTTTTGGGTCATATGACTTTGGTGTTTCTTTGAGTTTAGGTATGTCTATTTCAGGAGAAGGCATGTCTACCCCTGCCTCATCGATTATGACTGGCGGAGTCTCTCCTCCACTGGTGAGTGCTCCAAGACCTAATGCATATGTTGCACCTGTAGTGTTTTTGAATTTTTCAACTCCACTTTCTTCTAGTGCTCGAGTGGTTAGTCCCTAAAGAACTTCAAACATTACTGGTCAATCTGGTTGGGTGGTTACAAGGATACCCAGTGCACATTATACTTCTTATCCCTTCATACAAAATACTCAAAGTGGCCCTAGTGGGTCCACTTCTTTTGTTCAAGGATTTCCACGGAATGGAGGACACATTCCTCCATCCATGCCTTATGTAGGTCCATCACCTACTTATGTCGGTGTGTCGTTGGGAAACTAGAACCCCTTACAGGTTTTAGTTTCCATACCTATGGTTAAGTATTGGCTTCTCTATTTGGGAGATCTCCTTTCTTGTTGTTTAGTGGGAGGATCTCAACTCCTGCTTTTTCAATTCCAATTTCGGCTTGAGATGGAAAAATGACTTAACACACACCACAGGTTAGTAATCCTTTAGAATTTGGGTGGAACCCCTTATAAAATAGTGCTACTACATGACAGTTGGTGGTTAGGGAAAAAAAACCCTCTCTTTCAGGATCCCTGGTGGAGGTACTTCCTCGCCCCAGTCTCCTCCATACCAAACTCTGTCTAGGAGAAGACTTCCCTTTCTGGAAACCTTAAACTTGCCATATTTATTGAAAATAATGAATGATCTTGTGTGCCATAATGCAACATGGCCACCTGTCCCAATCAAATTACCTTCATACATTCCAAAGTTTGAAGGGAAAACTAGTGAGGATCCAGGTTCTCATATCACAACTTTCCATTTATGGTGTTCTTCCAATTCATTGAATGGTGATTTTGTTTAGTTGAGGCTATTTCAATTAAGACTGAATAATGTAGTGGAAAAGTTGTACATTGATCTTCCCTAATCCGCATACAATAGTTTTCTTGACTTATGAACCGTGTTATTGAATCACTTTCAACTTCATGTCTGGTATGATGCCGACACAGACCTTTTGTCAACATTTTGAAAAAAGAAAACCACTCATATATCTGATCATATTCAAGAGTGGAGAAGGAGAAAGAGGCTTATCAAAGACAATATTCCTCCCGAGTTCTTATTGGAATGGTTTTTGAAATATTTATTTCCTTATATTTAAAAAGATGTTTCCACATCGGAAGTGACTACGGAGGAAGAAGCTATTCTCAGGGGCTAGCATCAAATTTTGATCTATGCTCAATATGAGATTATTTACAAAATTATCCCTGACGCACCGAGGTCTACTACAGACTTCGAGAAACCTAAGCTTGGACCCATGTCGATGGTGTGGAAGGTTCAGTAGAAACACCCACTATAGAGTCACTAGATAAGCATCTCCATGACCTATCAGTGAAGCAGTCTGCAGTGGAGGTAGCTAAGGCTTCCACCCCCTCACCTCAGAATTATAATGTCTATTCAACACAATCTTCCCAAAAGGGAAATCAATAGCCCGGTGGGAAAAAGAACAAAGGGACGAAGGTTGAGGGGAACCAAAACAAGCAAAATCCCATGAACAATGTTGAGGGGGGTAAGAAAGAGAAGAAGAAGGTGAAATTCCCTTGCAATTTTTGCCAAGGAGACCATCTAAACTACCAATGCCCCTTGATAGATCAAGCACATAAGTTGTTAAAGCAACAACAACCAGCTGTCTTGGAGGCTCCACTTCCCCAAGGAAAAAATGTAGCTTATGGTTCAAAAGATGTTGGGGGCACACTGATTTCTCCTCCTACTGTTCAGTCTTATATTAATATGGTTCGATCATATACTTTATTATAAACCAGAGAAAAAAATTATGAATATGAGGATCAACAAAAAGACAAGTCAACTGTCGAATATTCATCCCCACTTACAATTGAAAAACCGGTTGAACCTATGCCTAAGATACCTAAAGGTGTCTTTAAGAAGACATTTCATAACCCTAATACAAGGGATGATTCGAACTACTCTATGGTAGGATATCTATCCCAAACACCTTGTGCAATGTCGTCTTTAGAAGTGCTACAGAGTTGTCCTTCACAGAGGGATGCACTCTTAGCAATTATAGGCAATATGGACTCTGCGAGCATGTTGGCTAAGTTTAATATTTCTGATGTTAAACCATGCCTACCATACTCGGAAGGGCCATTTGGATACCACTGAGTATACCGTACCCTTTATTGATCATTCATGTCCAACAAATGCAAGTTTGGGAGTTGGAATGTATACATCGTTGATGGGCACGTTCGATATACTAGCTCCCATAAATTACTTAGATTTGACGAGTGTTGGGAAGATATATCTATAGTTTTGTATAGAACTGACCCCTAGGTCCTCCCTTCACAAGAAGAAACTAAAGTGACCCTATCAACAACAGAGGTAGCTTATCAAGCTATATATGATGCTACTCCTGATTCCATCACGATTCCTCCAGTATTAGAAGAGTCAGATGAAGCCTAATTTCCCACATGGGAAGAGAAATATACATATTCTTACGATTGTTTAGATATGGGTTTTCCATATAACGAGGCCAGTATGGAAGCCATGATTGGATCGAACAAAATTGGTGAAGATATTCATCACAAATCCTTCTTTCTTCCAAAACTAAGAAAGATAGAAAATTCAGAATTCCAAGTGAGACTAGTAGAAGGTTATGATCTTTGCGTTAATCATTTTCCCAAGGAGGGGATAATTTCCAAGGGGAATATGGAAAAAATATCCACCATGATTCCAATCAATATCTTTGGGAAACCTGATGCTGTGGAAAAAGTACATATTGGTGCAAACTATTCTCTTGAAGAGTTTCCAATTACACTTCCTTATTTTGCGAATTCCACAACGTCTTCACCTGGTCATATGAAGAGATTCCAGGCATCAATCCATCGATTGTAGAACATGATTTTTGAACTTACCCTAACGTCAAACCTATTTGACAAAACATCAAACCTGTAAATCCACGGAAAGCGACAACCGTCAAGGATGAGGTGGAATAGTTGTTGAAAGTCGGATTTATCTACCTGATCTCTCTAATAGAATGGGTATCTAATCCCATTCTGGCAGAAAAGAAACAAGGTAATATACAAATCCATACAAATTTTCATGATTTAATCAAAGCTTGTACCAAGGATAATTACCCCACTCCATTCATTGACCAGATTATTGATGCATGTGCGAGTAGTGAAGTATTTTTTTTTATGGATTGTTTTTTGGGCTACAATCAGATTCAAATCAATCCAGAAGAACAACACAAGAGGGAATTTATTCATCCATGGGGTACTTTCACGTATAAAATGATGTCTTTTGTCTTAAAAAATGCCAGAGAAACCTTTCACTGGGAAATGAATTTTCGCTTCAAGGACATTAAGCATATTGTCGAGCCATACTTAGACGATCTGCCTGCCCATTCTCATAAGAGGAAGGACCATCTAGATCATCTTCGTTTAATTTTTCAACGATGTAGGCATTACAAGATCCACATAAATCCCCATATGTGTGTCTTTTGCATCGATTTGGGATGATTACTCAGATTCTTAGTTTCAAATAAAGGTATACAGGAGGATCCTTTAAAAGTTGAGACGGTTGTAAATATTCCTCCTCCTCGATCTATCAGGAATTTGCAAAATATGTAGGGAAAATCCAGCTTTCTTCGACGATTTATAGTAAACTATGCCAAGATTACCAAGGGTTTCATACACTTACTTAATAAATACACCCCATTCATGTGGTATGAATTCACACAACAAGCTTTTGAGGCATTAAAAAAGGTACTACTATCGACTCCTCTCTTGTGTCCACCAGACTACACTAAAGAATTGATATTGTATCTGGTCGCATATGAGTCAACGATAGGAGTGGTGTTGTTTTAGGAAGATGAATAGATCTAGGAGCATGTTGTCTACTATCTTATTCATGCTCTAGCAGACCCTAAACTAAGATACTCTCATGTTGAGAAACTGGCTTTGGCGGCAGTTTATGCCATCGAGAGGTTAAGACACTATATTTTGCTAAGGACAACCATAGTGGTTGCAGATAAATCCTTTCCAATATGTTTTATCTTGACGAATAATATGGGGAAAATTTAATAAATGGATCATCATTCTCCAAGAGTTTGACTTGGATTTCCAGTCCGCTAAATCTAAGAAGTCCTTAGTGTTCGTAGAATTGGTATCAGAATTTTCGATTGAAGAAACTATAGTAATAGAAGATGAGTTATTTCTGTATGAGTACATATTCTTAATTTTGACCTCTGATCCTTGGTACAGATTTATCCTAGTATATCTCTAGACTATGAAATGTACTGCGACCTTCTGACGGGAAGATCGACGTAAGCTACGAGTGAATGCAAAAAACTACCTTATAATCGACGATAGTTTGTATTGACAAGGGCTAGATTCTATATTGTGTCGGTGCATCACCCATGAGGAGAATGAGCATGTCCTAAATGATTCTCACAACAGAGTGTGTGGGGGTCATTTATCTAGGTTAGAAACGACCTAGAAAATTCTACGTGTCGGTTATTTCTTGCCCACCATATTCAAATATTGTGTGGAAGTAGTGAAACGTTGTCATCTATGTCGTCTTTACACAAGGAAAATGCAGTTTCACCCTGCTCGTTTATTTCCCATCATCATCATAGGACCCTTCACCAAGTGGGGGTTTGATTTCATGACGTGCAACCCAGTGTCTGTTGGGGGGAACCCATATATCATTGTCATTGTTGACTACTTCATGAAGTGGGAAGATGCAATTCCTACCTTTAAGGCTGATGGTTAAATGGTGGCATATTTCATTTTCAACCAAATTATTTCTAGGTTCGATATCCTGATGCATATTGTCACTGACCATGGCAGTCACTTCCATAACAACGTGATGACTCAATTGACCACAATGATAGGATTTAGGTAAGACCATTCGTCTTCCTTCTAGCCACAAGAGAATGGAAAAGTAGAGGTAGTCAATAAGACCTTGAAAACCATTCTCACGCGCATGATAAATGCAAGTAATTCAAATTGGCACATCATGTTGTATCCAACACTTTGGGTACATAGAACGAATGTGAAGACTGTCATGGGTTTATCACCTTTCCACCTCGTTCATGGGGTGGAAGCAGTCACACTTGTTTAATGCGAGATACCATCTCTAAAAAATTCCATTCACGTACTTCTTGACACTATGGATATTGAAGAACATTTGCTACATTTAGAGAATCTAGATGAGCAACGCAGAGATGCGCTCATTGAAAACGAGGCATGTAAGAACCAGGTAAAAACCCAGTATGATAAAGTCATAAAACCTAGGGTTTTCTCTTAGGGAGAACTTTTCTTTCTTTGGGATCAAGACAAGGAACCCTTGGGGGCAGAAAAATTTAAATCCATGTGTTTAGGCCCATACATCATGTCAAAAGTTTTGAATAATGGATCGTATGAGTTAATTGATTACGATGGTAATAAGTTGCTTGAGCCCATAAATGGGTTCTACTTGAAAAAGTACTATGCCTAGGCACGATGTTTTTTCTTGTATTATTATTGTATATTTATGTACAATGGTCATCACTAGTTAGTGTTTATTACATAGTATATTTTTGTTTCAGATGTCTTCAGAGTGGTTCATAGGGTTTAGTGATGACGCCAGCCGTCACACTTGTAATCTAGCGTCAGCTTCCTGGGTCATTTATGCACCAATATGACAACCAATTTCCTGAGGTGGCGCCTGCAACTAATAATGTGGCTAAGTACAGTGCCGTCATTGAGCTACTTTGGGATGCCATTTCAGGTGGTATCACCTTCCTGGAAGTTAGGATTGACTCCCAATCAGTTGTTTCTCAACTTAATGGGATTTACCAGGTGAGACACCCTACTTTATTACGTCATATTTTAAGAATTAGGTTACTTGAAAGGAATTTTGAACATATTTCATATAATCACATTTCAAGGAATAAAAATATAATCATTGATTCATTTGCGAATTACATACTAGATTGGCATTTGTCACACACATTGTAAAAGTAAAATACAAAGATACATTTGGAACACATGTAAATAACCAGGTAAATATGAATATATATGTATATAT
>LPNX010855398.1:10951-62714 GCA_001517045.1 Pseudotsuga menziesii
GTGTAATGTCCCTCTTATACCTCAATGCCATCATGTGTGAAAAAGGTAAATAAATTGGACTTTACTGCTACTACCAAAGGAATCAGCCATGCTAGGGTCAGAATTTACATGACACTTAAATGGATCATGTTCAATCAAATTCGATAATGTTAAACTATACGCATGGAAAAACCATCGCTCGACGGTTTACATTCATTTTCTTCATCAGAAAACCAATCATGCACTTTATATTTAATTACTAAGACTTTTATTGATAACACAAAACTCAACATGCATATTCTACCTCCCCGTACCCACATGATTATGAAATCCCTTAACGATGAAATACTTAGGTGTGGCAAATTAACCTGTCACTGGATATCATACTCCAATGTTCTTTTGACCATACTTTCACCTATATTTACCTTCTAATAATATTATGGATGTCACGCCCCTTATATAATAAAGCTTGATTCTTTTTGAGAATTTCAGGAAACAGTGTCAAAGATCCAGATGTACCTACAACCCTGTTAGTTAACCATAACACTCAGGATAAACGAATTATATGGTAGTGTACCTTATACATCATGATCTTCCCATGAGTCCCCTGTATTGTACTTTCTAAAGAAGGATTCATCTTCTTTAAGATTCTATGCATTTCTTTGAATAATCATAAGATCTTGTGATCTATTTTCATTCATGTCCTATCTGACTATGCTTGATCCCAGAAGGACCACTTATAAGAATTAGCATTTCTGTTGTACAGTCTCCAATTTCCTTAATCACATTTTTAACTTATAAGGGCTTTGTGACTAACCCCAGAGTCTCTTAAGTAATGGAGTTCACTAACTCAATAATGGGTCTTTATCCATAAATTGTTTGTCCTCGTGATGCCTAGTTGGAGATCTGCCATCTATTAAATCTGTTAAAAGGACTTATCCATTTCTAACCAGCTAAGCATAAGAGGCTTACTTCCATATCTATTAGCAATATATTAGTCAATGTAACACAATATCATTTGTAGGTGACTGTAGGGAGTTTGGTTCATCAGGTGTGAACAGGGTTGGGAGGCCCTTAGTGATTCTACACACTCTGATCGTGCTTGGGTACTTTCTTCCGTACCGTATGGTTAGCACATATTTTCCATGTGGCAGGTTGAAAAGCGAGAGAGGCTTTTACCTACAAGAGGTATGCTGCCGTGAGGGTAGGCCGCGAACTCGGTCACTCACGAGGATTAACTGAGGGGCGCGCAATGAGGTGTCGATCTTATTCCTCAGTAGCCATGAGTCTCTCTACAGCGTGGATCGGACTGAGTTAACATGGTCTCAGCCATCGCACTAACTCCCCGCCACGGATAGTGGGATATTTGAAGGGCATGAAGACGATCATGGCACCCTTGATATCACCTAGAGAAACAAAAGAAATTATTAAACTATAAGGTTGTAAATAAGTAATAACTAAACAATAAACTTATGACTTGGAGATAAAGAAATGGAAAGTGCAACCTTATGAAATAAATAAATAAATAAAAATAAATAAATAAATCATAAACAAAATAAAAGAAGATAAAGTAAATTCTAAATAGAAACACATTGCACACACAAAAATACAAAATCAAAAGCAAAAATCTAGGAATCATATAAATGAAATATAGGAACGGTTTAAGTAAAGAAATCCTAAATTAAGCACATTGCATAAATGCATATGAAATTACATAAATGCATATCACAAAAGATCCGTTGAAATAAAATAAAATAAAAAGAATTCAAAATAAGAATAAATAAAAATAATAATGCAAAACGATATAAATAAAGGGGTGGGGTTTGAGTAGGGAAGATTTTTACCCTAATGTTGGACGGATGAGAGAATGCAGAAGCGGATGGTGGCTGTAATGAGTTTGGCTCATCAGGTGTGAACAGGGTTGGGAGGCCCTTAGTGATTCTACACACTCTGATCGTGCTTGGGTACTTCTTTCGGCAACCCCATTCAGCTCGGGGGTCCTTAGGGAAGGAGAGTACCCATTGGAATGGTAGGGAGGTAAACCGGTGGATCTCTGGTGATTGGGAACTGATCGACGTCCGTGGGAACCAGACAAGTTCGTGGTGCGGCAACCTCAAAAAGAACAAGCCTGCACAACGAAACTCAGGTTTTTTTTTATGGATTGTTAGATTGTCATTATGATTTCTATTTGCTGAAATGTATTTGTTGAAGATCTGTAATTTGGCCTTTGTATGTCATTGGAGATATGGATTTATATTTTATATCTGTATTTGTAGTTTATTATAGATCTGGATTTATATTTTAGATATGTAATTGCATTTTATTTAGATCTGTGATGTATTTTATTATGAGATCTGGATTCAGAAATTGTTGTATTTTATTTAGATTTTGTTTATATTCCGGCGTGTTGCTCAGAGTTGGAGAATGCATTTTATGCCGGTAATTTTTATGAGATCTGGAAGAATCCAGCATGCATTTTACATTGGTTGTGTTTTATTGCGGTCTGCATTTTATTTATGAATGACATATCTGGAAGAGTCCTAAATGCATTTCAATGTATGAGTTTTAGATCTGAACCTTTGCCTGTGTATACATTACTACCCTTCATTTTCCCTCTTTACATTTTGATGTGACAAAACCCTGAGATCTAAAACTCAGTGTAGTTAGCCATGAAGGCATTATGCCCATATCGGTAGAAATCGGGATCTCCATGTGTGTCCTCCTAGATCCGAGGAAAACCTGGAGTAATACTTTACTTATGGGTTAAAATCGTGATAGGCCATCGCATCCCAGGCCGAGTGTTAAATATCATGTAATTTGCAGGCTCATATTCTTCCGATCAATATATTGCATATCTAGATAATGATTGCGATCTCATAACATGTGTTAGGATGTAATCCTGGACTTCGAATTTCAATATTGCACATGCGAGTAATCGCTCCAAATCCTCCATTTTCCAAACTAGATTTGGTGACTTGGGTAAGTCAAATCTTCTCGGTTAACCCACCCGAAAACATCTGAGCGAGCAACCATGCTAGTTCATGACAAGCAAAAACATCACCTTATGTCCATCCATGTACTGAAAATGCAGGGGCAAATAATGTTAATTGAATAATAATTGGTGGGTTTTAGCTTTGTACTCATTTGGGACTTGAGCCAAATGCTTGCATTTCATTGAAAGGACTAATAATTATATATGCGTTGGTGTTTATTCTGGCATGTTTAATGAGAATCATTTTGATATCTTCCTTTGAATTCATCTCTCTGTATATATCTTAGAAAATGATACATTCTAGAAGTGGGACTTTAATGCTTGGACTTCATTTAACAGATATTATGAATGTGGTGCTTTAATAATGTTTTCCCAATAGCCCAACGTTTTTGGAGAGGAAATCCCTTATGTAGAATTTCAAAACAAATTTTGGAACAAGTGTTTTGGGCACGTTTTGGGAGATGCTTACCCAACATACAGGATGTTTACACAAAATTATTGTCTAGCGTTTTTTTTTTAATTGGGCAACGCTTTACCCAAAAATCAAACTTTTAACAAGTTTATTGCCAGATGTTGAACCAAAAAAAAAAACCAATCTCTACCCAGTATTTCAATCAATAAAAGTATTGCCAAGTTTTACACAAAACGTTTTTCTTACCAGCATTTCAAGTAGTCAATTTACAGTCACGTTTTTGTGGTTACTCAACATTTGAAGCAATAAAAAAATATAGCCATGTTTGTGGGATAGAAAACGTTAGCATTTCAAGCAATCAATATTTATAAAAGATGTTATCAAAGGTAAGTGGATATCATATCTAAAAGCTAACTGCTTTTTAGCATAATTCTATTTCAGAAAATATATATAACGTTATGGTTCTTTTGTGAAAATTTCAGAACTCATATAAATATTTCTAGTTCATGGATTCTTACCATATTTCTATTCTGAAATTTTTAGCATAATTCTATTCTGAAATAATATAAATGTTCTCGTTATTTTTTTGAAAACTTATGCTGAAATCAAATCTAAAAGTTAACAGCTTTTTAGAAAAATTCTATTTCTGAAAATTATGTACATAACGTTCATGGATTTTATGATATTTCTATTATGAAATTATAATATATATATGTCTTAATTTTATAATCTTTATAAATATTAATAGCATAAAGTTAATTATAAATCTAATGTTACATGTTACTTTCAGAATGTTTACATTTTTATTCATAATTATAGAAACGATCAATTAATCTTGCATACTTTTAAATAATCTATTGATTAGGTAGATATTTTATCATTCATTGCTTGTGCAATTATGTGATGTTATATTATGTTGTTTAATAAGGGACATATGGTAATAAAAAATAAAAAAAGTATGTGTATTTTCCTTACCATGGAGTTGACGGTCGTTACATTTTGTTATTATTTAATAGCATTAATCATTATTTCCCTTTGCACATACTGCTTTCAATTTACAAGCACTAAATATCTTATGGTATGTAAGAAACATTTCTGAGTCCTCTTACATTCCTTGTTCTATCCAGATATCATTTAATTGGAAGAATTCATGATACAATACCAAATGGATTATTGTGTATTAATAGCTCATATGTTAATGAAGAAAAATTTAGGCTTGCCTATGTACTAGTTGATGGAAGGTTGGAAAAAGTAGGAAGGATGAAAAGAGTGTCATTCAAAGCTCATTATACTATGGAGGCTATGAGAAATTATATGATTGATCTTGTTCCTTCTGAGATTACAATATTGGCACAAACATTCTATTCAAACAAACTCGAATAGAACAATATATATAATTCACATTTTTCATTTATGCCATATTGTTTTGTATGAACAATAAATTATAGGAAAATCTATAGATATGTTTTGGACCTTGCTATTGTAGTCCATCCAATGCAAATATCAAAATGAAATTGATTGATTGGGTGTTGTTGGAAGTAGGAAACCTTCATTGGGAAGGTAGTGGAAGAAGAGAGTGAGATGGAAGGGTTGTTGAATGGTTACTCTAAAATCATGGCTTTCGATCTCTACATTTCGAATATCTTTAGATCGTATATCCTCCACAATGGTTTCTTCATAAAACCTAAAAAATCCACCCTACTCATATCATCCCATGATCCATCACCTTTAATGAAGCAAGATTGAAGCATGAAGCAAGGAACCAACATGATGTATGGATGCAAGGAACCAACATGATGCATGGATGAGTATCATTAGTATGGATAGGTATCAACCATGTCTTCCACATCCATTATGATCATTTAACAATCCTTCCAACAATAATGTTAAATATCGCATATGCAATATTCAACATTTACAAAACGCATATATCGCATATGCGATATTTAACATTACAAAACACATACGCGATACGTTTTCACGAACCTTAGCTTTGTGTTTGGGCTCGGGTTATTCCGAACGTACCATCAATAACGCATATGCGTTCTTGATTTGCACTTCGGAAGTGCGTTTCTAATTTCCTAAGTGGCACCAAAAAGTGGAACCAACTTCGTGCAAGTGCCCATTCTTATTTTCATATTAGTGAGGTTGAATGGGGAAACGAAAAGGGAGTCGGAGATTCCTTCCAATAGTTGTTGATAAAACATCTCAAAGAGGTCGAATAGGGAAAGGAACAAGGAGTTGAATCTTCCTTCCATTCGTAGTTGGAAAAACAAATTCAGAATGTTATAACATCCTTTCTGTTGGAGCAAATAAAACCTAGGGGGTTGGATGCTCCTTCCAGTTGAAGTTGGTAAATCTAATTAAGGGGTTGGTGCCTCCCTCTAGTTGGAGTTGGTAATCATACTTGGAGGTTGCAGTTGTCCACGGGTTGGTGCATTGTTCCTACAAGTCACATTTTGTGCATTCATGCAGAAATTTTGTTCAGGTCGGTTCCTAAAGTTCGTGAGTCAGTGCTTTTGCATATTGAAGTCATTGTAGGTCGGTACATGTAACTACCCGATTGTGCTTGTGGATCAAGTTAATACCTTAAATGAGTAAGCTCTCATATTTGGAGATTGCATTGTCCTGCTGATGTAATAATTCTTTTATTTATAAATACACTTATTGTTATTCTTCAGTGTTTGTGTGCAATTGTGCTCAGTCTTAAAAAATTTTATTGGTGAAAAAAACACTTATACTATGAAACGAGAACTCGACACAGTTCTTTAGTACCTATTATTACCTATGTTTCAAAAATGGTTCATACTAGTATAACACTTTTTCATTTTGAGGCACTTTGTTGGGGCCTTTGAATCATCTTTGTCATAAAATATTTTTAATTTCTATTTTAAGTGTGTTTTTTAGAAATTTAACAAAATAACAAACATTTAGAAGCAAGTTATAATGAAAACATATACATTTTGCAATTTTTTCTTTAAAATAAGACAATTTTATGGAAAAACTAAAACATTTTTATTGACAAAATTGTAGAAATTTCTAGAAAATAAAGACCTTTAAAACCATTTTCAATGGATTTTCAGAGTTTTTTTGTATAAAAATGATAATTTCATATTATTTTCCAAAAAATGACGATTCACATAAATTCAAACTATACCATATATTTGTAAATAACATGTTAAAAATATTATCTATATAAATTTTATTTCTAAAATAAAGTCTGAAATAAGCATACTAATATATCTTATCAGCAACTGGGGACTGAGCTAGTACTCGCGTGACATGAGGTCCAGGGATCCATTCCCGCTACCACTATACCCCTAGGTGCCCCACAACAACCCTCGAGCATGGGACACGGTTAAGCTTGGGTGTGAATTGAACTCGTGACCTCCTTTACAACGTCATGTGACTTCATATCAAGAAAATCGCCAATGAGCCACACCCGTGCGGGCATACCAATATATCTTATCAAAAGGTTGTCAAATTTAACATTTTCTTCTCTTAAGGGACATTAATGTTCTCTTCCATTGGGTCTTCTATGTCTGCAAGATGTCCAAAGTGCTATTTTCCAAACATCTCTCCTAATGGGGTTGAGGCGCTTTTAACATCTTCATCACAAGTATTTCACTAAAATTAAAAAAATTACATCAAAAAAATTACATCCATAAAATTACATTAAGATATTAGAAAACCCGGTGAAGAAAATTAAAAAACCTGTTGAGAAAATTAAAAAACCTAGTAAACTATGTTGAGAAAATTAAAAAAACCCAGTAAACTATGTCCAAAGACGGAGACTTACCAATAATTTTTTTTTTTAATGTATTAGTTGCTACATAACAATTACTAGGCCACACTATTTCAGAATTGTGATGGTGGTGTGATCGACAAGCAAGCAAATTCAATGAAAGGGCTCTAACAACAACAAGTATTTTTTATTTTTGAAGTCATGTAATTTTTTTTTGGCCACGGGCTAATGAACTACAAGATTAAATCATCAGAAGCGTGTTTTTTCAAATGTCATTTTCAATCCATAGAGAGCAAAATTGTTGGCCTAAAATTATTTTGACCATAGACAAGAAGATATAGTTACATAAATTGATAAAGAACGATCAAACAACAGGAAAATGTTTTTCCTTGTTTTGACCAATATATGTTAGAATACCACGTATTTGAATCAAACCCACAAAAGGAAGATAATTGACTTCTACCCCTTGTTGTCTGGAGCCGCAACAAAACAGAGCCCATGACCCCAATTCAAATAAATCAACAATGAATAAACTTGATGAATGACAATGACCCTAGAGCAACAGGCTTTCGGCACATATAATAATATAAAGTAGTAATTATCAGAAAATATAAAATTCTTATTTAAACTTAATTTTTGGAAAATAGATCATAAGTTTCAATTATACCTTCAAAATTTTCATTTAAATGTTTAATTTATAAATTCTTATTATTATTAAAGTTGAAATTATATAAAAATACAAGTTATTATTTAAACATAATTTCTAACCAGACATAATTTCTGAAAACTATAATTAATTGTTACATCATTTAAAATAAAACGACACATCTTATTCATTATCGATCAAATTATCTTAATCACATGATACTCCAAAAAAAATTCATGATAATGTTCACCTTTGAACAATTGATAGCTAGCGAACAATATCACCTTGCAGATTTAGCTCTTTAGAATTATAACTTTTAACTCCGCCATCCTTGTTGAGGATCCACCATGTATGCCTGTCCCATATGATGCCCTGGCCATAAAAAGTACAATATTGTAGACAGAATAAGACTATGCCATGCTCGTTTAATGCCCATCAGTCAATCTCGTTATGCCCCATATATTGAGGTATGTGGGAGGGCAAAGGACTGACTTCCAGACTTCTCCTTAGCTCAACCTACTTCCAACCGCTTGTCGTGTCCTCCAGAGCATACACATCAAGAATGGGGCATTGAGCGTTGTTCTGCTCACATAGTGCATGCAATGTTCCTGACCTGGAGGATATTAATCCTCTCCATTTATAGTAACAAACTTGAAAGCATCCCCAGATGTGGGTGCTATCAAGCCTAATTGACAACGAGGGGAGCTTCAGTTCGCGTGCACGATGCGTGGCACCACGCATGCAGGAGCTTTAATCACGCCCTCATCGCCCCCAAGTCCTTCAGTGCGGGTGTGTGAGAATTTCTTGTCTTAGGTTGGCCACTGCTTGGAGCGGTTCTATCGCATTCACTCTGCATCTGATGGAAGTTATTACACAGTGTGCAAAGTTTATCCAGGTACCGAGAGTCAACATTAAGCGAGGAGCCATGGACGAGCATGGCATTACCAATTGTTACGCGGTTGTAGATTATTTTGAGAGGTATGGCGTTCTATTATGGTCTATTGCTTTCATGTGGGTCAGGATTCTTCTGTGGTATGAAGTTCTAGCAAGGCCGACCATCTCCACAGGCGCCCTCGATGGTCATTTAGTTTTGCACAATCTCCTGCTGTCATGGGCTATTCATCTCCACCACCTCCTTTCACAACACCCAGGTACTTGGTTCCTCAAGGTTTATAGGAAGAGGGATACAGTTAAAAGGGGATGCAGTGGTAGAAGGAAATCACAACGTGGATGTAGTGTTCTGGTGGAAGAAGGCTATGAGGCAAACATTTATGTGCATGTTAGAGTTTTAATTGATGACTGGGAAGGGCACTTAGTCAATCAACGCCTGGCCACAGGGCTTGTTGGGAGTAAAATCAACCATTACTGGCTGGTTAAGAACATGATCGGCATCCTCATGGAGGATATGTTGGGGAACTGAAGTTTGGCCCACGACACTGTCCTCTTGGTGAAGGTCAAACTAAATGAGATGGACAACTAGCTAAGTAGTATGGACTCATCCTTTGCGTGGAAGTGTATGGTGAGCTCGAGTAGACAAGCTGGACACATGGAAGGTGGGTGCGACAGGTTGCAGGTCGATGGATACTGGTTCGTTTCTGGTACCAACGATGGTTCAAACTGTGCCATTTCCCATCCCATCCACCATTGAACCGTTGTTCAAGAAGGTACAGGAAGGTGAGAGGCCTAGCGGCCATGAGCCTCCTCAATCTGCGTTGGACACCACCAACAACACCATCAACAAATTCGAGGAAGGGGGGTGGTCATGCCCCATCCTGGAAAAAACACCCCCTTGACTGGTGCTCATGTCTTCTTCAACGTCCCATTCTCCCCCGAGTTCGGATTGTATTTTCCTTTGTTTTTTCCATATGTGGCTAACTTGGTTGCAGTTACGTCTATATGGAAGAACAAATATTGTATATGGTTTTAATCATGGTTGCCCCAGGCTTCTCAAGTCTATGAACTATTTTTGTAATAGTATTTCCAGGCAACCCTCCATTTCTTAAAGGCTTGGGTGGTAGTTCCACCACCTACGGCCTCCCCCGGTTTGGGCCACTACTGTAATTTTTCATTTTTTCAGCTTAATAGATCTTGCAACTTTACAAAAAAAAAAAAAAACTTGAAAGCATGTTCTTTGGCAACTTTAGGTTTAATCACTTAGATAAATAAAAAAATAGTACTTTTAGTTTTGGAAAAATAGTCGTGCACTAGTACTATTTGTTACGATTTGTTCTCTATATGTCTACTAGTTTTCTTAAGTTGATTCCATCATTTAGTTACTCAAAGGTTGCACCCACAAAAACATATACTTTATAATTTGTCTCAAAAATAAAAAGTGTCCGTTAAAAAAGATCTAACTTTAGATAGTTAAGAACATTTTTCAATAGAAAAAATTCCATATTTGGAAATGTCATTCAATTTCCTACATTTCATTTTTTTTACTCATTGCAAGATTCATTGTGTAAGTGTCTCAAAATATCTATGTAAGTTGATGGATGGTAAGTGTCTCAAAATATCCAAATAAGTTGATAGATGGTTATTTTTTCAATTTTCTAATACATCTAACCTGTCAAAAAAACCTTCATTAAATCAACCAAAACTCACCTCAACTCAACTTAAAAAAATAATTGCAGCTTCATTAAGTAATAAACACATATATATCTTTCACCAGCCACATTTAATTTGCGCAAAGTGAGTCCTTGACGTTATAAGTCTGCCTTTTAAGCATACATTCATTATAACAACGACGGGAAATAGAACATGATTGCAGAAAATTGGTAAAACCAATAAGCAAATGCATGTTTTGAACCTGTGAACTTCACGTTATTAGCACAACGCTCTAACCTACTGAGCTAATAGGTCACATAAACTAGACCATTTTTCATAATTTGAAGATGGATACTGTGGGAGCTCGTGAGGGCCAAAGGTTGGAGAACGAGTGTAGGGGTTCCAGTTGATGGTCACTTTTAGGGTTTGTTGATGGCTGTTGCATATGCCCTCGAACCTTAACCTCATGGTGGTCAACTTCGTCAGCTCTCGAACCCTGCAACCTAATCATTTGTCTAGGCTCTATTTTAGGCTCTGTTTTTTGTCTGGGGGATCCAAGTTTCCAGTAAGTTTTTCAGAAATTTTGGTAGGATTGACTCGGGCCGGCGGCTCCGCATCTGTCATTTTGGTCACAGTCTGCGCTTTTTGACAGTGGAACCCCGGTTTATCAGAGATTCTTGAAGACACGACTCTAACGGTTGCTACCTCGTGTATTTCAGAAATTTTGGCAAGATTGACTCAGGCTAGCGGCTCCTCATCTACCGTTTTGGTCACGGTCTGCGCTTTATAAAGGTGGAACCCGGCTTATTAGAGATTCTTGAAGACACGACTCTGAGGGTTTCTACTGTCACAGCCCCACTTAGCCGAGCACTCTTGACTCGCTAAGAGGGTGTGCGGCACCGTCTAGCAACCTCTCAAGGGCTTGGCCAAATTGATGTTAACTAACGGACTACGCCTACTCATTATGCGGAAACATGTTATATCATTAACTTAGTCATTCATACACAATTGCAACAACACAAGAAAGTATAGAATGGTGCGGGTTTCCCAATGCAGAGCCCGACTTCAATATTTTCACAAGTAAAACAGAGATGCCAAAACCGGCCACTCTCTGGGTGTGCGCCCAACTCGGCTAAAACACACACTTATACAAAACTGGAAAAACCCAAGTCAACCTCCACTGAGCAACTAACTTGGCTGCTGAAACGACTACTGCAAACCCTCACTGTATGCTACTGCCACACCGCAGAAAACCCAGAAAATGTGCCACTGTCTGAACTTAGCCTCTGCCGCAGTCCAACTGTGCACTGTGCCAAAAACGGCTGTCTGCGGTACCCCTGCGCGGATGCATCAAAAACAAAGGTGTGCTTTAGCCAAGCACACTGTTCACATGAACTTTCTCCTCCCTCCTTGGATGATTTTGAAATGACTTGCACTTCGTTTATTTATAGCCTTCTAGGTGTCTTGCCCATGTCAACTTGCCAGCTTGCTTACCGCACAAGTCACCCCTTGCAAACACACTTGGCCCACTTAAACATTCCGTTGGTGTCACCGCACCAAGGTGCAATTTGACTTAGGCGTTCACGGGTCCACTTGCCGAAGCCTCTAGAGTGCCACGCGCACACTTTGCCGGTGAGCCGCGCGCCCCTTTACTTTGACCGAAGCGCCCATCTCTTTGACAGACGTTCGTTGCTAACCGTGTCGTCGCACGCACGCGCCCATCACCCAACTCCCATCATCTGCATGCCTGTCGGTTTACTTACCAGAACGCTCTTTTGTCGGAGCGCCCAACTGTCCGCACGTCCATCTGCACATCCATCCGCACGTCTGTCCGTCCGCACACTAAGGTCGCGCGCCCACACCTAGGTTCGCGCGCCTGTTTACCGAACGTCTTCACAAGCTTGCACGCCCATCCACACGCTTAAGGGTCACGTGCCTCAAAGGTGTCGCGTGCCCATCATCAATGTCATCTTTGCCAAGGGGCGCCCGTGCCAAGTCACGTGGGCGCTGACCTTGGGGCGCGCCACATTCCCGACCTCCGTGCCGGTGGTGAATGTGTGTGCTTGCTATCTTTTCCAAGTGAGAGCGCAACTCCATGCCGAACCGGCATGACCACGACACCTTGCCCAGGTGTGCCACCATCTAGGTGCGCTGAAAAACGTGGCTGTGATAGCCTCCCCCACTTAAAATTGTTGCCGTCCCGGCAACGTCAACCGCCGCCACCATTTTGCAGCAACCTGTAAAAACCATCATACTGTGTAGTTCTTCCTGTACACTAGTCTATGTTCCCTTCTTCTTCGCATGAACCGGGTGATCAGTCCACTCCATCGTTTCCGTCGATCACTTCCTCTAGTCCTCTCTGGCAAAATCTGTCATAAGTGAATGAAGACACCACCTCCATCCACACTTGGCTGTGTTTCAGGTTTACTCTTTCTGCAACACCCGCGGTCTGTCTACCTTCGCTAAGGGTAGCGACCATTTCGCTTTCTGCACTTAGGTAGAAGAATGGAGGAGATGGTGCACCTCGCCATCCTCCTCTTCACGCTCCCGCGCCTCCTCCTTTTGGCTCAAATACAACAGAAGTGGAATGTTGCCGCCAACAATTCCGCCTCCTTCATCAAACAATCTCTGTGCTTCCGGGTCATCTTGCCACACATTTGCTGTAACTGCGTTACAGCCAAACGTACTAGCTGGAACTGTCCCCTCTCCACACTATTTTCCTTCCGTAACCTTGCAGAACTTGACAAGTTTTTCCAGACCTGTCATGGCCTTTTCCATGACCCTTTCCATCACGTCAAGTCGTTGTTCCACCTGAACAACCGACTCTCTGTTAGTGAATCGTTCCTCCACAGAAACGACTTCTTCCTTGCTAGTGCCTCCCTTTCCTTTCACCCCATCAAGCTGTCCACGACCTGCGGCTGCGGTAGTCTGCGGAGTGGTTGTCCCTGTAGTCACCTTCCGTCCTCCCCCTGCCTTCTTCATGGTTTGCACATGGATGGGCTTCTCTCTCGCAAGAAATGCAAAACTGTTAAGGTGGGGCAGCAACGCTGCCTTCTCCTTTTTCATAAAATCCTGGCCAATCACAACTTCAAAGTCATCGAGGGGCACAATGGTGAAGTCAATCACCCCTGCCCATTCTCCAATCCTTAGAGAAACTTTCTGAGCCACACCTTCAACTCTCTCAACGCTTGAATTGACTGCCTTGAACATATTTTCTTTCTGTTTGACTTGCAACCCAAGCCGCTTCACAACCTCCTCGTTAATGAAGTTATGAGTGGCACCACTATCAATTAGTGCCGAAATATGGTGACCATTCAACTCAATGGGAACATAGATCAACTCACCGTAATCAGGTTCTATTGAAACCGATGACTCCAAGACAGCGTTCAAAACCTGCATCATGCCAACGGATGGTCCACCCTGTTCAACCACGGCCACCTTCTGCGGCCGCAAAGGACAGTCTCTTGCAAAATGATCCTTTGTGCAGATGTAACAGGAGACTGACTTTTTCTCCTTCTTTTCACCAAACTGTTTGGGCTTCTCATCCTCACGTTTGCCTTGAAACTTAGGCTTACCTGGCTACTCCCTCTTGAACTTTCCGTGTTGCTATTTCTTGCTGCCATCTTCGTTGCCACTAGCTTCGTCACATCTATCTTTTCGGAAGTCATGCAACTTCTCCGTAGCAGAAATTGCCTCAGCAAGGGTCTTAACTCCTTGTCATCGCAGGTCTGCTTGCGCCCAACCTTGAAGACCCTTCATAAAATGATAAAGGCGATCCTCCTCGCTCATATCCTTTATCTCCAGCATCACGCTGGTATAGGCTTTGATATAAGCCTGAATCTTCGTCGTATGACAAATCTGCATCAGCTCATTCCGCAAAACTCAACTCTGGTTACCGGGACCAAACTGTGCCTTGAGAGCTGCCTTCATTTGCTCCCAAGTCTCAATCCTTTCCGTGATCTTTCCTGAAGCTACATCTTCCACCTGGTTCCTCCACCAAAGCTTTGTTTTGTCGGTGAGGAACATTGCTGCCGCATTGACCTTTGCCTCATCTGAACATCCGTTCATCTGATCAAGGTACTGTTCGACATCCCAGCAGAAATTTCCAAGTAACTTCGAATCACATGTACCATCAAATGGTTGCGGTTCCTTCATCCTGATTTTCATGGTCGTGCCTCTGTTGCCACCACTGTTAGCCAACGCACGTTTCAGTACTGCAATCATGTCATCTTGGTCTTTGATACGAAGCTGAAGTTGTTCCACAACTTTGTCAAGCTTCTAAACTATGTCCACTGTATCTTGCTGCACCACAGCATGCAAGACATCCGTTGCCTCTTTGCACTCTTCAACAGCTTCATTGAATGCCTTCCGCATCCTTTCCATATCGTCCCGCATAGCTACAGCCTTTTCTCCATGAGCATAGAGTGCTTCACTGAATTGCCCCATGTTCGTCTCAATTGCTGCTAGCCTCCCTTTACCTTTGGACTTAGGCTCATGTTCTTCATGAACGGATTCCTCTCCATCTGAAGGTGCTTCTGCTTCTAAGCCAGAAGCTGGATATGCGTTACGTCTAACCATCTTGCCCTCTACTTGGTCCAAGTAAAGAGTCATGAACCCTGTCTCTCCCGAGTTTCGTTGCTGCACCGTCCGCTTTCGTCTACCAATCTTTCCCTTCCGCTACTTTGGACAGTTTGCAAGGCTGAAAAATACACCTTCCAGTCAATTCTCAGTTCCGTATAACTTCTCTCGCACAGCCTTCGTCATTTCAACGAACTTTGTCACAAATCCACCGTTTCCAAAACCTGCTCCGGCACTTCTGCTAACCAACTGAGCGCTTGCCAAACGCTACTGAAAACCCACGTTTCTGGGCGCCCTGCCAAAGCGTGCCTCTTGCCGAAGCTTCTGAGCGCACCTCTACGGAGTCACCTTTAAGAGCGTCTGGGAGCACTGTGGAGCGCTCGTTCCCTGAGCGCACGCCCTTCTCTGAGCGCCTGTCTCTGCGGAGCATCTAGTCTGCGAAACGTCCGTCTGTCTACAGAGCGCTACTGCGGAGCGTCCTTCCCTGCGGCACACTCTATTTGCGGAGTGCCCGACCCTGCTGTGCACCCTGTCTGCAGAGCGCACACCCTGCGGTGCGCTCTGTCTTCGGTGCGCACGCGCTGCGGAGCGCCCTGTATGCGGTGCGCACTGTCTGCGGAGCGCTCGCCTCCTCGAGGAGCGTCGGAACTACGGAGCGTCTGAACTGCGGACGACCGTCTGAGCCTGCGGAGCGGAAATGAAAATTTCCTCGCTGCAACCACCGGTCGCACGAACTCCTTCAACCTACGGCTCTGAGCAAAACCTCCCCAAAGTCTTAGCTCTGATACCACCTGTCACAACCCCACTTAGCCGAGCACTCTTGACTTGCTAAGAGGGTGTGCAGCACCGTCTAGCAACCTCTCAAGGGCTTGGCCAACTTGATGTTAACTAATAGACTACGCCTACTCATTATGCGGAAACATGTTATATCATTAACTTAGTCATTCATACACAATTGCAACAACACAAGAAAGTATAGAATGGTGCGGGTTGCCCAATGCAAAGCCCGACTTCAATATTTTCACAAGTAAAATAGAGATGCCAAAACCGGCCACTCTCTGGGTGTGCGCCCAACTCGGCTAAAACACACACTTATACAAAACTGGAAAAACCCAAGTCAACCTCCACTGAGCGACTAACTTGGCTGCTGAAACGACTGCTGCAAACCCTCAATGTATGCTGCTTCTGCACCGCAGAAAACCCAGAAAACGTGCCACTGTCTGAACTTAGCCTCTGCCACAGTCCAACTGTGCACTGTGCCAAAAACGGTTGTCTGCAGTACCCCTGCGCAGATGCCTCAGAAACAAAGGTGCGCTTTAGCCAAGCGCACTGTTCACATGAACTTTCTCCTCCCTCCTTGGATGATTTTGATTTGACTTGCACTTCGTTTATTTATAGCCTTCTAGGTGTCTTGCCCATGTCAACTTGCCAGCTTGCTTACCACACAATTCACCCCTTGCAAACACACTTGGCCCACTTAACCGTTCCGTTGGTGTCACCGCACCAAGGTGCACTTTGACTTAGGCGTTCATGGGTCCACTTGCCGAAGCCTCTAGAGTGCTGCGCGCACACTTTTTCGGTGAGCCGCGCGCCCCTTTACTTTGACCAAAGCGCCCATCTCTTTGACTGACATTCATTGCTAACCGTGCCGTCGTGCGTGCACGCCCGTCCCCCAACTTCCGTCGTCCGCACGCTCGTCGGTTTACTTACCAAAACGCTCTTTTTCCAGAGCGCCCAACTGTCCGCACATCCATTCGCACATCCATCCACACATTTGTCCGTCCGCACACTAAGGTCGCGCGCCCACACCTAGGGTCACGTGCCTGTTTACCGAACGTCTTCACAAGCTTGCATGCCCATCCTCACGCTCAAGGGTCGCGTGCCTCAAAGGTGTCACGCGCCCATCATCAATGTCATCTTTTCCAAGGGGCACTGACCTTGGGGCGCGCCACATTCCCGACCTCCGTGACGGTGGTGAATGTGAGCGCTTGCTATCTTTTCCAAGTGAGAGCGCAACTCCATGCCGAACCTTCATGACCACGACACCTTGCCCAGGTGTGCCACCATCTAGGTGCGCTGAAAAACATGGCTGTGACATCCTCCCCACTTAAAATTGTTGTCGTCCCGGCAACGTCAACCGCCACTACCATTTTGCAGCAACCTGTAAAAACCATCATACTATGTAGTTCTGCCTGTACACTAGTCTTCGTTCCCTTCTTCTGCGCATGAACCGGGTGATCAGTCTGCTCCATCGTTTCCATCTGTCACTTCCTCTAGTCCTCTCTTGCAAAATCTGTCATAAGTGAATGAAGACACCACCTCCATCCACACTTGGCTGCGTTTCGGGTTTACTCTTTCTGCAACACCCACGGTGTGTCTACCTTCGCCAAGGGTAGCGACCGTTTCGCTTTCTGCACTTAGGTAGAAGAATGGAGGAGATGGTGCACCTCGCCATCCTCCTCTTCACGCTCCCGCACCTCCTCCTTTTGGCTAAAATAAAACAGAAGTGGAATGTTGCCGCCAACAATTCCGCCTCCTTCATCAAACAATCTCTGTGCTTCCGGGTCATCTTGCCACACATTTGCTGTAACTGCATTACAGCCAAATGTACTAGCTGGAAATGTCCCCTCTCTGCACTGTTTTCCTTCCACAACCTTGCAGAACTTGACAAGTTTTTTCAGACCTGTCATGGCCTTTTCCACAACCCTTTCCATCACGTCAAGTCGTTGTTCCACCTGAACAACCGAATCTCTGCTAGCGAATCATTCCTCCACAGAAACGACTTCTTCCTAGCTAGTGCCTCCCTTTCCTTTCACCTCATCAAGCTGTCCACGACCTGCAGCTGCGGTAGTCTGCGGAGCGGCTGTCTCCGCAGTTACCTTCCATCCTCCCCCTGCCTTCTTCGTGCTCTGCACATGGATGGGATTCTCTCTCGCAAGAAATGCAAAACTGTTAAGGTGGGGTAGCAACGCTGCCTTCTCCTTTTTCATAAAATCCTGGCCAATCACAACTTCAAAGTCGTCGAGGGGCACAATGGTGAAGTCACTCACCCCTGACCATTCTCCAATCCTTATAGAAAATTTCTGAGCCACACCTTCAACTCTCTCAACGCTTGAATTGACTGCCTTGAACATATTTTCTTTCTGTTCGACTTGCAACCCAAGCCGCTTCGCAACCTCCTCGTTAACGAATTTATGAGTGGCACCACTATCAATTAGTGTCGAAATCTGGTGACCATTCAACTCAATGGGCACATAGCTCAACTCACCGTAATCAGGTTCTGTTGAAACCGGTGCCTCCAAGACAGTGTTCAACATCTGCATCACGCCAACGGATGGTCCACCCTGTTCAACCGCAGCCACCTTCTGCGGCCGCAAAGGACAGTCTCTTGCAAAATGATCCTTTGCGCAGATGTAACAGGAGACTGACTTTTTCTCCTTCTTTTCACCAAACTGTTTGGGATTTTTATCCTCACGTTTGCCTTGAAACTTAGGCTTACCCAGCTACTCCCTCTTGAACTTGCCGTGTTGTTGTTTCTTGCTGCCATCTTCATTGCCTCTAGCTTCGTCACATCTATCTGTTCGAAAGTCATGCAACTTCTCCGCAGCAGAAATTGCCTCAGCAAGGGTCTTAACTCCTTGTCATCGCAGGTCCGCTTGCGCCCAACCTTGAAGACCCATCATAAAATGATAAAGGCGATCCTCCTCGATCATATCCTTTATCTCCAGCTTCACGCTGGTATAGGCTTTGATATAAGCCTGAATCTTCGTCGTATGACGAATCTACATCAGCTCATTCTGTGCAACTCAACTCTGGTTACCGGGACCAAACTGTGCCTTGAGATCTACCTTCATTTTCTCCCAAGTCTCAATCCTTTCCGTGATCTTTCCTGAAGCTACATCTTCTGCACGGTTCCTCCACCAAAGCTTTGCTGTGTCAGTGAGGAACATTGTTGCCACATTGAACTTCGCCTCATCTGAACATCCGTTCATCTAATAAAGGTACTGTTCGACATCCCAGCAGAAATTTCCAAGTAACTTCGAATCACGTGTACCATCAAACGGTTGCGGTTCCTTCATCCTGATTTTCATGGTCGTGCCTCTGTTGCCACCACTGTTAGCCAACGCACGTTTCAATACCGCAATCGTGTCATCTTGGTCTTTGATAGGAAGCTGAAGTTGTTCCACAACTTCCTTAAGCTTCTTAACTCTGTCCACTGTATCTTGCTGCACCACAGCGTGCAAGACATCCGTTGCCTCTTTGCAATCTTCAGCAGCTTCATTGAATGCCTTCCGCATCCTTTCCATATCGTCCCGCATAGATGCAGCCTTTTCTCCATGAGCATAGAGCGCTTCACTAAATTTCCCCATGTTCGTCTCAATTGCTGCTAGCCTCCGTTTACCTTTGGCCTTAGGCTCCCGTTCTTCATGAACGGACTCCTCTCCATCCGAAGGTGCTTCTGCTTCTGAGCCAGAAGCTGGATTTGCATTACGTCTAACCATCTTGCCCTCTACTTGGTCCAAGTAAAGAGTCACGAACCCCGGCTCTCCCGAGTTTCCTTGCGGCACCGTCCGCTTCCGTCTACCAATCTTTCCCTTCCACTGCTTTGGACAGTTTGCAAGGTTGCCAAAGACACCTTCCAGTCAAGTCTCGGTTCCGTCTAACTTCTCTCGCACAGCCTTCGTCGTTTCAACGAACTTGGTCACAAAGCCACCGTTGCCAAAACCTGCTACGGCACTTCTGCTAACCAACTGAGCGCTTTCAAAACGCTACTGAAAACCCACGTTTTTGGGCGCCCTGCCAAAGCGTGCCTCTTGCCGAAGCTTCTGAGCGCACCTCTGTGGAGTCACCTTTAAGAGCGTCTGGGAGCACTGCGGAGCGCTCGTTTCCTGAGCGCGCGCCCTTCTCTGAGCGCCTGTCTCTGCGGAGCATCCAGTCTGCGGAACTTCCGTCTGTCTGCGGAGCGCTACCGCGGAGCATCCTGCCCTGCGGCACACCTTGTCTGCGGAGCGCTCGACCTTACGGTGCACCCTGTCTGCGGAGCGCACACCCTACAGTGCGCTCTGTCATCGGTGCGCACGCGCTGCGGTGCGCTCGCCTCCTCGAAGAGTGCCCTGTCTGCGGAGCGCCCGCCTCCTCGGGGAGCATCCGAACTGCGGAGCGTCTGAACTGCGGACGCCTGTCTAAGCTTGCGGAGCGGAACTGAAAATTTCCTCGCTGCAACCACCTGTTGCACGAACTCCTTCAACCTGCGGCTCTGAGCAAAACCTCCCCAAAGTCTTAGCTCTGATACCACCTGTCACAACCCCACTTAACCGAGTGCTCTTGACTCGCTAAGAGGGTGTGCAGCACCGTCTAGCAACCTCTCAAGGGCTTGGCCAACTTGATGTTAACTAATGGACTACGCCTACTCATTATGCGGAAACATGTTATATCATTAACTTAGTCATTCATACACAATTGCAACAACACAAGAAAGCATAGAATGGTGTGGGTTGCCCAATGCATAGCCCGACTTCAATATTTTAACAAGTAAAACAGAGATGCCAAAACCGGCCACTCTCTGGGTGTGCACCCAACTCGGCTAAAACACACACTTATACAAAACTGGAAAAAACCAAGTCAACCTCCACTGAGCGACTAACTTGGCTATTGAAACGACTGCTACAAACCCTCACTGAATGCTGCTGCCGCACCACAGAAAACCTAGAAAACGTGCCACTGTCTGAACTTAGCCTCTGCCGCAGTCCAACTGTGCATTGTGCCAAAAACGGCTGTCTGCGGTACCCCTGCGCGGATGCCTCAGAAACAAAGGTGCGCTTTAGCCAAGCGCACTATTCACATGAACTTTCTCCTCCCTCCTGGGATGATTTTGAAATGACTTGCACTTCGTTTATTTATAGCCTTCTAGGTGTCTTGCCCATGTCAACATGCCAGCTTGCTTACCGCACAAGTCACCCCTTGCAAACACACTTGGCCCACTTAACCGTTTCGTTGGTGTCACCGCACCAAGGTGCACTTTGACTTAGGCGTTCACTGGTCCACTTGCCGAAGCCTCTAGAGTGTCGCGCGCACACTTTGCCGGTGAGCCGTGCGCCCCTTTACTTTGACCAAAGCACCCATCTCTTTGACTGACGTTCGTTGCTAACCGTGCCGTCGTGCGCGTGCGCCCGTCGCCCAACTACCATCGTTCGCACGCCCGTCGGTTTACTTACCAAAACGCCCTTTTTCCGAAGCACCCAACTGTCCGCACATCCATCCACACATCCATCCGCACGTCTGTCCGTCCGCACATGTCGGTCCGCACACTAAGGTCACGCGCCCACACCTAGGGTCATGCGCCTGTTTACCGAACGTCTTCACAAGCTTGCATGCCCATCCGCACGCTCAAGGGTCGCGCGCCTCAAAGGTGTCGTGCGCCAATCATCAATGTCATATTTTCCAAGCGGCGCCCATGCCAAGTCACGTGGGCGCTGACCTTGGGGCGCGCCACATTCCCGACCTCCGTGCCGGTGGGGAATGTGGGCACTTGCTATCTTTGCCAAGTAAGAGCGCAACTCCATGCCGAACCGTCATGACCACGACACCTTGCCCAGGTGTGCCACCATCTAGGTGCGCTGAAAAACGTGGATGTGACATCCTCCCCCACTTAAAATTGTTGCCGTCCCGGCAACGTCAATCGCCGCTACCATTTTGCAGCAACCTGTAAAAACCATCATACTGTGTAGTTCTGCCTGTACACTAGTCTCCGTTCCCTTCTTCTTCGCATGAACCGGGTGATCAGTCCGCTCCATCGTTTCCGTCGGTCACTTCCTCTAGTCCTCTCTGGCAAAATCTGTCATAAGTGAATGAAGACACCACCTCCATCCACACTTGGCTGCGTTTCGGGTTTACTCTTTCTACAACACCCACGGTCTGTCTACCTTCACCAAGGGTAGCGATCGTTTCGCTTTCTGCACTTCTGTAGAAGAATGGAGGAGATGGCGCACCTCGCCATCCTCCTCTTCACACTCCCGCGCCTCCTCCTTTTGGCTCAAATACAACAGAAGTGGAATGTTGCCGCCAACAATTCCACCTCCTTCATCAAACAATCTCTGTGCTTCCGGGTCATCTTGCCACACATTTGTTGTAACTGCGTTACAGCCAAACGTACTAGCTGGAACTGTCCCCTCTCCGCACTGTTTTCCTTCCGCAACCTTGCAGAACTTGACAAGTTTTTCCAGACCTGTCATGGCCTTTTCCACGACCCTTTCCATCACGTCAAGTCGCTGTTCCAACTAAACAACCGACTCTTTGCTAGCGAATCGTTCCTCCACAGAAACGACTTCTTCCTTGCTAGTGCCTCCCTTGCCTTTCACCTCATCAAGCTGTCCACGACCTGCAGCTGCGGTAGTCTGCGGAGTGGCTGTCCCCGCAGTCACCTTCCGTCCTCCCCCTGCCTTCTTCATGGTCTGCACATGGATGGGATTCTCTCTCGCAAGAAATGCAAAATTGTTAAGGTGGGGCAGCAATGCTGCCTTCTCCTTTTTCATAAAATCCTTGCCAATCACAACTTCAAAGTCGTCGAGGGGCACAATGGTGAAGTCACTCACCCCTTCCCATTCTGCAATCCTTAGAGAAACTTTCTGAGCCACACCTTCAACTCTCTCAATGCTTGAATTGACTGCCTTGAACATATTTTCTTTCTGTTCGACTTGCAACCCAAGCCGCTTCGCAACCTCCTCGTTAACGAAGTTATGAGTGGCACCACTATCAATTAGTGCCAAAATCTGGTGACCATTCAACTCAATGGGCACATAGCTCAACTCACCGTAATCAGGTTCTGTTGAAACCGGTGCCTCCAAGACAGCGTTCAACACCTACATCACGCCAACGAATGGTCCACCCTATTCAACCGCAGCCACCTTCTGCGGCCGCAAAGGACAGTCTCTTGCAAAATGATCCTTTGCGCAGATGTAACAGGAGACTGACTTTTTCTCCTTCTTTTCACCAAACTGTTTGGGCTTTTCATCCTCACGTTTGCCTTGAAACTTAGGCTTACCCGACTGCTCCCTCTTGAACTTGTTGTGTTGTTGTTTCTTGCTGCCATCTTCGTTGCCTCTAGCTTCGTCACGTCTATCTGTTCGGAAGTCATGCAACTTCTCCACAGCAGAAATTGCCTCAGCAAGGGTCTTAACTCCTTGTCGTCGCAGGTCCACTTGCGCCCAACCTTGAAGACCCTTCATAAAATGATAAAGGCGATCCTCCTCGCTCATATCCTTTATCTCCAGCATCACGCTGGTATAGGCTTTGATATAAGCCTGAATCTTCGTCGTATGACGAATCTGCATCAGCTCATTCCGCGCAACTCAACTCTGGTTACCGGGACCAAACTGTGCCTTGAGAGCTGCCTTCATTTGCTCCCAAGTCTCAATCCTTTCCGTGATCTTTCCTGAAGCTACATCTTCCGCACGGTTCCTCCACCAAATCTTTTCTATGTCGATGAAGAACATTGCTGCCACATTGACCTTCGCCTCATCTGAACATCCATTCATCTAATCAATGTATTGTTCAACATCCCAGCAGAAATTTCCAAGTAACTTCGAATCACGTGTACCATCAAATGGTTGCGGTTCCTTCATCCTGATTTTCATGGTCGTGCCTCTGTTGCCACCACTGTTAGCCAACGCACGTTTCAGTACCGCAATCGTGTCATCTTGGTCTTTGATACGAAGCTGAAGTTGTTCCACAACTTCCTCAAGCTTCTTAACTCTGTCCACTATATCTTGCTGCACCGCAGCGTGCAAGACATCCGTTGCCTCTTTGCACTCTTCAACAGCTTCATTGAATTCCTTCCGCATCCTTTCCATATCGTCCCGCATAGATGCAGCCTTTTCTCCATGAGCATAGAGCGCTTCACTGAATTGCCCCATGTTCGTCTCAATTGCTGCTAGCCTCCGTTTACCTTTGGCCTTAGGCTCCCGTTCTTCATGAACGGACTCCTCTCCATCCGAAGGTACTTCTGCTTCTGAGCCAGAAGCTGGATCTACATTACGTCTAACCATCTTTCCCTCTACTTGGTCCAAGTAAAGAGTCACGAACCCCGGCTCTCCCGAGTTTCGTTGTTGCACCGTCCGCTTCCGTCTACCAATCTTTCCCTTCCACTGCTTTGGACAGTTTTTAAGGCTTCCAAAGACACCTTCTAGTCAAGTCTCGGTTCCTTCTAACTTCTCTCGCACAGCCTTCGTCGTTTCAACGAACTTGGTCACAAAGCCACCGTTGCCAAAACCTGCTCCAGCACTTCTGCTAACCAACTGAGTGCTTGCCAAACGCTACTGAAAACCCACGTTTTTGTGTGCCCTGCCAAAGCGTGCCTCTTGCCGAAGCTTCTGAGCGTACCTCTGTGGAGTCACCTTTAAGAGCGTCTGGGAGCACTGCGGAGCGCTCGTTTCCTGAGCGCACGCCCTTCTCTGAGCGGCTGTCTCTGCGGAGCGTCCAGTCTACGGAACGTCCGTCTGTCTGCAGAGCGTCCTACCCTGCGGCACACTCTGTTTGCGGAGCGCCCGACCTTGCGGTGCACCCTGTCTGTGGAGCGCACACCCTGCGGTGTGCTCGCCTCCTCGCGGAGCGCCCTGTCTGCGGTGCGCACTGTCTGCGAAGCGCTCGCCTCCTCGGGGAGCGTCCGAACTGCGGAGCATCTGAACTGCGGACGCCCGTCTGAGCCTGCGGAGCGGAACTGAAAATTTCCTCGCTGCAACCACCCGTCGCACGAACTCCTTCAACTTGCGGCTCTGAGAAAAACCTCCCCAAAGTCTTAGCTCTGATACCACCCGTCACAACCCCACTTAGCCAAGCGCTCTTGACTCGCTAAGAGGGTGTGCAGCATCGTCTAGCAACCTCTCAAGGGCTTGGCCAACTTGATGTTAACTAACGGACTACGCCTACTCATTATGCGGAAACATGTTATATCATTAACTTAGTCATTCATACGCAATTGCAACAACACAAGAAAGTATAGAATGGTGCAGGTTGCCCAATGCAGAGCCCGACTTCAATATTTTCACAAGTAAAACAGAGATGCCAAAACCGGCCACTCTCTGGGTGTGCGCCCAACTCGGCTAAAACACACACTTATACAAAACTGGAAAAACCCAACTCAACCTCCACTGAGCGACTAACTTGGCTGTTGAAACGACTACTGCAAACCCTCACTGTATGCTGCTGCCGCACCGCAGAAAACTCAGAAAACGTGCCACTGTCTGAACTTAGCCTCTGTCGCAGTCCAACTGTGCACTGTGCCAAAATCGGCTGTCTGCGGTACCCCTGCGCGGATGCCTCAGAAACAAAGGTGCGCTTTAGCCAAGCGCACTGTTCACATGAACTTTCTCCTCCCTCCTTGGATGATTTTGAAATGACTTGCACTTCATTTATTTATAGCCTTCTAGGTGTCTTGCCTATGTCAACTTGCCAGCTTGCTTACCGCACAAGTCACCCCTTGCAAACACACTTGGCCCACTTAACTGTTCCGTTGGTGTCACCGCACCAAGGTGCACTTTGACTTAGGCATTCACGGGTCCACTTGCCGAAGCCTCTAGAGTGCCGCGCGCACACTTTGTCGGTGAGCCGCGCTCCCCTTTACTTTGACCGAAGCGCCCATCTCTTTGACTGACGTTCGTTGCTAACCATGCCGTCGCGCGCACGCGCCCGTCGCCCAACTGCCGTCGTCCGCACGCCCGTCGGTTTACTTACCAAAACGCTCTTTTGTCGGAGCGCCCAACTGTCCGCACGTCCATCCGCACACTAAGGTCACGCGCCCACACCTAGGGTCGCGCACCTGTTTACCGAACGTCTTCACAAGCATGCATGCCCATCCGCACGCTCAAGGGTCGCGTGCCTCAAATGTATCGCGCGCCTATCATCAATGTCATCTTTTCCAAGGGGCTCCTGTGCCAAGTTCGTGGGCGCTGACCTTGGGGCGCGCCACATTCCCGACCTCCGTGCCGGTGGTGAATGTGGGCGCTTGCTATCTTTGCCAAGTGAGAGCGCAACTCCATGCCAAACCGTCATGACCACGACACCTTGCCCAGGTGTGCTGAAAAACGTGGTTGTGACATCCTCCCCCACTTAAAATTGTTGCCGTGTCGGCAACGTCAACCGCCGCTACCATTTTGCAGCAACTTGTAAAAACCATCATACTATGTAGTTCTGCCTGTACACTAGTCTCCGTTCCCTCCTTCTTCGCATGAACTGGGTGGTCAGTCCGCTCCATCGTTTCCGTCGGTCACTTCCTATAGTCCTCTCTGGCAAAATCTGTCATAAGTGCATGAAGACACCACCTCCATCCACACTTGGCTGCATTTCGGGTTTACTCTTTCTGCAACACCCACGGTCTGTCTACCTTCGCCAATGGTAGCGACCGTTTCGCTTTCTGCACTTAGGTAGAAGAATGGAGGAGATGGCGCACCTCGCCATCCTCCTCTCCACGCTCCCGCGCCTCCTCCTTTTGGCTCAAATACAACAGAAGTGGAATGTTGCCACCAACAATTCCGCCTCCTTCATCAAACAATCTTTGTGCTTCCGGGTCATCTTGCCACACATTTGTTGTAACTGCGTTACAGCCAAACGTACTAGCTGGAACTGTCCCCTCTCCGCACTGTTTTCCTTTCGCAACCTTGCAGAACTTGACAAGTTTTTCCAGACCTATCATGGCCTTTTCCACGACCCTTTCCATCACGTCAAGTCATTGTTCCACCTAAACAACCGACTCTCTGCTAGCGAATCGTTTCTCCACAGAAACGACTTCTTCCTTGCTAGTGCCTCCCTTGCCTTTCACCTCATCAAGCTATCCACAACCTACGGCTGCGGTAGTCTGCGGAGTGGCTGTCCCCGCAGTCACCTTCCATCCTCCCCCTGCCTTCTTCGTCGTCTGCACATGGATGGGCTTCTCTCTCACAAGAAATGCAAAACTGTTAAGGTGGGGCAGCAACACTGCCTTCTCCTTTTTCATAAAATCCTGGCCAATCACAACTTCAAAGTCGTCGAGGGGCACAATGGTGAAGTCACTCACCCCTGCCCATTCTCCAATCCTTAGAGAAACTTTCTGAGCCACACCTTCAACTCTCTCAACGCTTTAATTGACTGCCTTGAACATATTTTCTTTCTGTTCGACTTGCAACCCAAGTCGCTTCGCAACCTCCTCGTTAACGAAGTTATGAGTGGCACCACTATCAATTAGTGCCGAAATCGGGTGACCATTCAACTCAATGGGCACATAGCTCAACTCACCGTAATCAGGTTCTGTTGAAACCGGTGCCTCCAAGACAGCGTTCAACACCTGCATCACGCCAACGGATGGTCCACCCTGTTCAACCGCAGCCACCTTCTGCGGCCACAAAGGACAGTCTCTTGCAAAATTATCCTTTGCGCAGATGTAACAGGAGACTGACTTTTTCTCCTTCTTTTCACCAAACTGTTTGGGCTTTTCATCCTCATGTTTGCCTTGAAACTTAGGCTTACCCGGCTACTCCCTCTTGAACTTGCCATGTTGTTGTTTCTTGCTGCCATCTTCGTTGCCTCTAGCTTCGTCACGTCTATCTGTTCGGAAGTCATGCAACTTCTCCGCAGCAGAAATTGCCTCAGCAAGGGTCTTAACTCCTTGTCGTCGCAGGTCCACTTGCGCCCAACCTTGAAGACCCTTCATAAAATGATAAAGGCGATCCTCCTCGCTCATATCCTTTATCTCCAGCATCACGCTGGTATAGGCTTTGATATAAGCCTGAATCTTCGTCGTATGACGAATCTGCATCAGCTCATTCCGCGTAACTCAACTCTGGTTACCGGGACCAAACTGTGCCTTGAGAGCTGCCTTCATTTGCTCCCAAGTCTCAATCCTTTCCGTGATCTTTCATGAAGCTACATCTTCCGCACGGTTCCTCCACCAAAGCTTTGTTGTGTCGATGAGGAACATTGCTGCCGCATTGACCTTCGCCTCATCTGAACATCCGTTCATCTAATCAAGGTACTGTTCGACATCCCAGCAGAAATTTCCAAGTAACTTCGAATCACGTGTACCATCAAACGGTTGCGGTTCCTTCATCCTGATTTTCATGGTCGTGCCTCTATTGCCACCACTGTTACCCAACGCACGTTTCAGTACCGCAATCGTGTCATCTTGGTCTTTGATACGAAGTTGAAGTTGTTCCACAACTTCCTCAAGCTTCTTAACTATGTCCATTGTATCTTGCTGCACCGCAGCGTGCAAGACATCCATTGCCTCTTTGCACTCTTCAACAGCTTCATTGAATGCCTTCCGCATCCTTTCCATATCATCCCGCATAGCTGCAGCCTTTTCTCCATGAGCATAGAGCGCTTCACTGAATTGCCCCATGTTCGTCTCAATTGCTGCTAGCCTCCGTTTACCTTTGGCCTTGGGCTCCCGTTCTTCATGAACGGACTCCTCTCCATCCGAAGGTGCTTGTGCTTCTGAGCCAGAAGCTGGATCTGCGTTACGTCTAACCATCTTGCCCTCTACTTGGTCCATGTAAAGAGTCACGAACCCCGGCTCTCCCGAGTTTCGTTGCTGCACCATTTGCTTCCGTCTACCAATCTTTCCCTTCCGCTGCTTTGGACAGTTTGCAAGGCTGCCAAAGACACCTTCCAGTCAAGTCTTGGTTCCGTCTAACTTCTCTCGCACAACCTTCATCGTTTCAACGAACTTGGTCACAAAGCCACCGTTGCCAAAACCTGCTCCAGCACTTCTGCTAACCAACTGAGCGCTTGCCAAACACTACTGAAAACCCACGTTTCTGGGCGCCCTACCAAAGCGTGCCTCTTGCCGAAGCTTCTGAGCGCACCTCTGCGGAGTCACCTTTAAGAGCGTCTGGGAGCACTGCGGAGTGCTCGTTTCCTGAGCGCGCGCCCTTCTCTGAGCGCCTGTCTCTATGGAGCGTCCAGTATGTGGAACGTCCGTCTGTCTGCGGAGCGCTATTGCGGAGCGTCCTACCCTGTGGCACACTTTGTCTGCGGAGCGCCCGACCCTGCGGTGCACCCTATCTGTGGAGCGCACACCCTGCGGTGCGCTCTGTCTGCGGTGCGCTCGCCTCCTCGCGGAGCGCCCTGTCTGCGGTGCGCACTGTCTGCGGAGCGCTCGCCTCCTCGGGGAGCGTTCGAACTGCGGAGCGTCTGAACTGCGGACGCCCATCTGAGCCTGCGGAGCGGAACTGAAAATTTCCTCGCTGCAACCACCTGTCGCACGAACTCCTTCAACCTGCGGCTCTGAGCAAAACCTCCCCAAAGTCTTAGCTCTGATACCCCCTGTCACAACCCCACTTAGCCGAGCGCTCTTGACTCGCTAAGAGGGTGTGCGGCACCGTCTAGCAGCCTCTCAAGGGCTTGGCCAACTTGATGTTAACTAACAGACTACGTCTACTCATTATGCAGAAACATGTTATATCATTAACTTAGTCATTCATACACAATTGCAACAACACAAGAAAGTATAGAATGGTGCGGGTTGCCCAATGCAGAGCCCGACTTCAATATTTTCACAAGTAAAACAGAGATGCCAAAAGCGGCCACTCTCTGGGTGTGCGCCCAACTCGGCTAAAACACACACTTATACAAAACTGGAAAAACCCAAGTCAACCTCCATTGAGCGACTAACTTGGCTGCTGAAACGACTGCTGCAAACCCTCACTGTATGCTGCTGCCGCACCGCAGAAAACCCAGAAAACGTGCCACTATCTGAACTTAGCCTCTGTCGCAGTCCAACTGTGCACTGTGCCAAAAACGGCTGTCTGCGGTACCCCTGCGTGGATGCCTCAAAAACAAAGGTGCACTTTAGCCAAGTGCACTGTTCACATGAACTTTCTCCTCCCTCCTTGGATGATTTTGAAATGACTTGCACTTCGTTTATTTATAGCCTTCTAGGTGTCTTGCCCATGTCAACTTGCCAGCTTGCTTATCGCACAAGTCACCCCTTGCAAACACACTTGGCCCACTTAACCGTTTCGTTGGTGTCACCGCACCAAGGTGCACTTTGACTTAGGTGTTCACGGGTCCACTTGTCGAAGCCTCTAGAGTGCCACGCGCACACTTTGCCGGTGAGTCGCGTGCCCCTTTACTTTGACCGAAGCACCCATCTCTTTGACCGTCGTTCGTTACTAACCGTGCCGTCGCGCGTGCGCGCCCGTCGCCCAACAGCCGTCGTCCGCACGCCCGTCGGTTTACTTACCAAAACGCTCTTTTGCCGGAGCGCCCAACTGTCTGCACGTCCATCCGCACATCCATCCGCACGTCTGTCCGTCCGCACACTAAGGTCGCGCGCCCACACCTAGGGTCATGCGCCTGTTTACCGAACGTCTTCACAAGCTTGCATGCCCATCCACACGCTCAAGGGTCTCGCGCCTCAAAGGTGTCGCGCGCCCATCATCAATGTCATCTTTGCCAAGGGGCGCCCGTGCCAAGTCACGTGGGCGCTGACCTTGGGGCGCACCACATTCCCGACCTCCGTGCCGGTGGTGAATGTGGGCGCTTGCTATCTTTGCCAAGTGAGAGCGCAACTCCATGCCGAACCGTCATGACCATGACACCTTGCCCAGGTGTGCCACCATCTAGGTGCGTTGAAAAACGTGGCTATGACAGCGACCTTTTAGGGTTCTCATCTTGAAGCCATCGTCACCTATCTAGTCTCCTCAACAGTCACACCTGTCACGGTCTTCGCTTTATGAAAGATACTTTATTTGTGCCCTGTCTATTTTGTTTTCCTGTATCGTTTCTATGTTTAGGGCAGGTATTTGTTTATTTTAACTGATTACCTCATATACAGTCCGCCCTCTCCTATATGAAGGGCTTAATACCAACCATGTATAAAAATAAGTGGAACCTGCATCTTTTACAGGTTAGTGATCTCTTGTCATCTTGGTTTTTTTTAATCTATTGTCACTGTCAGCTCACTTCTTGTTTAGAAACTGCTTTTTTAGGGTACCTGGGCTTTTCCGTTTGTCTTTCCTGGGTTTCTGCGGTCTGGTCCGGGGAGTTATTTTGTCACGACCACTGCTTACGGATACCTTTCTTCCTGTTTCGGCTTGACTGTGGTATCCGTTAACCTGGTCAGGGTTTCTATCACTCGTGTACTGGGTTTTTATAGGTATCCTTGCTTACCCTAGTTACTTACTCTTCTCTGGGTTTTCTTGTTGTTCCCCTCCGGTCCTTGGTAGCTGCAGGAGTGTTCCCTTTGGTCCTGCCTCACGGGACCCTAGACATGGGCTCTACTTACCATGGCCCGCTTAACTCATAAGGGATTACATATCGAGTTTCTTCAGCGGTCACATAGCGCAGCAAGAAGCAAGCGTCTACAATTGCTCCTCTTTTTTTCGTTAATTTCAGCTGAAAATGGGTGTACTGTAATTTTTATTATACGAATTGATCCTCAAATATTCGTCATATATATGTTCATATGTTCATTTAAGTGTGGAATAAGTCAGGATTCTCTCTCGGTTCAAAACTGCAAAGAAGCAACAAACACTGCAACTTATGGAGAGGCCAGAATTTGGCGCTGTTATATAAAATACCCAATCTTTAAATACCGGAATTCAAGAAGCTCAACGCGCTCTGTAATGGTTGGCTTCCAATTTTAGTTAATTTTGCAAAATACATAATCTGAAAACAACCAATAAGCTTACCATATTTTTCAAAAGAAGGCTCTGGAACAAACAATTTCAAAATGGTGATTGGGTGCAAACTTCCATATAGCACTTCGAAGGATTAGATTGGTGCCGATTCAAGGCTCTTTATTGCGATTTAATAATCGATCATGTAAAATACACATCAAACGTCTAGGTAGGCATTTAGCAGTAGGGGATGTAGCTCACATGGTAGAGCGCTCGCTTTGCATGCGAGAGGTACGGGATTCGATACCCCGCATCTCAATTCCAGGAATGATGTCAAAATTTGTTTTATAATTTTGTGCTGTGCAGGTGGAAAATGGCTAACTCTCCCAGGATGATTGGAAATTCGTTTTATAGTTTTGTGCTGTGCAGGTGGAAAATGGCTTACTCTCCCAGGATGATTGGAAATTCAGTTAGACAGGTGAGGCTAATTGTTTTTCTCCAAAGAAATAGACATTTCTGCGGCCCATTCCATGGTTTAAAGCTGTTTATGGAATTCTTGAAACTCTGTTGACATAAAAACCTGGGCCGCTCAGGTGAGAGATGAGCATATTTGAAAAAATAGACTAGAACGGAATTACATGAATTGAACCAGACATGGTGTATATCTACCTTCTTTTCAAATTGACTACGTGTGATTGGACAGCGTGAACGCGGGTACCGGCTGCAACAAATAATTTTGACACCATTTCTCTTCGAACCACCGGCACGTAAGCGCATGTCACAATTTGTGTCAAATGTGAATTCATTTTCGTTAGAAGTATGTTTTCTGGTTTAAAAATTAAATAATCAAACTGAATTTGGAAGTTATATTAATTATGTGGTATGTTTTTTTATAGAGTTGATAATGCAAGAAGTGAGAAAATTAAATACTCAAACTGAATTAGGAAGTTATATTATGTGGTATTTTTTTTTATAGAGTTAATAATGCAAGAAGTGAGAGTGATTTATTAGAAATTTTGTTGGTAAAATTGTATAATTATCATAAAATTTTAAATTTAAATAAAAATAATATCAAATTTAATTTATGAACTTATAAAGTAAAATTTAATTTAAAAAACTTATAAAGTAAAATTTAATTATTATAAATTTAATTTATCTTTTTAAAGTTTTATTATTAGTCATGCCTTGGCAGAGACTATATGTTTTAATAGTTTAAAATTCATAATTATAATCATCCAACACTATATTTTACAAAGTCATTAAAAATAATAATATTTTTGAATATCTTATTTTATGTTTTATATGAAAGTTTATTGAACAAAGTCATTTTATCTATAGTTTTATATCCTCTTAGATCCAAAAATAGTGTTATGCAAATCCATATAAAGTTTTATTAAGGTAATTCATTTTGAATAAATTTGGTAATTGTAATTCACTTCTTGGCTTGAACCAATGGAACAAGGCATGATGGATAGTGTTGTTAATTACTTACATTCTTGGTGGTGGGATAGCCACTTAAGTTCAAAACATTTCATATGGTTTAAAGAAAACTTGAGAGGCATGAAACATTTGTGGGAAGTTGTGCATATTCTATTTATTTTACATGGATGATTAAAAATAATGGAAGTGAAATGTAATTTGTTTAGTTTATATAGATGATTAAAAAATGGAAGTGAAATGTAATTTGTTTGTCTGTTGTACATTAACCATAGATGCATAGGCAATCAAAGAGGTTTTGCATTGGTGTAATGTCATATAGAGCATAAGCCTTCTCACGAGAGAAGACAATGGATACAACTTAAATCTCCTTCTCATAGTAGAAGAGATAATGGATACAACTCAAATCTCCGAAAAATTCCACTTCTTTAAAATTTAGAAAAGATGAAACGCCATTAACATGTTGCTATTAAACAATATTTAACAAAAAAAAATTACTTCTCAACTTCGTTCCTAAACCTCTTATGTCAGTCGAGTGTCTTTCGACCTGGTTGGGTGGGAATAGAGAAATAAAGAATTAAAGTCCCTAGGATCCACGGACTGCCTGTCCTAGCAGTGGGAAACAACACCCTTTCTTTTGATTCATACACTCTGAGTACTATACAAAGGTCCCAAGGAAGGCAGAGTTTAAGTCTGGTCCCAAGGAGTAGTTAGATGAGTTTTCCAAGCCTCGGTGTCAGTAGAGTTCTAAGGGTGAAAAATATATTATTTTTTAAAGAATTATTAAAAAAAATTAAACATGTTTTTTAATATTTATTTATAAAAACAATAATATTTATATTGTTTTTATAAAACAAAACAAAGATAAAAACACATTAAATCATTATTAAAAATCAATAATAATAAATTCTCATATATAAAAAAGTAATTGATGTAAAATGCAAACATAATATTATAAATTAAATTTTTCGGCCATGTCTTCTTTATATCATTTTATTTTATTAAAATTATAAATAAAATTATTTTATTTTTATTAAAATTGTATGTAGACATTTTTTTTTATTTTCAAATGGAAGTGGAAAGTTAGAAACCATGAATTGGTAATAATTTTCCATAAATGCCAGAATTTAATGGTCATCTAAATAATATCTAAATAAAAAAAAATAGATAGACATTCTTCATTACCTTCCTCTTTATAATTTCCCTTGCTTTCTTCAACCTCATTTATAGTAGAATGGAAACATAAATAGTAATTAATAACACGAACATAGATCCATCTTAAAAAGGATCTACCAAGTTTCCCAAAGGATCAAATCTCTCTAAATGCAAACCCCTTTTTTAGAGTGGAAATGTTGAGTAAAATTTGTAGTCTTATATATGTGGTTCTAAAAAATGTTTTAAGTTTAAAATGAGCCAGCATGTTATTTTTTATAACATTTTTTTATTTTTTTATAAAGGACACATGTCAGCTCTAGGATGAGCACGGAAGGACTTACACATATCCCCCTATTGGGCTGTAGAATGGGCCTCTTCCATGCAATCACTCAAAAACAACTCTCAGTTTCATACAAATCCAGTGAGGATTGGGAATCAAATAACCATATTCAACATAATTTAATTAATCATATGGCAATTGGGTAAATCTCTGATAATGACATGAACTGGATATCCAAATGAAATTTGATCTAGTTCTTTGAACTTTGTGCCAACCTTTATCTGGTTATAGACATATGTTACAGCTCATTCAAAGTCATTGTCGAAAAAAAACTGTTATATATTTGTATTGCCGACAAAAAGTATGCTTGCATGATGGTGACCCTAATAAGAAATTGATATGTTAGAGCCTTAAAAGTTATGTGTTATGCCTGTCCAAAAAATACTATTTTTAAAGAAACCTAACTTAAAAACATTGGTTACCACCTAAACTTTTAGTCACATCTTAAGATAATATTTAAGCTTGCAAAATATATGAATGCAAGTAAAGTAGATAGTAGCAAAGTAAAGTATAAATAAATTTGCATAAGACTTCTAATTTTGGCATGGACCCAAAGTAGAGCTGGATTAAATTTATGTTTGAAACATTTTTTCCCCAAATGATATTATCTTGAATATATTGCCCTTCTTTAAGGGTTATATCTCTTAATTGAGATCACCAAACATAGTAAAAATGATTTGATCAAAAGAATCAGGAACATCAAGCAACTTTACTTACATGATTAACATTTTCTATTAGTAAATTATTTAATGTGCCTAAAATAACCAACAAATAAAAGTTGTATTTTTATTTTAAGTTATCTAAATACATAAAGTTGTATTTTTCTTTTAGGCTATCTAAATACATAACATTAAAAGCTTTTAATGAAGATAAATTATATATTTATAAAATTGATGGAGATGAAGATGGTTGCATCACTAGAAATAATGCACAAATTATTTTCCCTATCTCATCAATGACTAAACTCAAATAGGTAAGGATTTTCATGGTGAGTTTAATAAAACTAATTTGAACTATATTGTTAAATCATATTTAATAAAGTAAAAGCTAAAAGAGAAGCTACTCCTCATAGCACATAATTCTATGAATTTACAAATACAATAAATATATGGTAACAAAATTTTATGTTAAGAAAGACAAAATTTAAATGGAGTTAAATAGATTCTATCATCTAAAAAATAAAAAAATAATTAAGTTAAAATTAGGTTAAAGAGAGTTGTTTGCGTAACTAAACTACCTATACTTTGTACATATTAATATAAAATTACACAAAATTACACATCCCATGTTTGAATAGTGTTACAACTGAATTTGAGGCCATTCCTCAACCAACTATATTCATAATAGTATATCATTGTTAATTGAGTTGACACTCAATTATAATTAATTAAATATTTAAAATAAAAAAACTATATCAATGAGTATATATTAGATTTTTTTATATGTATATTTTTAAATAGATTAATATTTAAAATAAAAATTTATATAAATTCTTTATTTTTTAATTATTTTACTAAATATTCAATGTTATATGTTTATTTGTCAATTTATTAATTTAATTCATTTTTTTTATTAAAAAAAACTAAGTTATTTATTAAATTATATTGAATATATGAATCATTTTATTTAGGTTTTATTATGTCTTGTTATTATTTATTATCAAATTTTGTTTCTATGTTATAAAGTATGAACTAAGCTGTATACATGTTTTGTTATTAAAAATAAATTTATTTATTTATTTAACTTAGCTCCATGCATTAATTGGATGGAAACAAATAATGTATTGGTTCCATGTACTACTTCGATGGGAACAAACAATATATTGGTTTAATGTACTAATTGGATGGGAAACAACTAATATATTGTTCATCAAAAATTGGGTAGAAAACAAACAATATATTGTTAATCAAAATAGAGTTTATATATTATGTGTGATTTTGCTTAACAAAGGCTCTTTATTATAATGTGGAAAATTTATTAAGCGTTTTAATATTGAATTATGAAAAATGACTCTTGATTATAATGTGGAAATTAATGAGGTTCTAGTCTTGAACCATGAAAAATAAATTTTTATTATAATGTGAAAATTAATGAGAGTTCCGGTCTTGAATTATGAAAAATGATTCTTCATTATAATGTGGAAATTAATAATGGTTTCACTTTTGAATTATGAAAAATGACTCTTTATTATAATGTGGAAATTAATAATGGTTCTTGTCTTGAATTATGAAAAATGACTCTTCATTATAAGATATAAGGTGTATCTCTCATATAAGATTTTAGTGAGGGTCATGGACCTCTTATAAGATGATGATGATGATGATGATGATTAACGTCCATTGAGACCAACTTGGGTCTATCGGGCCTTAAGAAGGATAATACTTGGTTTCCTTTAAAATCTTGTTCTTGTGCTAAAAAAGCTCGCCGAGAAGCATTCCAATCTCACTATAGTTTTGGCAGGTTAGGAGTTTATAAAGGTTTGTATTGTAGAAAATACTATGAAACTTGGATCTAATGTGGGTGTAAGCAATGCACTCTAAGAGAAAGTGATTTTCATCCTTAACGCTCATAGACTCACACAGATGGAAAACCCTTTCTACCCATGGAGTTTTAGGAATAGACCAATGCCTTGTTTCACTATGGAGTTCATGAGAGTTCGTTCTAATCTTGTCTATATTAATTTTCTTCCATGAGCTAGTTACTACAGAGAGATACTTTTGATCTTCCAAGTTAGAATTAATGACCTCCTTATAGTATCTTAATTTTCTCTTAACCGCTAATTTTTCCTCACAACATAATTTCTCTTTGAACTTATAAGTAACAATATTTTTGACATTATCAATGTTTTACAAAATGTCGTTTCCATCAATACCCCAATGGTTTAACCAAGCCATGGTATCTTTACACCAACATCGCTTGAGGCGTAGTTGGTTTTGACTTGAGTTTAAAGCAATTTTAGGAAGTCTCTCATTTCCCATGTTATTTGTCTTATGCTTGTACAACATGTACCTAGTCATAACCATGCTCTCGACGGGGGAAATACCCGCTTCTATGAGGAGAATAGGATAAGGTGTATTGTTTTTACTTTTGAGGTTATAAGTTATAAACTGCTTTTGGATTTGCTCAATATTCCTCCAAGATTCTCTAGAAATGTTGCACCCGCATAGCTGCTTCCATCATCATCTTCTTATCGATCATCGAATGGTACTATCTGTCATCAAAAATTTCTATAGAGCCAACCCTTTTTCATGATGGGTGTAGGCCTAGTCCTCATCTAAGTATTCATCACATCTGTGAGCAAACCATTGTGTAGGAACAATCATGGACCTTCTTTACATTGCCACAACAATAACCTGCATCTCCTACCTTTATCTCGTTGTATCTAGATAATATATTTTGTTCTACACAAAACAAAATAAACACACAAAGCACACAGAGCACATCCCAGATGCAGACCACCTACGTCTATCACCATAGTAGTATGCTAGTATATTTCACGTCATTAAGACAACCTATAACATACACTATGAAAGAATCCCCTAGGAGCACACCAAGTGCATTACATCTCTCCACAGTCAACCTACGTTCTACCAACATAGAAGAATTGTCTAGGTGCACCTCAAGTGCTTCATGACCTTATCATCTCCAACATGAGAACACACACATATATAGATATTGTAACCCACCTAGAACTAAAAACATTTTATTTTGTGAAAATACATTACTTTAAATGTTATTCTAAGGTTTTATGTTGTTGACCAAGGATGGTCATAGATGACTGTAATTGATTTTTTTTTTTTTTAATAATTGAAAGAAGATACACTTATCAAAAGAGGACTATTGAAGACTGTTCACTGACCCACTAGGAGGAATGATATGCTGTAGAAGGAGAAAATGACAAATGGCAGCAACAACATTCACTTTCTAGTTGTTGCAGGAGGAAACTTCCCTATAATTGTGGTCATGTTCCCAAGAAAGGAGGAACTGAGCAGGTGGCTCATTAAATTACAAAATTGACCCTAAGACCTAGGCAAGCATATATATACCCATCGAATGAGCAGGAGGCTCACTACATTCTAGATATTAGAACTTGTGGATTGCTGGAAACTGAAAAGTTAGGCACACAAGAGGAAATTCGATGAGGGGAAAGCTACACTGAATTGCTAGAGGTTTGACCGCAAATGTGACTGCTAAGTTATAGAGGGTATTGAATAGGATTCTACTCAGTATCTTCATCCTGGTGGTTCAGTGAACGGGCTCGCGGGTCCTAAAGCAAGTAATATTGGCTTCTTTTAGGAGACGGTTGGGAGGAACGGTTTTCTTTGGATGTTTGTCCACTTCAAAAGTTAACAAGTTCTATATTACTACTGGTTTATTATATTTAATTCATTTTTTGTTTATTTCTGAAGGATTTATGTATGATGAAAGTTTTCAGAATTATTTATTGTTTTCAAAATAAAGTAGGAAATTTTATTTCCTGTAAATTATCAGCTAATGAATGCTATTGCCTACACAAAATTTCCTAGTAGAAATGGTTGTCTATCTTATAATATATATATATATATTTTAACAGAAACTTAAAGGAGAGTAATATTAAACAGGCTGTGCACAACCATTCATTACAAAAAACTGCAGCTGAAGTATTCTTGCAAGTCTGAGAAAAAAGAAACAAAACTAGGCCAGAAGATAGACCTTAGTATGCCACAGATGGTTCTTATATTTCGATTAATTACAGATGTAGTATAAACTCAAACAAACTGTTGATTAAGGAAGATACAAAAAAACATAGACTATTAAAAGACACATTAAGTATTTCCTGGGTGCCCCACGGGCTGAGTGACAGATTCCTCTTCCATGTTCTGAATTGCTCCTGCTGGGTTTTCATGAGCTTGGCTTCCCTGGTTCATCTGCACCAAGCACTGCAAATCCTCATGAATGCAGTCTACTTTCCCCATGATTTCCTTCAGATTCATTTCATTGTCGTTTATTCTGGCATCATGATTGCTAATATGGTAAGAAGTGTATCCCACTACATCAACAAGATTTTTTCACCTCTTTAGTTGTCTCTCTATTGTCCATAATTCCTAGGGCCACCATTTCATACAAACTGCGAATGTTCACCTTCAAATCTACAAGACCATCATTTTCCCCTGTGCAGTCCATTTCCTGGGTTTGGTGAAAATCTTGACCAAGACTGTGGCTGTGAAGGCTTAGGATTGATAGTTGATTGAGCACCGAGCTAGGCGAAACGAAAACCTGTCCATTGCATAGACTGCAACACCAGCTTCTAGAGGACAAAATATAAAGAATAGAGCTGAGAATGGAATGTTTTTGCTACAATATGTCAGAATCCCTTAGATTTCAACAAGAGAGAGTACCTATCGAATCTTCCTCCCAACCAGTACAGTTACAACCAAGGGTCAGAATATTACCTTCAAGGAGGAGCTGCTCGAAGAGGATATCCATGATTGCAGGGCCTGTAGTTGAATGCCAAAAGGAGCCAAGGACGCAGTGAGAAGGACAGAGACAGTTTAGGAAAGCAACCAGCGCTAGTCTCTCTTTCACGAAACCTCTTAACAGAGGCAAGTCTTCCCAAGGGAAAACCTGCGAAGAACTGAGCTATGGGAGAAAGCCTTCTTCAAAACCAGACCTGTCAACGAGAGGGTTTTCTTCCGGAGTGGCAGCATGAATATTAACACATAAATGATTATCAAGGAGGGAGAAGGTGCAGGTGAAGCTTCCAGACAAAGCCATGGTACATTGTTGAGGCTGGCAAGAAGCGTGTCGTCTGAGCCCGCAATTAAGCCTGAGGGGATGGCGAATTAAGGCAGGAGGATGCATGGAGGGGGTGGAAGTGAGTGGAGGCTACGTGTTTCCAAGGAAGAGATAAAAAATTAGACCACAATCCAAGCGGGAAAGTAAGTTGAGACTTAGGATAGGTATAAATTTTTTTGGAGTGTGCATATTTGGCATTAGGTAATAGGTTTGGTAACCATGTCTAGGTCGTTTATGCAAATGTGACCTTGAGGAAGCAAGGCCCCTTGATTATCCAGAGTGTTCGCGAGAGCATTGTTTTCTTGGAGAATGTGAAAAAACTCAACTCGACTAGAGAGGAGGGGAGTGATTCTGTCATACAGCCTTCTGCAATTGATGGATCCTATGGGATAACCATGGATCATTTTGTAAATGACTTGTCTCGAGTCTCCAAATACTCCTAGCTTAGGGAGAGTTATTGTGTCTGAGAGTTCAAGACCCTGCAAGAGAGCCATCCATTCAGCTTCATTATTCGTCTTATGGCCCAACCCCCAAGCAAAGGTTTTTTCCATTTGTCCTCTGGGATCCAATAAGATCCCCCCCGCACCTGCCACCCCTTGGCTATATTATAATATTATTAAGAACTAGTGTCATAATATATGTGGATTTACCTAATTGTTAAATGTAGTACATAATTTATTAAATGTTTAGTATTCTTTTATTTTCTCACATATTCATACAAAATTATCATAGAGGTTAAACAGAGCTATCTTCAGCTTTCTTGGCAGAACTTTTCTGTCTTTTCTTTTTATAGTTAGGGTTTTCCCTAGTTAATTAAAATAAAACCCGAAATCAAAGTTTATAACCATCCAAAGGAACATTAGATTAGAGTAAAAAAACACTATGGCTTCAAGCCGAGGAGCTCAAAAACTCATAAAAGTAAAATATATGTATAAATATTAATTTTACCTTGTATAAATATCTTACAGCTGAAAGGATTAATATTTTTGTAATTACTCACCATCATCTTCTCATACAGTCGAAAGGCATAGGATTTTAATAATTTACTCAATATAAAAAAATTCGCACAGCCGAAAGGATTTTTATTCTAATATTTACCCAGTATCTACAACAAAAAAGTTAATTATTTTCAGAAAAAACGAGTTAGGGTTAACACTTCACAATAATGAAATAAAGATTTAATAGAACTAAGAAAATCAAACACACGACCCTTTATAAGAACTATTAGCACAGGTCAAGGGTTCGAGACCTGTGAGGCTATTTTACCAAGTAATTTTACATTAACTAAAACCTACAGCAAAACCCCTAAGTTAGAATTTAGCATCAACGAAGAAAAGCTGTAATTATTTTTATAACCAGTTGGGCCATAAATATTTTATAACTAGATGGGCCGTAACAAGATGGATCGTAACTATTTTAAAATTAGAATGGAATTATTTCAACAAAAGTAATGCAGTAAACGTAACCAAGAAAATGCAAAGAGTAGAACAATATTGAAAGTTAAAAATGGTTTTAATAATATTAATAAACCATACACAAAGTAGCACCAAGATAGGTTCAAAGATTTAAAAACAAAATTGCAGTAACAGTTTGACATAAACCTTGCTAAAATTTACAGTAAATATTCTAAAGCAACTGCATTACATCTTCCCACAGACTCCACGGTCTGTAACAAAGGGATTTTAATATATTAACTCTGTATAAAACCCTAACATATCCTGCAACCTTTTGAAAAAAGTTTAAATCCCTGTCATTAACATCGTAAAGGAAAAAGACACAAGAGTGTTTATCATTGAACTGAAGGGCTCGTATAATCCAAACGAAGCCAAACCCAAGAAAAAAAATTGTTCCAGCCATAGACCGTTAAGGACTGTAGGGTTTGAGGCTCATAGGTCTTACCAGTACCTTATGTCGACGTCATACCCCAAGCTCTACACACCAAGCTTCATCGTTTAAGTAAACTGCGAGTATCCCTTCCAGTCAAATTATGAAACGGTGGTTAAACTTTTGGTGTCGAAATTATAAAATAAATTGTTGTAAAACTAAAAAGAAAACGAAATGTGCAAAGGAGCAATGTTTTTATCTCAATGACAATATATCTGCGAAGGAGTAGGCTGAGACCGTGAACTTTGTAAGGTTTTGGTAACCCTACCTTGACCAAGAGCAACAAAGGCATTGTAGTCGTTCCCAATGTTGCAGGGGAGGCCACATGGTCGAATACTGGAAGGGACGAGAGCCTTCATCTCTCCCCACTAGTACCACGCCGCATAAGAAGTTCACAATAGAATAAACCCTTGGATTTTCCATTAGTGTTTTAACCCCTTTCCACAGTTGGAAAGCACCAAGAAACCCTTTCATGTGGCATTTTAAAAAGTTCACCTACCTCCACGTAAATCTTTGTGTTGGCACCCACTCTCTATAGTTTTGGATTGATTTCTTTGTTTTCCCTTGGTCTTTGTTTTGTCACCTTAAGTTCATAGTTGTTAGGTTTGCAAGGGATGGGGAAAATCTTTTTTGTTGAAAACACCTGCAACAATACAAGTTTAAACTTTGTATTAGCTTACAATAAGCTAAGTATGACCCACAATCCTTGTAACCCTAGCATCGAGAAATGATTTGTAAGCGAAATCCTAAGCATTAAAAACATGACAATCCATCCTCATGATAAAATAGGATAAGCACACAAACAGAAACATACGACAAGTCAAGTATGACATAACAACTTTTGGAAGCAAGTAAATTATCTTAGGAACTGTTTTCTAGTATAGTACCATATGAATTCATTTATAGAGTAACATATTTAAAATTGTTGTGTACCATTTTTATAGATCTTTGGTTATAGGATTGTTAATAGAAGTTAGGATTTATAATATTTACCTATAAGTTATTGTGAAGCCAGGAATACTCTATAGGGTTTATATTATGTGACACCAGATTAGGTATTTTATTGATCTAAACCTTCCATAACAATTTTTTTTTTATTATTATGAAATTTTGGAGTTGTTACATGTGGTATCAGAGCGATTTTTCAAACACTAGGCTTGAAGTTGGCTCAACTCGCATGCTCATTACAAAAACAAAAAAACAAAATGGCGACTTATGTTTAAAAATTGTTTTTGTACAAAAATATTATTTTTTATTTTGCAGGAAATGGAAGGAGCAGAGGCATCTACTGAGGATGGATCACATCATAATAATCTAGATAATATATACATGGAACTAAATAATCAACTATCTGAATTACTTCAAACTATAAAAGACTTAAAGGCTGAATTGCGGAATGTTAAGGAAGATAATGAAAGAATCATAAGAGCGCAGGAAGAATTAAATCAAATATTGTTGGATAAATTACATAATGAAGGAAAGGATAAAAGAAAAGAACATGAATCTGAATCTGGAACTATATCCTACAAACATAAAATTAAAAAGTTAAAATTATCTGATAATGAAAGTAACTCCTCTTCAGGAATTAATGTTAGGACATAGAGATAAACATAAATATTCCTGTGAAAGTAGTGATAGCGACAACATTCATAGAAAGAGAAAATATAAACCTTACAAAGAAATTTCAGGAGAGTTTACGAAAAACCCCCAATGTTTAATGGTGAGGTAGAAAAAGGGGAAGAAGTTGAGGCATGGTTGTTCGGGATGAAAAAATATTTTCAAATTTATAATTACTCTGACAGGTTGAAGGCCAAAATGGTTATTTATAACTTAGCTAGGAAAGTTGATATATGGTGGCAGGATATAAATGAGTGAAAAACATTAGAGAAAATTATGTAACTTGGAGGACTTTTAAGAAATACTTTAAAAGAAAATTTGTGTCTGAACAATATTATGAAGAAAGGTATAAGGAGTTTAACAATCTATAGCTAGGTTCAATGTCTATGAAGGAACTATGTAGTAAATGCTTAAGTTTATTACGATACGTAACTTATATCATCGATGAAAGTCCTAAGATACAGATGTTTCTGAGTTGTTTACCTTTTAGCTTCAATGACGAAATTGAATACAACAATCCAAAAAACCTTGAGGAAGCAATGAGAAAGGCTAATTTCTGTTATGAACAAAACAAAAATAAAAGAGAAGGTATACCTATCTAGAAGGGTAAATGAACAAATAAGGAAAGGGTTTAAGTCCAACAGAATTTCGGAAATAATCCCTGAAACTATTGTAATAATACATATAAGGGGACATACTTTAAAAGTAATACGCAACATAATTTTATAGCAACAGAGAACATAGATTTACCTAGCAATTATGTTAAAAATAACGAACAAAGAGAACCTATAAAATGTTGGGAGTGCCATGGACCTTATTATGCAAAGGATTGTCCAAACAAAAAGAGGAATTTCAACAATGTGCATACAATACAGGAAGAAGCAATTGTTGGTGACGTAGCAAACGAGATGCCCAAAATTAATGCAGCCTTGGAGAATTGACAGGCCGATCACCAAACATCTATGGTTGAAATAGAAGGTATGATACAGAACAAACCCATTTCTATTTTGATAGACCTATGTGCTAGTTTAAGCTATGTGTCACCTAGTATAGCAGAAAGTTGTAAATTGCATTTGAAAAAGTTTGAAAAATCTTGGCTGGTTCAGTTAGCTACAGAAACCAAAAGAAAAGTAGTTAGCTATGTTGAAGATTGTGAAATGTTTATGAGTCAATTCAAAACTCAATTGAAATTAAATGTATTACCTCTAGGATCATATGATGTTTTAATAAGCATGGACTAGATGGAAAAACACAGAGTAGTTCTAATTTGCTTTGAGAAAACATTTACATGCTTAAATGGAAAAGGAGAAACATTTATAGTAAAAGGAATACCTAGAAAAGTTTCTGTTAGACATATTTCAGCTTTGCAAATGAAAAATTATGTATGTAAATGTTGCAAAGTTTTTGTTATACATGTAATGAATGATGAATACATGAATAAAGAAGATAAATTAAAATTTGATGATATACAAATTTTAAAAGAATTTTCATATTTATTCCCAGAATATATTCCAAGATTACCTTTGAAAAGAGAATTGGATTTTACTATTGAATTAGTACCTGGAGATGTACCCAATTCAAAAGCTCCTTACCGGATGAATATCCTAGAACTCAATAAATTAAAACTATGACTACAGGAGTTAATAGATAAAAATTACATAAGACCAAGTGTATCCCCTTGGGGATCACCTATATTAATTGTTAAAAAGAAAGACAATACCTTACGCTTATGTATAGATTATCTTCAGTTAAACAAGATGACCATTAAAAATAGATATCCATTGCCCTGCATAGATGATCTATTCGATCAAATACACAAAGAAACGATATTCTAAAAAATAGACATGAGATCTGGATATCATCAAGTCAGAATTAAAGATGAAGATATATTTAAAACTGCATTCAGAACCCGTTATCGGCATTATGAGTTTGTAGTTATGCCATTTGGGCTAACAAATGCTCCATCATCTTTTATGTGTTTAATGAACAGTGTCTTAAGTAAGTATTTAGATAAATTTTTAGTTGTATTTATTAATGACATACTAATTTATTCAAAAACAAAAGAAGAACATTATGAACATCTACAGATAATATTATAAGTTTTGAGAGAACACAAATTGTACGCTAAATTCGATAAATGTGATTTCTTTAAAGATAAAATACAATATATAGGCCATGTGATATCTAAGGAAGGGATAACAGTGGATCCTGATAAGATAAGAGCAATAATGGAATGGCATGTTCCTAAGGATGTATCAGATGTACGATCGTTCATGGGGATTACAGGTTATTATCAAAAATTCATAGAAGGATTCTCGAATATAGTGAATCCCATAACATCCTTACAGAAAAAGGCAAAAAGATTTGTATGGGATTTAAATGTGAAGAAAGATTTAAAAATTTAAAATAATTATTAACCACTACACCTATCTTAAAAATAACATATCCAAATAAGGACTTTGTTGTATGCACTGATGCATGCAATGAAAGCCTAGGTGGAGTGTTAATGCAAGAAGGTCATGTAATAGCATATGAGTCAAGAAAGTTAAAAATACATGAAAATAATTATGCTACTTATGATTTAGAGTTGGATGCCATAATACATGCCCTGAAAATGTGGCGCCATCATCTAATCGGCAGAAGAGTTTTATTAATGTCTGACAACATAAGTTTAAAATACTTGTTTGATCAACAAAATCTGAACGCTATGCAAGCAAGATGGTTAGATTTCCTTAGTGAATACGATTTCGAGATCAAACATAGAAAAGGAAAGGAGAATAAGGTGGTTGATTCCTTAAGCAGAAATGAAAATATGAATTTTATAGCCGCTGTTAGCAGCTATAAAGCAGAATTGGACGATAAGTTTGAAGATGGACTAAAATTGGACAAAGATTATCAAAATTTAAGAGAAAAAGTTACAAAAATCAAATATGAAAATATAAAAACAGATTTCAGTTTGAATAAAAAATGTTTAATGCTATATAAAAACTTATCATATGTACCCAATGTGCCAGAAATTAAATTATTGATCTTAAATGATGTACATAAGAGTCCTTACTTAGGACATCCTGGTTACCAAAAGATGATAACAATGTTAATAGAAGATTATTTCTGGCCCACTATGAAAAATGAAGTGGATGCCAATATATAGCTAGGTGTATAGAATTCCAACAGGTTAAAGTTGAGCATCGATACCTAGCAGGTTTATTGCAACCATTACCAATTCTAAATTGAAAATGGAAAATTATCATCCTTGATTTCATAACAGGACTGCCTAAAAATCAAAAGCAAAATGATTATGTGATGGTGGTGGTAGATAAACTTAGCAACGGAACTAATTTTATAAATGTTAAAACTACTTATAAGGCTGTTAATATGGATGATATTTTTATGAAGGAAATTTTTTGTTTGCATTGAATTCCTAAGACGATAATTTCTGATAGGGATCCTAAGTTTACTGGTAATTTCTGGAAGTCGTTGTTTAAAGGATTGGACACTAAATTAAACTTTAGTACCTCTTATCATCTGCAAACGGATGGACAAATAGAAAGAGTAAATCAAGTTTTAGAAGATATGTTATGGATGTATGTTAGGGATCATCCAAATAAATGGGAAGAATATTTGCACTTAGTTGAGTTTGCTTATAACAATCATTATCAAGCTTCAACTAAACTTAGTCCTTTTGAAATATTGTCTGGTAGGAAATGTAATACTCCCATTTCATGGAGTAATCTAGTTGACAGATTGATGTTATGACCTAAATTGTTAAAATAAATGGAACTAATAGTGAAATAGGTACAACACAATCTGAAAATTGCACAGGATAGACAAAAGAGTCATGCATGCCTTAAAATAACTCAGAAAGAATTCCAAGTAGGTGAGCATGTTTTTGTCAAGGTAAAACCTAGAAAAACTCATTTAAGTTGGGGAGTTGTGCTAAAATAGCTTCCAGGTATTGTGGACCATTTGAGATAATGTCAAGATATTGACCAGTGGATTATCAGTTAGCTTCGCTACCTAATATCAAAATACATAATGTATTTCATATTTCTATATTGAAAAAGTATGTACATGATGCTACTCGCGTAATCGATTGGAATGTTATCCAAGTAGAACAAAAAGGAGATTTTCAGGTGGAACCAGATTGTATCCTTGACAAAAGAGAAATTTTTCTCCATAATCGCATCATTGGGCAAGTAAAGGTGCAATGAAAGCACCTTAGTCCAGATGAAGCAACCCAAGAATTGGAGAGTCGTGTGCGGGAAGAATTTCCAATTTTGTTCTAGGAAGACTCGGATGATATTTAAGAAACATCGAGGACAATGTTGAAATTAAGAGGGGGTGTTTGTAACCCACCTAGAACTAAAAACATTTTATTTTGTGAAAATGCATTACTTTAAAAGTTATTGTAAGGTTTTATGTTGTTGACCAAGGATGGTCAAAGATAACTGTAATTCAATATTTTTTTTTTTAATAATTAAAAGAAGAGACACCTATCCAAATAGGATTGTTGAAAATTGTCCATTGAACCACCAGGAGGAATGATCTAGTGTAGAAGGATAAATGACAAATGGAAGCAACAACATTCACTTTCTAGTTTTTGCAGGAGGAAACTTCCCTATAATTGTGGTCATGTTCCCAAGAAAGGAGGAACTTAACAGGTGGCTCATTAAATTACAAAACTGACCCAAAGACCTAGGCACGCATATATATACCCATCAAATGAGAAGGAGGCTCACTACATTCTAGATATTAGAACTTGTGGATTGATGGAAATTGAAAAGTTAGGCACACAAGAGGAAATTCGATGAGGGGAAAGCTAAAGTGAAATGCTAAAGGGTTGACTGCAAATGTGACTACTAAGTTACAGAGAGTACTGAATAGGCTTCTACATAGTATCTATGTCCTAGTGGTTCAGTGAATACGATCGAGGGTCCTAAAGCAAGTAATATTGGTTGCTTTCAGGAGACGGTTGGGAGAAATGGTATTCTTTGGATGTTTGTCCACTTCGAAAGTTAACAGGTTCTATATTTCCACTGGTTTATTATCTTTAATTAATTTTCTGTTTATTATGAAGAATTTATGTATGATGAAAGTTTCCAGAATTATTTATTGTTTTCGAAATAAAATATGAAAGTTTATTTCCTGTAAATTACCAGTTAATGAATGCTACTGCTTACACATAATTTCCTAGTAGAAATGGTTGGCTATCTTATACTATTATTAAGAACCAGTATATATATATATATATATATGGATTTACCTAATTGTTAAATCTAGTACTTAATTTAGTAAATGCTTAGTATTCTTTTATTTTCTTATATATTCATACAAAATTATCATAGAGGTTAAACTGATTTATCATCAGCTTTCTTGGCAGAACTTTTTTGTCTTTTCCTTTTATAGTTAGGGTTTTCCCTATTTAGTTCCAATAAAACCCCAAATCAAATTTTATAACCAGTCAAAGGAACATTAGATTAGAGTAAAAAAAAATGCTATGGCTTCCAGTTGAGGGGCTCAAAAACTCATAAAAGTAAAATATACATATAAATATTAATTTTACCCTGTATAAATCTCTTACCTATGAAAGGATTAATATTTTTGTAATTACTCAGCATCATCTTCTGATACATTCGAAAGGCTTAGAGTTTTAATAATTCACTCAATATAAAAAAATTCGCACAACCGAAATGCTTTTTGTTCTAATATTTACCGAGTATCTACATCAGAAAGGTTAATCGTTTTAAAAAAAACAAGTTAGGATTAACACTTCACAATAATGAAATAAGAATTTAATATGACTAAGAAAATGAAACAAACAACCCTTTATAAGAAATATTAGCACATGTCAAGGGTTCGAGACCTGTGAAGCTATTTTACCAAGTAACTTTACATTAACTGAAACCTACAACGAAACCCCTAATTTAGAATTTAGCATCAATGAAGAAAAGCCGTAATTATTTTTATAACCAATTGGGCCATAAATATTTTATAACTAGATGGGTCGTAACCAGATGTGTCGTAACTATTTTAAAATTAGAATGACATTATTTCAACAAAAGTAATGCAGTAAACGTAACCAAGCAACAAATCCATTTCACACAATGTTAAACAATATATCGATTTCAGAGTGGTATCGAAATTTAAAAACAAAATAACAAATGCAAAGAGTAGAACAATACTAAAAGTTTAAAACATTTTTAATAATATCAATAAACCATACACAGAGTAGAACCAAGAGAGCTTTGAAGATTTAAAACAAAATCCCAGTGACAATTTTCCATAAACACTGCTAAAATTTATAGTAAATATTCTAAATCAATTGCATTAGAGTCTTCCCACAGACACCACAGTCTATAACAAAGGGATTTTAATATATTAACTTTGTATAAAACCCTAACATAGCCCGCAAGATTTTGATAACAATTTAAATCCCTGCCATTAATGTCATAAAGGAAAAAACACAAGAGTGTTTACCATTCAACTGAAGGTATAATCCAAACGAAGCCAAACCCAAGAGAAAAATATGTTCCAACCATAGACCGTCAAGGACCATAGGGTTTGAGGCTCATAGGTCTTACTAGAACCTTATGTCGACGCTAGGCCCCAAGCTCTGGACACTAAGATTCATCGTTTAAGTAACCTGTGAGTATCACTGCCAGTCAAATTATCAAACGGTGGTTAAAATTTTGGTGTCGACATTATAAAATAAATTGTTGTAAAACTAAAAAGAAAACAAATTGTGCAAAGGACCAATTTTTTTACCTCAACGATGATTTATCTACGAAGGAGTAGGTCAAGATCGTGAAATCTGTAATTTTTTGGTAACCGTTCCTTGACCAAGAGCAGCAAAAGCATTTAATTTGTTCCCAATGTTGCAGGGGAGGTCGCATGGTCGAATATTGGAATGGTCGAGAGCCTTTAGCTCTCCCCACTAGTCCCATGATGCAGAAGAAGTTCACAATAGAAGAAACCCCTAGATTTTCCATTAGGGTTTTAACCCATTTCCATAGCTGGAAAGCACCAAGAAACCCTTTCATATGGTGATTTTAAAAGTTCACCTACCTCCACGTAAATCTTTGTGTTGACACCCACTCTCTATATTTTTGGATTGATTTCTGTGTTTTTCCTTGGTTTGTGTTTTATCACCTTAGGTTCATAGTTGTTAGGTTTGCAAGGGATGGGACAAATATTTTTTGTTGAAAACACCTACAACAATACAAGCTTAACCTTTGTGTTAGCTTACAATAAGCTAAGTAATACCCACAATCCTTATAACCCTAGCATCGAGAAAGGAGTTGTAAGCAGAGTGCTAAGCGTTAAAAACATGACAATTCCACCCTTATGGTAAAATAGGATAAGCAAACAAACTGAAACATACGACAAGTTAGGAACTGTATTCTAGTATAGTGCCATATGAATTCATTTATGGAGTAACATATTTATAATTGTTACGTATAAATTTTATAGATTTTTTGTTATAGGATTGTTAATAGAAGTTGGGATTTATAATATTTACCTATAAGTTATTTTGAAGCCAAGAATACTCTATAGGGTTTATATTCTGTGAAACCAATTTAGGTCTTTTATTGATCTAAACCTTCCATAACAATTTTTTTTTCCTTATGAAATTTTGGAGTTGTTATAGATATATATGTAAGGATTGATTACGACTGAACAACCTACTACACCAGGGATTTTACGTTCCAGGTCAACCTCAAGAACTTATTACATATGAAAAAACCTACGTCCAAGGTATTTTCTTTTCAAACAACCTTTAGGGTGTATTACAAACGAGTAACCTGCGTACCACGCCAGGGATCTTTTTTACACTTGGACAACCCACAAGGCTTATTACATCTGAATAACCTGTGTACCACACCAGGGATCATGTTTACATTTGGATAAAATATATCAAGACTGATTACATATGAGTAACCTATGTATCATGCAAGGAATTGTATTTACACTCCACTAGTGGAAAATGAGAGATTAGTGACCAAAAAAATGACCAAAATCCGCATATCAATGACCACTTTTGGTTTGGCGATCGCTGGTGGCTAATTTGCG
>LPNX010855400.1:1954-19188 GCA_001517045.1 Pseudotsuga menziesii
ATCGGCCTATATTTATAAATTAATTGTACAATTTGAAAATGTTCATGATGCAGAATCAATAATCAATGAATCAATGAATCATTGAATTGTCACTTGTGTATGTTTGTAACATGCTTGTTAGATTATCATTAAATTGCTAGTTTTAAAATTTTAATTTACATTGTTAGGATTTATGATATTTATTATCTAGCATTTATAAATTATAATTTTTATTTTTTTTAATTTATATATAATTTTTTTAATTTTTATGACCTCGACGCCCCCCCGCCCCCCGCCCCCCTCGAATTTCCCTAGAATTTGGGGGTAGCCTCCACACGCCCCCAATGTGCGTTTCCCTGCTCCCACGCCCCTCCGTCCCGGAAACTTGGTGGAACACTGGTTTTTATGCAAGCAAAGAGATTTTGCTATGATCTGATTTGGGCATTAAACTTCATGATAAAAAACAAACTTGAAACCGGGTTGGGAATATAAAAAAAATCAACTCATAGTGGTAACACCACTACCCAGAGGCTGGTTGTCGCAGATTAAGCACAGAGAGGTAATACAGTCCTTTGTATCAGTGAATTAAAGCAGTTGAACTCAACCTACTGATGAATGCAGAGACAACTATAATGTTTATTTCTGCAGAGGTCCATGTTGGCAAGATATGTGGGATATACCTCCCTCGCTTATGGATCAATCTGCAAATGCACTAATAGGATAGCAATGCTATCACAAAAGTAGTTGCCTACATGCAACCTATAGAATTGGTGATAACAGGGTATAATCCATACAAGGCTTCTTGGCCAGCATGTATAATGTGCCTTAGTTTGCCCCTTTGTATGCTCAAACTACGCAAAGTGCAACAAATCACTGAGTATGCAAATATTGACAGCCTCAAAGAACAAAACTATTTTTGTGCACACGTACAGCTTCTCAGGTTCCATGGCAGTTGTACTGGATTCTGGTATATATGGTTGTTTAGATTGCAATATATTATTCCAGAATCTAGTGTGGCATAGCTGTTAAAGTTAGTGCAGCTGCGAGACCCCAAGGATGGTACCCTAGTCATTTAACTAGAGTAGAGTAAGACCCTAGAAGGTACCCTAGGGCCCCCAGTAGTCTCCTGGGGTTCTTGGTCTGGGACAAAGCAGGTTGATGCCATGGCAAAGCCCATAGCATGCGGTTAGGGCCCTTATGTGCCTCTAGGGTATTTTGGTCTAGGACCAAAGACGCAATGTCCAAGTAGATCCTGCAGGTAAAGGCAGAGACATATTCTGGTCTGGGAGCAAGGACACGATGTCCAAGTAAGTCCTGCAGGTAGTTGAACAACTTTCAGTCTGGGACTGAAGCTCACCTTAGTACTGAGGACCATTCTCCATGAGAATGGAGGACCCGATCAAGGTCCAGGGGTTGATCAACATGATTCAGTCTGGGATTGAAACTCAACCTAGGGTTGAAAGCAATTCTTTAAGAATGGAAGATAATGATGAGTTATGTCCCTTCTCCTAATCGGTTATTGTTAGGTTGCTTCTCAGGGACTAGCCACCCCTTGACGATGTCCCTAGCACCTAACCCTTAGGAGCAATATTGAGGACCAAAGGATTGTACCTTCTAGTTTGGATCTTTCCCTTATACAGTGATGACAAAAAATATAAAACATTGTACCTTGTGAGAGGGAAAAGATTATTGGTCTTGTCGGTCCTATAAAGAAGTTGTTTGTCCAGTTTATATGGTTGACCTTTATCTTGCAAGTATGTGAGTTGTTTTATTGTGACCCCCTTGGTTGACTCATGGTCCTAGCATTCTTATTGTGTGTGTACCATTATTATGATGACTCTTACCTTATGGGTTTTATTCTTTTGGTACACTAACCTAAGTTCCTTTTATTTTGATTGGACCATTTACTTTATGGTTTTATTTCTAAAACCTTTGACCATTTACTTTATGGTTATATAACCTTTGGACCATTTGCTTACTTTATGACTTTATTATTATAAAACCATTGGACCTTTGTTATTTTAGCTTTTGACTTTTTATTATTATTGGACCATTTATTATTTGGACGTTTGTAACTATTTTAGCCTAGAACCTTATAATAAGGCATTGGAACTTATCCAAGAAAATATTCGATCAAGTTCTCTTTGTCTAGAATGACTGGGTTACTCTCCTCTAGCTTTCATGCTTGTTCATCTGCTTACTCAACATGTTCTCGGGTCTGATTCCTCCGTGTGTCTGATCCCTCAGCACCAACGATCCTCCCGCGATTCCTCCACTCTCTGTACCTGCGAGATTTCTCCTGCGCGTGGATCCTCTTCACGACTGCTGCTAACCATTCTGCATGTCTCTACACCTGTAGGCTTTCTCCTATGCATGGATCATCTTCACGAGTGTTGTTGACCATCCCACGTGGCTCTCTCCCCGCGAGATCTCCACCTGCATGGATCACCTTGCTCGCATCCGCGTGACCTGTGATCTCCTTGCTCACACTCTACCCGCATGATCACTATCTGTGTGCATTACCTTGCCAACACTCCAACATCTGTGTGACTGCTCGTGTGATCCCCTTACTCGCACTCTACCCGCGTTATATCCACCTACATGAATTACCTCGCTCGCATCCGCATGACTGCCCGCACTCCACCATCCGCATGACTGTAGACTGATCTGCCCTCCGCGTGATGTCTAACCGAGCTCTCTCCCTGTGATTGTATCTTTCTCCCGCATGGCTGGGATACTATGTGACTCCTTCACTGCTCTCTGTGTGTGATCCTTCTCCACGGTGACTGTATCTGTATCCCATGGCTACTTTCCCTAGCATTGTGATCTTCTCTCTTTGTAGCAGCATGGCTGCACTCCCTTGCAGTGTAAATGGTTTTCCCTTACTCGGTGTGACTATGGGTCACTGCCCAGTGTGAAGTTCATCTCTGACTGTGTGTGTCACTACTTTGTATGATTGTGTATCTCTGCTTAGTGTGACTGTACTGAGTATCACTGAGCTGCTAATTCGATTAAAGAATCTGAGGTCTGTTTACTTCTACCTGAACTTTCTCTCTCAAGGTACGTAAATTGTTTAGTTGACTTGTCCCTTCGGTGACAAGATCAACTCAGAAATATCTGAGTATAAGGCTGATTCAAATATTGGTTATGATTCTTTAATGCTGACTTCTACTGTACATTACTTATTTTATTTACTATTTTGTTACTGTACATGGCAATTGGTGAAACCTCTCAAGGACCAACTTTAACGCAGTGACCAGCAGACTGTTAAAGTTGAATCAACCTTAACACAATGACCAAAATAGCAATAAAGTTGAAAGAGATGAAAATTATGTTTAATTTTATTGCAGATCAAATTTATTGAAATAAGTACTGTTCTAAATCTAACCTTGTGTTGTTTATGCATTGAAGTATAATTATTCCTGTTAAATCTAAACTTAACCTTAAATTTCAACAATAGCTGCAACTCGCTCCAAATTCTGGCATGGTATGTCTGCTCTGGATTTTCCTATGATGTTGTTGTTTTAGATTCAATATGGTCTGGCTGTTCCAGATTCTGGCATGACATAGTTGATCCAAAAAACAATGTGACATTTCTATGTCAAGTTTGCAGATTTCAAAATATTGTTGAAGGAACATAGCTATGACAATTGGGCATAAGCTCAAGGCTATCTGCAAAGAGAATGTAATGAGGCACTTTGCTGTGTCTCTGAATGAACCCTCACTGGTTTTTGTGCTGCCGTCTGCTGTCAAGTCTTAGTCTGTTCATCATTATGGTCGTCTGGGTAGTTAAATATAGTTAACCTCAATGTATCAGAATCATGTAAAGGCTTAAGAAGAAAAAATATGGTTTCATTTTTTAAATCATAGTAGCAAGATTAGGCTGTATTGGCCTTTGGTGTACACAAATTCAAGAGTAGCACGAAATTTGGAGAGTTTCCAGTGTAGTAAAATACAGTCAATTTACTTTTTAATATCTTTAATAATAAACTTCATGTCTCCACTCATAAACCCCAAATGAAGGTCAAAATATTTTTAAAAAGCCTATAAATGGTCAAATTTTTAAGAAGATAATTATTATATTTATTTCATATGTTTGTGAGGTCGATCTAAATGCTTCTAAAATTGAGAAAAATACATACTTTAATATCTGAGATCTATACTGCTGTATCTGAACCATCACATTGAATTCTTAATTGGATTTTTTCGTTACGTAATTCTTTTAGTACCAAATCGTATAAGAATCTTGCTACTAAGCTTTGAAAAGCCTTAGAATGGGCCCGGTAATAACCAGAACCAGCTTTTTCTTTGCGCATACTTGTGCCTTGAAATTAATAAAAATAATAATCTGATATTTACAAAAGAAAACATATTAGATAGGAGCATTCAACAATATTGTATGTAGAAACTGTCAAAGAAGAAGCAAACATGATGTCTGATCTCGGAATGCCTAAAATACCTTGACAACCTCAGTAGGTTGAGAGGTGGGTTTCTGTGAGACTACAAGCAAAATCACAAGTGCTATCAGAAAACTGTAGACCTTAAGCTCCCTGGGTAATTTAGTGGAGCCCTGGCTAAGCACAACCATGAACGACACTGTGGATCTAGACGCTATGGTCACTCCATACTGATTGATATCGTGAACACCCAATCATGCCCACTACACATTGACAAAACCCAGATCATCCCAAACACACCCACCAAAACTAAAACAAACCCACTTCAACAGAGGCACATGGAAATGAAGTAGATCCACAATCGGCTCGTAACTCATTTGCATAAGCTAGATGCGGCACTCAATGCAAACTTCGTCGGAATTATACAAACCCAAATTTTAAAGAGACGATTAAAACAAAGTTGGGAGAAAGTCCAATGATTCCCGCCATATGTAAATCCTTTTGCTACATAAAAACATGGACATCATACTTAAATTAAAAAAAAAAAAGCAGGAATAGGAGGACCTGATCAGAGGATTCATTGTGAGGAACAGAGTAAGAATTGCGAATGTCCACAGTGCCATCAGCAGATATAGAACCCAAGAGGGTTCCGATGACGCGTTCGGACTGGTCATTACGCCGCACAAAGGAGTCACATATGTTGAAGAGCACCGTAGGATGCAGCCTCGCCGTCAAGCCTGTTGAGGACGAGGGTATCTGCAGTACTGTTTGCCCATTCGCCATTTCTGCTCCTCTTCTCTCCCTTGTTCTTTCCTCCCTTCTTTCAGCAAAAGTCGATTTTAGGGTTCGCGTGAATGAGGGATGGGGACTAAAATTTGAGATGAAGCAAACGTAAATTTTATGTTTTTATCTTGCATTGATACACATGTAAAATTTGACCTAAACCTATGTGTTCCTAGTAGAGTTTAGAAACAAAGCTTCGGTTTACAAAATCTGTGTGATAGAAAGTCGAAATGGGACGGGCCTTCGGGCTTTTCACGATAGCTCACAATAGGCCAAAGAAAAAAAGATTGACCGTATATATGCCTCTTCGCATATATATTACTAGCAATTGCCCTTAAAAGGTGCAATAATGCGTCGATAGGTTGTTGTTGGAGGGTGAAATGGTTGAAAAAGAGAAACTAAAATCAAATTGGTTTTTTGAAAAAAAAAACCCCAAACAATACATGGACTAAAGTTTTCCCATGGTGTAGACTTATCATTGTACTCTAATTACCATCACAAATCAAGTACCTCTTTTGTAGGAAAGACCAAGGAAGGGTCAACTTTAAATTTATCCCTTTCAAGATATCACAAATTGGAACTTGAATATTAAATGTACATGAAGTTAGCAACAAACTAAACATAATTAACATTTTTATACTCGTCACTACAAAAGTAGGCTAGACGCTACATAAGCAGGATAGACACCTCTAACAAAGTATGATGGTTGCCTTGATTCATTGATCAAGACACCAATAGTATATGATCCCTATTATTAATTAGCATGAATGATGAAGCCTAAATATAATGAAAATATTTTACCACTATTAGTATCAATTTGTTATTTGATAGAGACAAATAATGATCAAGGACAAATAAATGTTTAAAATTTGCAGTCTCAAACACTTTTTCAAAAGAAAGCAACTTCATATGCATTATACTAAGAGTTTATAAGTATTTTACAAACCCCTTTATTGCAATCATTATATGAATCATCGCCCTGCACGGAAATCACAGTCTCCTCGTCCGGCTCGCTGCCGAATCACATCCATAGGATGATGCACAAGACCTCTTTTCGAAGTTGCTCCAAAACGCTCATAGTTCCCCCGTTGCGAGCCGCTTCGTTCCTCAGGTTTTCCAACAGGCACCATATGCCCCATTCCCTTACCTCTGCAAAGTCCTTCATCCCCGAAGGGCTCAGGGCCTCGCTCACCAAATTCCCGCGCAGGCTCTGCCACGGCGGCCCGTAGGCTGCCGAATTGATGTTGTGCTAGTTGCAGGTGAAAAATTTTCACAACCCTTGGGTGGGCGGGCGGGCGAGCGATCAGCGAAGAGGGAACCCATTTGTATGAGCGCCTCGTGGGCAAGCTCGTGGGTAGCGATTATCACCATAGGGCGAGAATAGAGCCACAGAGTGAATATCGAGCCGCATCTCTTATGATATTTCTTCACTGACCCCTCGAAGCCACCTTCGAAAAATCTGAGCTGAAGGAGGTTCCCTACAATCGGCCATTTCGGGGGGCCTAGCGGGCGATTTCTGTAGAACCAGATTCTCCAGTAAAGCATTGCAATCATTATATGAATCATTGTAATATTATAAGTACTAATTGATTACAATATAGAATCTGCCTTATTTATACAATATGTGGATTTCTACATTAAAAATAATTGAAACTAAACAATTCCCAAGGTAACACATCCATAAGACTGCCTGCTTGTTTCTAGCTACCACAACAAAATTATAAGTGAAATAGGGAAGGGAATTTTCACAAGGTTACATGAATCGATTCCCAATATTTCACTATCATATTGACAAAACATTTTCCTATTTGATGTATGTACACATATATTAACGAAGGGATCAAACTGTTATAAACAAACTCAATTCATATTATGAACACATGCAATTGATGAACTCTTGGCTACTCCCACATGCAGTTGACGAACTCTTGGCTACTCAAAACATGTGCTCTTGATATGATCCAGGAGGATATTGGTGGCCACCCACCTATTCCTCTTGGACCCCCACCATTATTTCTTTCAGTTTTCCAGTTTCCTTATTTGTAGCACAATTTACTATTTTTAGCAATTTTCGGGTCCTAAACTTCTGGATCCGTTTTGAGGCCCTAAACGACGTTTTTTTGGCATCGAATGGTCGGGCAAATATGAGTCTATTTCGGACTCATTATTTGCTATTTATGGACATAGTCCTTAAAGAGATCTTTCTAACGATGTATCATGCGCGTCAAAAGGAGGTAGTACGCTAAAGTTACAACCTCGAGAAATTGATGTACCAAGTTACCCAACGGGGCCCACATTAAGGCGTTTCACCTCCTAGGGTTAGGTTTTTGGATGTGTAGGGTTTCCATTGTTTCTCAATAATATACAGGCCTTCGAGCCTCATTGTAACACAGAGTTCAGAGGCATATAGCCACCACATCTCTTTTCAAAGATAAGCTACCAACACTCTAGCTAGTTTATTTCCATTATGTATGTAAACAAGTTTCAGTTATTGATTAATGAAATGAAGTGTTATTTCCACTGCATATTTGTTTCTATGGTTATTTGTGTATTCTATTGCATTCCTACATAAATCCAGATCATGATATGGTATAATGAAATATTTGATAGTCTAAAAGGTCCTAATGAAAATTGGTTAAGGTGAAAATTTTCCCCTATGATATGGGAAATCTTGGTTGTTATTCAACCACATAAGCATGCAATATGATCCAGGAGGATATTGGTGGCCACCCACCTATTCCTCTTGGACCCCCACCACTGTTTCTTTCAGTTTTCCAGTTTCCTTAATTGTAGCACAATTTACTATTTTTGGTAGTTTTCGGGTTCTAAACTTCCGGAGTCGTTTTGAGGCCCTAAACGACGTTTTTTTGGCATCAAATGGTCAGGCAAATATGAGTCTGTTCCGGACTCGATATTTATTGTTTATGGATGTAGTCCTTAAACAGATCTTTCTAACATTGTATCATGCGCGTCAAACGGAGGTAATATGCTAAAGTTACGACCCCAAGAAATTGATGTACCAAGTTACCCAACGGGGCCCACATTAAGGCATTTCACCTCCTAGGATTAGGTTTCTGGATATGTAGGGTTTCCATTGTTTCTCAATAATATATAGGCCTTTAAGCCTCATTGTAACACAGAATTCAGAGGCATGTAGCCTCCACATCTCTTCTCAAAGATAAGCTACCAACACTCTAGCTAGTTTATTTCCATTATGTATGTAAACAAGTTTTAGTTATTGATTAATGAAATGAAGTGTTATTTTCGTTGCATATTTGTTTCTATGGTTATTTGTGTATTCTGTTGCGTTCCTGCATAAATCTGGATTAGTGGTATCAGATCAATCTGCTCTTTCTCAATCCTTCTTTGCATGTCCCCAATGAAGGCAGGGTATAAAGAGTTAGGGCTCGATCTGGTTGAACCTTTGCAAGATCAGCCTGCAAATCCCGACGGCCACCCATGGGGGACGAAAAGAAAAACGAGGGCACAGAAGATCCTATCAAAATGTTGCTCGAGGAGGCCCTTGAAAAACAAAGGAACACGATGATGGATAACTTCGCCCAGATCCTTCAACGACTTCCCACTGGCGGCACATCTGCATCTAGCAGCCACTCTGGAGGTGCAACCCCTTTTAAGGTACAAGTAAACTTCGACATTCCCATATTTTATGGTCGAATAGATGCAGACGCCGTAGATAAATGGTTGAATCTATTAGAAGGATATTTCTCGGTTCATGACTTTTCTAACCGGGAAAAGATTACTTTTTCTCTACTCAAAGCCGCCCCCCATGTCAAGGACTAGTGGGAAACCTACTATGAGAGAAAGGATGAGGAGGAACCCTCTCTGTTCTCAGCCGTACCCACTTGGAATTATTTCCGAGATTCCATAAAGGGAGAATATTATCTGGTGGGGAGCTATGAGGACAAGTACATCCAATGGACTACGCTGCGACAACAAAGAAATCAAGATGTGCATGAGCTGACGAATCTGTTCCATACCCTACGCACCAAGTTGGGTATCAAAGATTCAGAGAAACATTTGGTGCTGAAGTACCGTAGTTTTCTGCATAGATACATTCAGGAGGAAATGGAGTTCCTCGACATCTCCTCTCTTGGTACGGCATATCGGTATGTTGCCAAAATGAGCAAAAATTCAAACAGAAAAAGCGAGACTTTGGATTTGCGAATCAGAAGCAAGGGAAAGGTGCCCCCAAACTGCAGAACCAAGGACACAATCAAGGCATGACGACTCAAGAAAACTTGCCAAAGCCGCAAGCAAAGAGCAACACTGCAAAGCCGAAGAAGGAAGCGGGAAAGTGGTGCGAGTTCCATAAGAGCCCCACTCACAACACAAGTGAGTGTCGGGCTAAGCAGTCACTGGTGGCTGAGATAAAGGCTTTTGAATCAGATGCATACTCTAAGACTAAATCTGAACCCGAGAAGGGGAATGACAGAGGGAAGAAGATTATCGATGCAGAGCCCAACGCCACTGTTGCCACCACGAAGATCCAAAAGGAAGAACCGGAAGATTCAGAGGAGGAGGATCATCTTTTCCACTCCCAGATGTGGGTAAAGGGTTCCTCGGTACAGTTCATCGTCGACAGTGGGAGCCAAAAGAACCTAATTTCAGCAGAGGTCGTGAAGCGATTGGGTTTTTCGACCACAGCACACTTGCAGCCGTACACCATCGGGTGGCTTCACCAAGGACGAGATCTTCGCATCAGCCAGCAGTGCTGCCTTCCCTACACCATCAAGCCCTTCACCGATGAGGTATTATGTGATATTGCTCCTCTTGATGTTTGTGATGTATTATTAGGTCAACCATACTTATGGAAGTGACATGCTGTGTATGAGTCCCGGCCTCGCGCTGTTATTATTACGTTGGAAAATAATTTGTACAGGATACCAGAGGTACCACCCCCTACCACTATCTCTTTGGTTACTGCAAAACAATGCAGTAAGCTCATTTCCAAAACCAAGAAGTTTGTTTTCTTGATGATTCGCCCTCGGGGCAAGAAGAAGATCGTGGCCACAACCTCCAGACAGGGCCCCTCCACACGACAACAACAAATGGATAAGGTCATGGAGGAGTACCGGGACATATTCACCTCACCCACCAGGGTGCCTCTCCACTGTCAGGTCAAGCACCCCATTGATCTGACCCCAGGTGTGCCGCTTCCCAATGGACCAATCTATCGCCACTCTGTTCTGGAGAATGATGAAATCAAGAGGCAAATTTAGGAGCTGCTGCAGAAGGGTCACATCCAGCCAAGTTCATCGCCCTGTGGGAGCCCGATCGTGTTGGTACAGAAAAAGGATGGGACTTGGAGACTCTGTATTGACTATCAAGCGCTGAACAAGATCAATGTCCGGAATAGGTACCCAATCCCACGGATTGATGACCTCCTGGACCAGCTTAAAGGGGCAAAATATTTTAGCAAGTTCGACTTAAATTCCGGGTATCACCAGGTACCGATCGAGCCGACCGATGTGTGGAAGACTGCCTTCAAAGCCAAGGAGGGCCTTATCGAATGGTTGGTATGCCTTTCGGGCTGACAAATGCTCCTGCAACCTTCATGAGACTGATGGACGACATCTTGCGGCCATTCACCAACTCATTTGTAGTAGTGTACTTGGATGACATCCTGATCTTCAGCCAGACTTGGGAAGAGCACCTCCACCACATCCGACAGGTCCTCCAAACATTGCGACAACACAAGTTGTGTGCCAATTTGGACAAGTGCACTTTTGGCATGACCCAGGTTCAGTATCTGGGATACATTATTGATGACTGTGGGGTACATGTGGATCCAACCAAGATCCAAGTCATTCGGGATTGGCCAGCCCCAACTACTCTAACAAAGCTTCGCAGCTTTTTGGGCCTTGCTAATTTCTACCACAAATTCGTGTTGGGATTCTCTCATATCACTTGGCCCTTGAGTCAAGTCACCAAGGGAGGAGCGAAAGCAAAATTCTTTTGGTCAGAAACTCAGCAGAAGGCATTTGCAGAATTGAAACATCGCCTCTATTGTGCCCCAGTGCTCACATTACCAGACTTGCAACAACCATTTGAAATCGAGATAGATGCCTCTGACTATGTTATTGGGGCAGTCCTTACTCAACAAGGGCATCCTGTGGCATATCACAGTGAGACACTGTCAGACATAGTCCGCAAATATCCCACTTATGACAAAGAGATGTATTCCATTGTACAGGCTTACCGGCAATGGAAGCATTACATTTTGGGGAAGGAAATGATCATCCACACAGACCATCGACCCCTGCAGTTCATGCAGACACAAGGGAAGTTATAGAATGATCACCATCAGAAGTGGTCCACATATCTACAACAGTTTCATTTAAACATCAAGTACAAGAAGGGAAGCACCAATAATGTTGCAGACTGCCTCAGCCAACCACCAATCGTGGCGATAACGATCGTGCTCAACTCTTGTGGGCACGAGACTTCTGATTGGCCACTTCTCGACAAGAGCGATCTAGAATTCAGCCACACATACCATACGCTCTTGTAGGGAAACCAAGTTCCAAAATTTCACCTCCAAGATGTACTACTGTGTCACATGGGACACCTTTGTGTTCCTTCAAGCGAGCATGCCAAGATGATTTGGGAAGCGCACTACAGTCGGGTCGCTAGGCATTCTGGCGTCGAGAAAACAGTGGCAGTACTGCAGAAGTATTTCTATTGGTCGAACCTTCGACAGGACGTCGGGAAGTATATCTGATCTCGCATTGCCTACGCCATTGCCAAACCATCCATCAAGAAGCAAGGCCTCTATACTCCGTTGCTTACCCCTAGTCGACCTTGGGAATCCATCTCCATCGATTACATGTCAGGCCTTCCTTCTACTAAGCACGGCAATGACTGTGTGTTTGTGGTCGTTGATAGATTCTCAAAGATGGCCATAATGGTGGCCTGCAAGAAGAATATCACAGCAGAAGCCACTGATAAACTCTTCTTTGAACGAGTGTGGGTACACTTTGGTATCCCACAGTCTATAATCTCAGACCGGGACAGCAGGTTCCTTAGTACATTCTGGTCTAGCCTATGGTTAATGCTAAACACCAAGCTCACAAAGTCCACAACTTTCCATCCCCAAACTGATGGCCAGATAGAGGTCGTCAACAGGATGATCGTACACATTTTGCGCATGTACAACTCAAAGCATCCACGCACATGGGATGAGAGCTTACCCTATGTACAACACAACTATAATCGGGCCCTCCATAGTTCAACCAACCACAACCCCTTTTAGGTGGGCTTGGGATTCCAGCCACTATGTCCCATTGACGTAGCCATGCCAGTTGCAACTACTCAAGCTGATTCAGCTCATATCCAGTCTGAAGTTTCCAAGGCAAAAGGCTTCATTGAGCGCATTCAGCACATTCACCAACAGGTTCATGACATATTGGACAGATCCAATGCTAAGTACAAGCAACGACATGATCAGCATCGGGTGCAACACAACTTCCAGGTGGGCGACAAAGTGTGGCTATAGTTACAGAAGGAGCGCCTCGCTGGACCCCACCGCAAGCTTCGCCCGCTCCGATATGGGCCATACACCATCACCAAGGCTGTCGGGGACAATGCCTTTGAGCTCAGTATTCCACCATTCCTTGGTCTGCACCCAGTGTTCAATGTGGACCGCCTTCGGCCCTACTTTCCACCTCTACTAGACACACCAGACGTGGCAGAACAACTCACACCAACAGAGTTAAACCTCAACTGCATGGAATAAGCCACAACTGATCGGATTATGGACACACAGATCAAGAACACCCACCAACAGAAGATCCATCTATATCGAGTTGTCAAAGCAGGCTAACTCCTTCACCAGGGAAAGTGGCTCACCGGGGACCAAGTTCAACAGAAGTTTCCTCATCTCATGGAGGAACTCAACGCAATGGGGACCATTGCTTCCTAAGGGGGGAGGAATGATCCAGGAGGATATTGGTGGCCACCCACCTATTCCACTTGGACCCCCACCACTGTTTCTTTTAGTTTTCCACTTTCCTTAATTGTAGCACAATTTACTATTTTTGGCAGTTTTCGGGTCCTAAACTTTTGGAGCTGTTTTGAGGCCCTAAACGACGTTTTTTTGGCATCAAATGGTCGGGTAAATATGAGTCTATTTCAGCCTTAGTATTTGTTATTTATGGATGTAGTCCTTAAACAGATCTTTCTAATGATGTATCATGCACATCAAACGGAAGTAGTATGCTAAAGTTATGACCCCAGGAAATTGATGTACCAAGTTACCCAACGGGGCCCACATTAAGGCGTTTCACCTCCTAGGGTTAGGTTTTTGGATGTGTAGGGTTTCCATTGTTTCTCAATAATATATAGGCCTTTGAGCCTCATTGTAACACAGAGTTCAGAGGCATGTAGCCGCCACATCTCTTCTCAAAGATAAGCTACCAGCACTCTAGCTAGTTTATTTCCATTATGTATGTAAACAAGTTTTAGTTATTGATTAATGAAATGAAGTGTTATTTCCACTGCATATTTGTTTCTATGGTTATTTGTGTATTCTGTTGCGTTCCTGCATAAATCCGGATTATAATATGAGTGAAACTTATGGACACATGGAGTATGGATAAGAATTTGATTCAGTTTAAAGGAATCTAAGCACATAACATAATCCTCAAAGCAATCCAAGCACACAATACAATCATCCTCTTCCAATTCTTTTGATTTTATCTTCATCCAATATTATCATGTGTTTTTGTTTCAAGTGTTTATACCTCTTTTATTAGAAGACCGATACATTCTTTACTCGTCGCTACATAAACAAGCTAGACGCCTTTTGTAGCAAGGTATGATGGTTTCCTTATTTCATTGATCAAGCCACCAACTGTATACCAATCCTTATTATTAGTCAACATGACATGACGAAGCCTAAATATAATGAAACCATTTCACCACTATTATTATCCATCCGTTATTTGATAGAGACAAATTAAATATCAAACCCAAATAAATGTTTGCAACCTACTATCTCAAACCACTTTTTCAATAATGGCAAATAAATAGATGAATCATTTTTGTTGGACTACATACGTGAGAGAATGAAATAAATACCTGATAAAATTTTAAAGTGTATGAGATAATTAGTTGTTTTATTTATGTTGGTCCTTCTAACTCATCATGATAGTCTAGATCCATGCTTCAACATCCAACTTCATTGTATCTTCATTATAGTCTAATTATTAAAAAAAAAATATTCCAAGTTTAGTGTAATTAGGATGTCCCTTCTTTTCATTAAGTTGTCAAGATCCCTTCTTCTCATGGAGTTGGAAATATATTCTATATATCTCATCTAATGGGGTTATTTTTTTTTCAAAAACTTGTACTTGAAAATTATAATCTTCCTATTTCCTTTGGTGAGTAAGATCTCTTAGAGAATGATAGACATCTTGATATGTTGTGTTAGCACTCCTATGGTAATGTCAGGCCATAACATCTATTAGAATTATTGCCTTGCAAAAGCTAACACTTGGGAGGTGATATTGGGAGGTTATACATTAGATAAAAATATAAATGATAAGATGGAAAGCTACAATTGATTCTTGTAATTTTCCATTAAAGCTGTATGACTTTTATTATTAGTTTTGAAGATGAGATACATAGGGTGGAGGGTCCCACTCACAAATAAAAACAGTCCCATTACGGCCTGGATGTATATAGCTGGTTAGACAACTTCCATATTCAATGATTTTGAAGTAGGGAAAACATGGAGCTTTGTGAGTTGTTTTTTATTGTCATTTACACATCCACTGTCCTTGAAGGTAGACCTATGAAGTAAGGTTTAGTAGTTTCAAGGAGTATCTTGTGAGCATTTCTCAAGAAACATTTCAAAATGGGATTGAATAACAAACACACATTAGCCCAGAGGAAACATAACATAAAAACTATGAATTGGGTGGCAAAGTATATACAAATTAAATGTCAAGTAAAAAAAATGCAAGTTAATCACATATATAGGAGGATGAAACAAAAGTCAAAGGGAAAAGATTGAATCCACAAGATGCAATATGTCTAACATTTAGATTGCAAGGGTGTGGCTTCTCTCAAAGCCAAATAGCATACACAAGTAAAATAAAATAAGGTGATATATATATATATATATATATATATATATATATATGTATGTATGTATGGATGTATGTATGTATGTATGTTTACTACCCAAATGCTTATTAAAATGTGAATTTAGGAGAAACCACACAAATGCCTTATAAATAGCTCCTCGAGTTCCATAAATCATGTACAAAGTATTAGAAAATAAAATAGCCAAGAGATGAATCGCCAAATCTTCTCATAGTTAATAAAGAATGATCTTCTTATTTTTTGTAACTTCATGAGCCGTTGATATTTGTGTCATACATTTATAGTATTAATACAAAATTGTAATGATGATTTACAACCAAACGCTTACTAAAATGTCAATTTATGAGAAACCACATAAATACTTTTTCTTAATATAATGTGAATTTATATATCTGAATTCACCATTCAAAGAGACTATTTACCATCAACTTTGTGGTCATCCAAAATTTTTAATCCAAACAAAGTTGCAATAAATGGTTTTGTTTCTGAATTAAAAAGGCATTAATGTATCATAACATAAATTTATATAAGATAGGTCATTGATAGGATTTTGAGTAAAATAAGACTTCCAAAATGACTAGACCAATATTGATAAATTAAGATGAATCAAAATAAATTTTAAAAAAATCAAGTATCTTAACAAACTATTAATATTAAATGTTAATTTTTAATTATATATTATTATAATTAAAAATAATAAAATAATGCAAGGATAAGGAGAGGATTAATTCTCCTTTTTCTCAAAAGAGTGAGAGAAATATTGATTAAATACCACAAATTTGAAATAAAAAATATGGAAAACAAATATTTGAACAAACATTATGTAATATATTAATTGTCAATGTTAAAATAACAAAGTTACGTGTCGTAAATGAAAAGAAAAGCACTCATATAACATATATTAATTGTTTTTTTCACATATTTGTCGTAAATGAAAATGAAAAAACATAAGTTTGGAGATGAGTCATAATCACATGGAAAGAAGTTTTCGTCACCATACAAAGAAGAAAACAAGGCTACCGTTTTATCAAAGTTTGATTCCAACCATCTCATTTTTATAGATATTTATAATGGAATTTCTCTGAAGTTTGGTTATAGTCATCTCATCTTCATAGGTATTTATATAAATGGAATTTCTATCGAGTAGAATTTGATGGAAGATTCATCAAATAACAACAATTATAAATTGACATTGGGCTTTTCTCGGCCTAAGCTAATCAAACTGATAAATCAATCCAATTAAACTATGCCTTCCTTGGGCCCCACATCCTTCCTTTATCCAATAAATAAAATATATAAAGAAAAGATAAGTGTTCCCTTCAAGCCCACCAAGTCGAATATCTATACACACTGAATCCAAACCTTTGGATACACCTTTATCCACCACCCTGGGCATTTTAGTACTTATCTTCTTAAGCGAACACACCGAGACAATACCTCTCGGCTGCCACAAATAAGACAAGCATTATTGTAGATTTATAAATAACTACAGCTAGGAAAAAGTCCATTCCAGACGCTATCATATTCACTAACGCAAGAACCAAACTTGCTCTAATGCCAAAATGATGTAGCTACTTGCAACATCTCTTAGAGTGCACTATATATAATGGAAGCAACATTAAATTCATAAAAAACAATAGAATATAGACATTTCATGAGCCAAAATCAACTGCTTTTTATTATTTGACATACTGTTGGAGCAGGGTCCCGCAGCTACAAAAGAAGCTGCTAGTTTTGGCGGAGAGATAAGTTTTGGCAGAAAGAGGACAAGGCAAAGCTGCGACGCCGTAGCACGTTTTCAGCTGGAGGGCAGAGCCGGAAACCATGACTTTTGGGATAGAAAATTCAAGAAGGCAACGGTACCCGAGCGGCCGAGAGAAGAAAGCTCAACCACTGCATTGAAGGCAGCGGCAGAAGACAGGAGGGCTCAACGACCCTCATAAAGAA
>LPNX010855400.1:24830-35018 GCA_001517045.1 Pseudotsuga menziesii
AGGGTTACGCAAAGATTACAGCGCCGATGGAGAAATTGCTCAAGAAGGATGTAAAATTCCAGAAGGAGCAGGGTCCCGCAGCTACAGAAGAAGCTGCTAGTTTTGGCGGAGAGATAAGTTTTGGCAGAAAGAGGACAAGGCAGAGCTACGACGCCGTAGCACGTTTCCAGCTGGAGGGCAGAGCCGGAAACCATGACTTTTGGGATAGAAAAGTCAAGAAGGCAACGGTACCCGAGCGACCGAGAGAAGAAAGCTCAACCACTGCATTGAAGGTAGCGGCGGAAGACAGGAGGGCTCAACGACCCTCATAAAGAAGAAGGAGCAACGAGGCTCAAGCATTCAAGGCGAAGGACAAAAGAGAGAAGCGGTGCATAGTACCCATGGTTAGTGCCGGGAAGCATGGAAGACTGCAGAGAGCTGTGGTGTGACGGGAAGCGACTACCTTAAGGATAGAGAAGACCGACTGTCACTAGTTAGGGTTTGGGTTTACTGTTGGGACAGGCCCACCGTGTTGTAATGGCGAGACCTTCGGGCTGCCTATAAAAGCTTGCATTTTGTATTGTAAAGGGTTAGCTAATCAGTCAGTTAGCCAGTTGGTTGGCTCGTAGGATGAATCGTTAGTTGGTCAGTAGATTATTTTTGAAGTAGACTCAGGAGTCAGTCAGACAGACTGTGTTGTAACGATCCAGACACTTAGCTTGTCTGTGAGTCATTTGAGTCTGTATGTAACCATCCACAGAGAGGAAAGAGAGGGAAGGATATATTGAAAGAAAGGCAATATAGAGATAGAAATAGGCCAGAGATCTAGAAGAGATCCTGCGCTGCATATGCAGTGCAACAGACTGTGCTAACTTCCCTCAAGTTATACAATAGAAGCACATTTTGGTGGACGTAGCTCCCATCCTGGGGGTGAACCACGTTAAATCTGCGTGTTATGTGTTGCCTGAATGTGATTGTACTTGCTTATTGTTACTGGTTATTATGCATATGATGTTAGTTGCAGTAAGTGAATGTATGTATTGTTCAGCTCATGATAATGCAAGATGATAGAGATAAGTTGAAGTATTCTAGTAAGCTGTTTAAAGACTCCTTTACGTCTGTTTCTAATGACCATTTAATCACAATATAACTTCTGGGAAGTAGAGTTGCGCACGTTGACACAGTCAACGCTAAGGGTGCAAAGTCGTAGTGGTAGGATATCACAGATAGGCAATATCGCACCGGCAGAGGAGCTGCGGTGCGCGAGACTACGAGCTGAGGGCTTAGCGTTGAGGAGAGGTTGGGTGTCCCGCGGTGCGCAGAGATGCGATACGGTTGGAGATATTGTGAGTAAGTGGAAGTTGCACGACGTGGGAAGAAACCGTGCGACTTGCACGTGGATAAGAATCGCACGGCCAAAAGGGCTGCGAGTAGAAGGGGATGTGCGATGCGCAGATATAGCTGACCTTGTGACTCACAGGAGTAAGAGAAGAAAAGTAGGATGCACAGAACCTGGTCCAAGACACTTGAGTCTTGGCCAACCCATTAGATTCACTTCGGGTGAGACTTCAGATCGCTTCGCGGTCTGTCGCCGAAAGGGCCAGTGAGTTAGGGGTGTTGTTGATTGATTATAGTAAACCCGGGTCTACCCATGCAATCAACACATACTCATAACCATACATATTACATAGAGGTAATGCCTCTCTCTCCTTATGTCTCACTCTCTCCTCATCTCTCATGGCTTAAGCTACATTAGATGTCTCTCATTCAAGGTAATAAAGGCCCAATTACATGAAACTTCATATATTTAAACTAAATGGTTTTGTAATGGTCATCAACGTCCAATTCTAAGTCTTTTCTTTTGGGGGTATCCCAAGCATTTATTTAATTAGTTTCATGTAGTTAAGAACCACCTCCCCAAGTGCTAAAGGAAACCCAATCCATATTTGATAGATATTGTTTCCCTTTAAAATAAAAAATGAGGTTAGTTGAAATAACATCTTAATGAAATACAATAATGAGCACACCATGATCTTGACAATTCAAATATAATTTTTCACAAACACTATAATTAGAAAGGAAACATCTAAAATTAAATGTCTTCAAAAATATGTGTATATTTTTATATGCTTATAGATATATAATTGTAAATTATGAAATTAGTTTCATTCATAAATAATGAGTTATTCATTAATTATCAATATTCAATTCTTATTCTTATAAAAACATTTAATTCTTAAAATTACTATGAAATACCTAAAAATAAAAATCAAACATATGTAAAAGTTACATATAAGAAAGTTGTTAAATATACCCTTAAATTACCAAGATAAACAACCAAATTTAAATTTAAAAGTAAGTTAAATAACCCTTACCTTTTCAATTATGTTATTTTCGCTGTTAAACATGGACACAAATATCGTATGAATTTAAATTTTAATACCTTAAATCCAACCTCGTTATCGATAATACATTTAAATATATCTCATCTCCAAACATTAATTTCGTTGTTGAAAAACAAACATTTTAAAATATTTAAACGACCTTCAAGCCGTGAGGCCCACGTTCAAGTTTAAATATATAATTAATACTAATTAATTTTGAAGAATAAGTTAAAATATTTAATAAGGACCATTTAATAATAGCAGGGAAATCCTATGTTTTTGTTCAGACCATTTGTGATGTGTCTCGATACTTATGAGACGCTCATTGTAAATGTTGATCGTGATTATAGGCATACCCGTTATACAACTTTGATTCTAACTTTGAACAACAAGTTGTTGTTTTTTAGTTTGAAAAATTTTGATTCCATAAGAGAACAATCTTCCATCCAACCTATTTGGGTAAATCTCTTACTCTTTCATTAAAATTACGGAGTTTCCCACCCTTAGAGCCATAGGGAATTCTATAGGTAGATTCATATTCCTCTTCTACAAGAGACCTAATCAAAAGCATTAAAGGAAGGTGTATTGAACTTGTATTGAGGTGGATCTAGTGGAGGCTCTTTGGGATAATTTGGTTATTAAATATGGAAATTCAAAGTATACCCAATCCTGAGATTACATCAACATGCCTTTCAGATGTTCTTTCTGCCATGTTTATGAATCTTCGAAATTTTACTACTTCACTAGAAAGAATGTTGCTCAAGTACATCCTATTTCATGTGGTAATGGTTCCACACCAAAATGTGGAATTATTTCTAACCTGCAAAAAGGCACCTAGTTGCATTCTAAATTAGCCTAGAGGTTTATCCAATCTCATGAGGCTTTTACTCCGTTGGAGGTCTCACTAGAATGAAAGAAAATGTGAGGAAAAAGCACAAACAAGGAGAATTCCTAGGTTATGTATACCATAGTTTAAAGCATTTCATATGGGTCTAGAGTGGTAGATAATGCACCTTGTTTCCTTGGAGTCTCGAAGGTTATGGAAGTTATATGTTTAGGTCAATTGGATATGTATCTTGTGTTTTCTTATGAAATCATCCTCCTTTTCCAAGTTATGTTGTTGCATTTCTCCCTTTGATATCATTAGGGAAACAAGGTTTAGGGAACTACCCTCGGGCCACATGCCCTCTCTAATCTCATCCAATACCATACCTTCCACACCTCCTTTATGGAACCTTGGCCTGATAATGTTCCCAAGGGGGTTTACATAGTCCCAACTCCTCAATCGCAATAAGTTTTAGGAATCCCTTTGCCCCAAGCCCAATGTTACCACATTCGATCCTTTGGTTTGAAGGCCAAGAGAATTGAGGAAGGACTTGCCTTTGACTCTAGACTTTCTCTTAGTGCTATTACGCATAGCAAAAATAATTCCTTTCCATATCTCAACAAAAAGTATAATGATAAATTATAATAAAAGGCAAACAAAAGACAACCTCTAGGACCCTTTGAGTGAACTCAACCCCTTCCATGGTTAAACCATGATCATTATGATCCTTAATATCAAGGGCTTGGGTGCACCCCATAAAAATGTGCTCTAGAAAGGTTGTTAAGGGTAAATAAACTAAACGTCCTATTGATTTGAGAAATTATGGTGGATAATGAAAGGGCTAAAATATATATGTTATGTTTTCTAAAAAGAGGGAGTTTTCACCCCTGCAACAGTGTAGGTGGCTATGGAGAGCTAATAATTGCTTAGAAGTGATTGCTCCATATCTAGCATTCATTAATAATCGATTATATGATTATAAAATATCTCATGTCTCTAGATAAGGGGAGAACTTATTCAAATGTTAGTTTTTATGGCCAATACTCCAATAGAGAAGAGTGTTAGGAAATATTATATGGCCTTTAGATTTGAGGGGGCGATAACTTATTTCTTGGAGGATATTTTGGGAGAGGTTAGCATGATGGATACCCTGGCTCCATACCTTTTGAAGAAGGTGGAAGGCATGAACCAAACCCCACAGAAATGGTTCCAACTAGGAGGAAAATTAGGACAAGGACTAAATGAATGGAAAAACATTTGGACATATTTATTATTTTTAAAGGTTTATTTTAAAGGGAGGGAAAGCTTGGAACCTAGGCTAGAGGGGCCTTTAAGCATCTCTTGGTTTTCTTTCAAATAGACAAAGGTGATAAGAATCCATGAGGGCCTTTCAAGATCAAACCTTGGTGGCCTTAAGATGAAGAATTCTCTAACATGCATTGTTAAGCGGGAATGGATATTTTTTTACTATGGCATTCAAGACTTTACCATAATGCAATTTAGCTCTAACTTACATAGAGTTAAAATGTCAACAATTACATAGGCAAAGTGAAGTCTCACATGTATATTATGGAAGTTGAGTAGAACATAGCAAATTTATCTGAGAAAAATAAAAATGGTATATTCATGGAAGAAGATTGTTTTAACTTGCAACCCTTGGAAGAAAATAAGAGAAGTCTCTTAGCATGGGAGGCTAGTAAATAACGATGGAAAATTCAAGTAATTTCGTTGGAACAGATGAACGTGAACACCAATTATTTTCATACCTATGCCAAGGAAAGGAATAACACAAGTACCGTAAGGAAATTCCTTATAGCAGATATATCCAAGGCTGGTACATTTTAGCCCCTAGCTAAGGGCGAGGTGAGATGCTTCAAGTAGTTTTATAAGGGCCCAAACTAAGAAAATATATTTGAGATTCTTCAAGTTGTAGAATACTTCCCTGTGCTCATATAAGAAGATACAAACAAGGAGATAATAGAAAAGGTATCCATGGAAAAGCTTGGGGGTGTATGTTTTCCCTTTCAAACAGATAAAACCCTAGTCTGGATGCTTAAACCAATATCAAATTTTACCAAGGCTTTCACAAAATGTTAGAAAATGGTGCATTGGTTGTGGTGTTGAAATTTCATAAGTTTATCTTTAAAGCAATTTCAGAAATTTCACCTCAACCATGAGTTTTCTCAAACCTAATTCATGTGAACTTTCAAATTTAAGAATGAATTTGAAATATGAAATTACAAAAACAATATTTTATTTATCTTCAACCCATGTTCACAAGGAAACCCAATAAAATAAACACCATACAAGTGCAATTCAATACCATAAAGATATAAACCTTAGGGCACACTTTCATAACATATAACACATTTAGAATGTTTTATTACAACATATTATGGCAACAATAATGTGTTCAGGACCACAACCACCCCCCATGAAGTATGCTACATAACGTAATCATCTTCAAGTTAAGTGTCCAACCTCTAATATGTATGTCACATGGTTCCATGCTCTTTGACTAAGTGCCCTCCTCCAAGTGCCTAGTGCTCCTTCCCATGGGTAGGTATCTCCCCTAATTGAAAAACCAACTCCCTCGTTGTGTGTGCCCAATGGGTTAGTCAACATGCCAACTAGGATAACAACCTCCTAGGTAAGAGCACCATGCTAACATTCTTTCATGGTCAAGCATCCACCCAAACCAAGACACCCAATTGTGCAAAATTATTCTCTAAGGGGTTGGGAGACCCAGTGCCCCCAAAGCTAACACATGATAGAAGAAACGAGGAATTGTGGGAAAGTCTTGGGAAATCTCAATTCGACCTTCTTAGCATGTATCCTTAAAAAGGCCGGGCCTTCCTTTTTTGAATAATTATGGGCATTCTCTCTTTGTAATATAGTTTACAAAATGATTGCAAATATTATTTATAGAAGACTTAAATTAGCCATGTCTATAGGATTTTCCTTATAACAACTTAGCTTTTTTAACTTATCACAAAATTCACATTGTTGTAGGCGTAGATCAGGAAGGAATACACTCCACAAAACCCAAGAAAATACATGTTCTTGTTATAAAGCTCATTTTCTCCAAATCCTTTAATATGGCTAATTGGATGTACCTAAGGCTCATTCTACTTGATTTGGTTAAAACTGATTGATTATTAATTGGACTAAAGGATATTTAAGCTCAACCTCCTTTTCTTATGCTTATCAATGGATCAATCTCTAGATTTTTTAGATTATCCAATAGATTGAGGCAAGGTTGTCCCTTGTCTCCTCTACTCTTTCTCATCATCATTGAGGGCATAAGCAGAATTTTAAGAGGTTATAAGATAAGAAGTTCATTAAGAGGCATTAACAACAATGATGTTGCTCTCATGATAAGTCACCTTGTATTCGTCGAAAATGTTATTTTATTTTCTACATGCATGCTATGTTAGAGAGGCCTAACATATATCAATAGAGCTTTGAATTGATTCAATGCTTCAATGGGAATGGGAGTAAAACTTTAGAAATTCAGTATATCCTTTAATGGATTAAATGAGAGGTTGGAATGAGCAATAAATAAAGTGCTTATATCTTAGATCCAACAATTCCACAAAGGAATTAACTACATGGGCTTTGTGTCGAAAGCAAATGAATATGAATATAAAGACTGGTCTTTGCTATATCAAAAGGTGGAGAGAAGACTCACAAGTTGGTGCATGAGGTGGTTATCTTCAAGTGGAAAAATGACCCTAAACGAGTCTCTGCTAGAGGCTATACTAATTAATTGACATTCATTGGACTTTATTCTCATGGTATTTTAGAATATACAAGAAGAAAATTATTTCATCTTCTTTGAAAAGGAAGAAGGACAAAGGTAGCCTCCCATTGGAAAAGTGACAATGGTTGGTCAAGCCAAAATTCATGGGAGGCCAGGGACTAAATAACATTCATCATTTTGGGGAATTTTGGCTATAAAAGGGTTTGGAGGTTCATAAACTATCTAGGGTTGTGGCACGATGCAATCTAATCAAAGTACATGTATCCCCTTTAAGTTAAAGATTGTATCAAAACTAGAATAAAACCTTTGGTGGAAGATTATATTTCATGGAAATCTCTAACTCTAGCCTCCCCACTCATGTGTTAGTTGATTTCCTAGAAAATAGGAAATTGCCAAAATGTTAAAATAGGGGAGGATATATGGATTGGTAGCAACATACAACATCGGTTGTTGAATGATCTAATTGAAATTCTTAGATCCAAAGGCATTATGACATTAGAATGTGCTTCAACTACTAGTTAAGGTAATGTATAGACCCATGGTTTGAAGTAGGCAAGACAACTAGACTTGGAATTGCATATGGTAGAGCAATGAGACTTTATGGTGAAGATGTTGCATGCTTGTCTTATAAAACTAAGGGATCGAGTGGCTAAACTTGTGTGGTCATACAACCCCATTAGGTTTTATCCATCAAATATTGGATACAATTCTATGTTATTATGAAAGCATTAAGAGGTGGTGGAAGCTAGTTTGGAAAATTCAAGCTCTTATGAAGGCCAAATTGTTCTTTAAACTAACACTAAGGGATAAAGCTCTCACTCGGGTTATTTTACTAGGAAGAGGCTTTTTAGGTTTGAGTAAATGCATCCAATGAAAATCAAGTGAAGAATCCCTCCAACACATCCTCTTAAACTATTTATTTGCTAATGACATATGGGAAGAGGCCTCGTCTTTGACTAGTATTTGGTGCTCTTGGAATGGTCCTTCATTAGTAGAAAACTTCAAGAAGTGGATAGAAGATCCAATGTTTGAAATCAAATAGATCTCCCAATTATAATTTCCTAGGTAAGTTGGATCACAAGAAATCATATTCTCTTTGAAAATTTGGCTCACTCTCCTTTGGAAATATTCTATAAATCAAATATACTCATATGAGTGAATCACACACATGCCAAAGAAATAACCACCAAGGAAAATTGGGAATCTAGAGTTAGATCAATCTTTTCCTTGGGGTTTTTTCAATGCAACTATTTAAGGTAACTCAAAGCCTAATGGTGTGAGAGGTATTCCATTTTATTTATCCGTCTCTGAGATATTAATAAAGAACATCTAGGGGATAGTAGTAATAACCAGGTAGAGTTGCATGCCCTAAAACTCCTCTTAAAACTAGCCACTAATAAATATGTGGAAAACTTAAAGTCTTCGACAACTTTAACTTAGTGATAGAATGAGTTGAGGGTGCTTTCACACTTCAAAATCCACTTTTGCACTCTCTTTTGGACCAATTCAAGGAAATTGTTGGATTTTTTTTGCAAAATCTCTTTCATTCAAGTTTATAGGGAAGACAACTCATAAGTCGTCTTATTCTTTTCTTGGCAAGGGAATACATGATTGAAGGGAATATTTCACTACAACAAAAACTGGATTTAGCGTCGAATTTAACGTCGGATTTTAGTGTATTTTTTTCTCAATTGTGATGAACAATCTGGCGCTAAACTTGGCGCTATTGTACATTTTTGTAAAACGCCCTCTATTGCATCTTTTTTTCCATCCTTTTTAACATCCATTTTTGCGTCCATTTTTGCGCCCAATTTTTTGCATCTTTTGTTACGCCTTTATTTCCACCCAATTTTTCAACTTCTATTGCATCTTTTTTTGCGTCCTTTGTTACATCCTTGTTTGCACCTAGTTTCACGCCCAGTTTTGCATCCAATTTTGCGTCTTATTTTGCTCCTAGTTTTTCATCGAGTCTTGCACCCAATTTTGCACCATGTTTTGCATAAAATTATGTGTCCAATTCTGCATCTAACGTTGCATCTAGGATTGCATCCAATTTTCGACCCAATGTTGTGTCTAGTTTTGCATCCAATTTTACTTATAATGTTGCATCCCCATTTGCATCTAATTTTGTATCTTGTTTTACGTCTTTTTTTGTATCCATGTTTGTGCCTAATGTTTCATCTCATTTTACGTCGTATTTTGCATCTAGGTTTGCACCTAGTGTTGCATCCCGGTTGATGTCTTTTTTTGCATCTATGTTTGAGCCCAATGTTGCACCCAGTGTTGCGCCTAATGTTGTGCCTAGTTTTGTAGCCATGTTTGTATCTAATATTGCATCTAGTTTTGTGTCTAATGTTGCATCTCATCTTGCATTCAATATTACGTCTAGTTTTACATTCAATGTTTTGTCCCATCTTGCATCCAATATTGTGTCTCATTTTAAGTTTTTGTTTGCGCCAAGTGTTCCTTCCATTTTTGCACCTGGTGTTACACCTAGTTTTATGTCCATTGATACACCATATTTTGTGCTCAATTTAATGTCCAATTTTACGTCTAGTTAAGAGTCCACTTTTGCATCTATTGTTGTGTTTAGTTTTGGACCTAGTATTGCATCTAGTTTTGAGTCATTAATTGTGTCTAGTGTTGAGTCTTTTTTTGCATCCAATTTTGCATTGTGTGACATCCATTTTTGTGTCCATATTTGCGTCTGACATAAGGTTGACTTTTGCATCCACTTTTGTGTTTGGTGTGACGTCCACTTTTACATCTTGTTTTGCATTTAGTGTTGCATCTAATATTGCATCCATCTTGCACTACTACAATGTTTACCTTTATAGATACATTCCAATATCATTAGGGCATGGAGGAATCGAACCACCAACCTCCTGCTTGTAAAACAGGCTCTCTTCCATTGAGCTAGCACCCTTTAAGAATCGGGAAGAGGAGCAATATTAACACATAGATTTGATCATTTGTAATTCTAATAAAAGACAATAAGATCCAAAGACATTCAAGCTTAAAATCCAATTTAATTTTTCAAACACACTAATAAGCACAAAAATATACCGTTCTTAGGAAACAAAATACCGTAAACAGTTTCGCAATCTATTAAAGTGGTCCGCAAAAGAGTCTTAGACAACAACATAATGCATTGATGCATACCTAATAACCTAAAATTGATATGGACAAAGAATAAGGGATGTGTTTAAGAAATAGTTGTAGAATCCAATTGAGGA
>LPNX010855400.1:36940-269643 GCA_001517045.1 Pseudotsuga menziesii
TAACATTATCAAACGCAAGTCCTCTTCTCGCTGTCTCATCGTGAAGCTGAAGTGTTTCCTGAACTTGGTCACTTTTAAAGAGGGCATCAATGAGTGTTGTGTAAGTGACATAATTGGGAAAGAATCCCATGTTCTGCATTTCCTTCAGAAGCTCTCTGGCTTCCAACAGTTTCCCTGCCTTGCATAGCCCATTAATAAGAGAACTGTAGGTAATTTCATTAGGCATGATCCCACTTCTCACCATTTCTTCAAAGAGCATAAACGCCTGTTGAAGCTTCCCTTCCCTACAATACGCACTTATCAAGGCTATATGAGTAATATGATTAGGCTTCAAGTGCTCACCTTGCAAAAGCTCCATCAACAGGAGTTCACCAACTTCAGTTTCAATCACTAGTGCACTGCTGTCAACAGAAGAAACATGGTTGTCTTGAACCACTTCAGCCTTTGGAATCTGCCCACCAGGTGAAAAACTATTCAACATTTGGACTAGAAGGTCTTGTGCTTCCTGTATCTCGCCTCTTATGCAAAACCCATTCAAAAGTGTATTGAAAGTAACAAGATCAGGCGAAACCTCGAGTCGAGGCATGTCGTCTCGCAGCCTAAAAGCCTCCTGTATATCCCCTTCCTTGTAGTGCCCATCAATCAATATATTAAAAGAGAAATCATTCTGCACTAAACCTCTTTTGACCATCTGTTGCCACATAGAAATCGCCCCCTCCAGCATTCCTTGTTGGCAACAACCTTTCAGTAAGATATTATATGTGATGACATTAGGATGGCAACCCTTGTCAGGCATTTGCTCTATCAATTTCATTCCAAATTCTACATGCCCATGTGTAAAAAATCCCCAAATAAGCGTATTGTAAGACACAACATTAGGCCCACAGCCCTTGGCCTCCATCTCAATGGCCAAGTCCAGTGATTTCTCCAACTTTCCTTCTTTGCATAAAGCATGCAGAACAATATTAAATGTGAAACTATTAGCAATGGTCATCTGTGTGAAGAGATTCCATACCAGGGCAGTGCAGTTTAAGCGATCAAGGGCATGTAAAAGGTCATTCCATGAGGAGCCTAAACTGGTGGGTGCCATCCCATATTTTATCATCAAACCAAATCCATGGCTCTCCTCTCCCTAGATCCTGCCAACTCTTGTTAACAATTCAATCAGCAGGCCAAATAGCACAGATTTCGAATCCAAATCCCCGCAGCCCTGTACGAATGATCTGCAAAGATTGAGAATGGGAGTTGCACTATGGTCATAGGCGAGTGCTTGCACGAGACCAGTTGCCTGCGGGAGCCTATTTGCCTCTGTCAGATTCTGAATGAGGATACAATAGAAATGAGGGGAAATGGGCCAAAAAGCCTTTTTCTCTTCCCCTTCTGCCCACTTGAGGAAATCTTCGGCCACTTTCATAGCCCATGATGGGCTGCAGCTGCACAGTCTTCTTGATTGGAAATACAAACAGGGAAGCGACCTCATGATACGGGGTGGGATTGATAAGGATTCCTATTTCATTGTTCATCGAGTAAAGTCGAAAGGTCTACAATTACCTACCAACGGACTTTGTCTCGCCAACAAAACTCATTGGAAATCGCCTGCAAGGTCTGTAATGATGAACATGGGAAACTTGTTAACGTTCTGTAGTTGTGGTACTCGATTGTCAAATGGATTGGGGACAATTTCTTATGCGGCCCCATAGTTCCATTTCCACACAGCAGTAGGAAACATGTTTTTAAATCACACAACTCAATTCGCCTAGAAACTGTAGTAATTATCTGCAAAATCACCTAGGTGTGAAAAGAAAAAATAATAATGCCTAGTGAAGTGGTAGAAAAAATAACACTATTTGGTTATACATATATTCATGTTGCGTCAAGTGGTAGATATAGGAAACATGCTCTAGAGGGGCCTACCACATACATGAACATACAAATGCATTTGGTATGGCCCTGAAACACATCTGGTACAAGGTGTAATAAAAGCTGGCAAATCCAAGCTATCGATAAAATCCTGATTGCAATTTATAGAGGGAAGATAAGAGCAACTCTCATGAATTAACTCAAGGTGCATTTCCAAGACTTCGGATGATCAGGCGAAAGTTACTAAGGACAATAACAACCATTGTTGTTCATAATATATACTTATCAGTTTGAACATTCATGCATATAGACCTCATGATTCCTAACACATCATCTACACAACTATTCACTTGCAACAAATCCATTGAAGAAAAGATAGAAGACTACATTGCAATGAAATAGATATCATCAACAAATAGCATCATGAGGCCACTACTCCATTCATTCTCGTCATCAGCAATAGCATTTGTACAAGACTTTATATTATTTTAGTGCAAACAAGTTAATACAAGGTTAAAGGCTACAAAATGCAACATAAAGTATCTATTTGGTAATACCCAAAATATACCACTACATCATGAATCCTTCTTTTCTAGGGAAAACTATCACATTTTATTACTATATAAAGCACAAAAATGCTTTGTATGGGTGTTGTAGCACAAAATACAAAATATAAATCTTACTTTGCTTTGTAAACCAAATCTTAAACTATCCACTAACCATAATGTCCCTTTTAGGAAAACAAATATAGTCTTCCTTTAAGATCTTTTAAAAAACTAAAACTATAAGATAAAAAAACACAAATGGAAAATTTTGAAATAAAACTACAAAGGTCAGATCTAGAAACCTCTGGCATGCTTGGCATGCCCTCATTGAAATTTACAGCGAGAAGTACCCCAAAGTGGATAAGTAATACCTCTTTGGATATAGCATCAACTCATTGGTTTAATTCTCTGTAATGTGGTAGATTTTGAAAGTATTGAAGATCTCAACTATCTCCTTGAGACATTATGAAGCCTTTACATTATATACTTGTAATCTCATACATTGGGTTCATGTTAGTTGTTGTCTACTTGCCAATGTAGTAAAGGCAATATTCTAGTCAAAAAATTGTTTGATACTCAATATTGTGCAGTCTTTTGTCAACCCAAACCTCAAAACTTTGGATTGTTCTGGATTGTCTAGATACTACCTCCTGTGGTCCCTATCTTTCTTTATTTTTCTAATTGCTTACTGTGCACTAACTATACAATTTTGTGCCTTTTCCTTGTTCGATGTATCTATGTCAGAGACTCATACTTGTGTGCACTTGACTATCTGCAAAATCATTTTTCCTTTATAGCTCTTTGCATTTTTTTATGGTGTTTGGCCTAAAAGAGCATAATTATTACTACACCTTACACCCAAGTTGGAAAATGTGATGACCTAAAATAGCATAATTATATAATGCTGTATAAATGAAATTGAAAAGTGTTGAAGATGGGTACTGATTGAACACCTTTATGAAGGTGCGTAAATGTAGGGGCCAGTAGTAAAATAACAATCTCTATTATAATTAGGGTTGTTATCCTTATCTATGTGTCATATCTTGCTAGAAGATAGTATACTATCAAAGGAGATGTCATATTTGCAGGTAAATTCTCATTCTGTGGTAGCCTATTTCCTCTCTTATGTTCTTGTTCATCAGCTTAAATTAACCTCACCGCAAAATTCCAAAGATCTCTAGATGAATATTTAGTTTAACATTGGGTAAGCTAGTTTCTTCTTTGATGTTGTGTTGTTCCTTTAAGTTTGATGATATTAAGCAGGTTAAATCTCTTTAGAGGTGTACGAACTAATTATTTCAAATTTCTGAGAAGCCAATGTTGTATTTTAAAATAGCAACAGGCTTTTAATTCAGCCGCAGTGGTTTTCTAGAGAATCTCCATTTTCAAATGTGTAGACTTTATTTTTGTTTTACTGCTAATGTTGTTAAGGACAGTTTGATGAAATGACATGTTAAATCCATTGTTTTTTGGTTCTCTTCCTTTTCTATTGGCTAGGAAATAGTGCACCTCATTAACTCTCAGTGATTTATTCTTGTTGTTATGAGGTTCTTAGACTTGCTTACTAATCATGTTTTCAACATGTATAGATGGACATGAGGGCCCCCATACACCCAGGGATATGGTGGCCAGTTCCAGCAGATGTAGAAAGCCTTGCATGGGATCCCTATACCGATCACTCATTTATGGTAAGAAAATGCTAGATGTATCTTGATTGTGTTTTTTCTTCAAGGGTTGATTTGATCTTTTGTTGTGGAGAGCCATTGCAGTTCTTGAATAAGTGAATGTGATGCATAATAATTGCTTCCTAACTAAAGAAATTAGTCATCAATCCAAATCATATTCGCTTGAGTAAATATATTTGGCATGGTTTTTTATGTGATTACAGGTTAGCGCTGAAGATGGCACTGTTCGAGGTTTTGATATTTGTGCAGCAGCATCTACTGCAGATTTTGATGGCAAGCCAATGTTCACACTTCATGCACATGACAAGGCCGTCTGCACAATTTCATACAACCCTGTTGCCCCAAATGTATGCTTCCTTTTAGGCGGAATTTTATAAAGGACAAACATCGTGTGATGGTTAAACATCGTTAAGAGTCCTTTTTAAAGGACAACTCATGAAACCTTGGCTTCAATTCATTATTGTGTTCATTTAGGTGGAATTTTATAAAATCTCTGTTGGAACTCATTAAAATCCTCGTTGGCAGAGAAATCATAATCCAATGATACAAAACTCATTCATAAGAAAATATAACTAAAATACCCCATGTTTTATTCATGTGTTATATGCACAAAAGAGTATTGGACTGTAAATGGTAGTATATTATTAAAGAATCTTCGGAAACTGGAAAATGCTAGATGTATCAGTGTTTCTGCATATTTCTTAAGGTTGCAATAATAGATTTCCATAAATGCACATATAAATGGAATACCAACATATTCACTCTGCCAAATCTGATTGTTTATAATTGTCTGAATTGCAAAAATTCAATCACAATGCCAATCATTTTGCATCTCCACTTGTACGCATATAAAATCCTCACAGTTTTACAAACAAAAAGCACCAACACACAAGACTTTGATGGCCAACAATGAAGCTAAATGTATCTCAAAATTTTCATACCTGCAAAGCAAAGAATGACAATCTGGCTCCCAAGTGCATCATGCATCAACAACAATGGTACTAAAGCTTTCAAAGACAGTACTATGCTCTCATAGATTTTATGAAAATGTGCATAGACAATGGTAAACAGGTGCATTTCTTGACATCAAAATAAGCATGGAGGTTGGCTTGCCTTTCTATTGCAAAATACTACAAGGATACACCATGGAAGCTTGGTGGAAAATTCCATTTTCACCTTTAATCCTGGTTTTCTATAATTTGATTTCAAAAGTTTTTTTATCTTTTGGCTTAATATAGCAGACTTGTCCAGTTGTAGCAGGGAAATCCTATGTTTTTGTTCAGACCATTTGTGATGTGTGTCGATACTTATGAGACGCTCATTGTAAATGTTGATCGTGATTATAGGCATACCCGTTGTACAACTTTGATTCTAACTTTGAATAGCAAGTTGTTGTTTTTTAGTTTGAAAAAATTTGATTCCATAAGAGAACAATCTTCCATCCAACCTTTTTTTTTCAGAGGAAAAAATACCAGTCTTTGTTATTCAATTGAATCAAAAGACATCATTTACATATCAATATGATGATTGATAAACAAGTCTATCTCAAGCATGAAATAGTGACATATGCAGAGCAACAAAACAAGAAAAAAAAGTTTGATCGTAGCAGACTTTCCTCATCATCCCTAAATAAATCAGGTCAGAAATACTGATAATAATCTGAAGTGAACTTTAAACAGACATTTCAGAGCAAAAACAGGCTAGAAGAGTGGACTCTAACAGAACAACAAGAGATACATCCTCAACTGCTGGAACATAAGCTGAATAATAAAGAATCAGCTACAATTAAAATAGATCAAGACTGCCTTGGTTAATAACCAAACCATCCAATGTTTCTGAAAAAGAAACAAATCCCATATCCAAATGTAAAGCTTTTTTTGAAAGTTCATCTGCCAGCGAATTATGCTCACGAAAAGTATGTTTAAAGATCATTGGAGGGGCCAAATGAATCATATATCTTATATCGAAACACCAATGCATCAGAGATGGAACATCAAGTGCTGAAATTCTGTTGAGCCAATAAATAATAACCAAGGAATCACCATAAATCAACTGCAACGGAATTCCCATCAATAATCCGACTCTTAGAAGAGCCCAAATTGCCAATAATTCCGCTCTGGTATTCGTGCTACTTCCACATCCCATAGAAAAACTGTAGAAGTGAGAGTCATTGATAAAAATCACAAAACCGGCACCTCCAATATTTTCCACAGCAGCTCCATCAAAGTATCCACAAGGAAAGCTTTTTAATGGAGCAGGACGAGGATTGCGGGATTTATGAGAAATAATCGGCACTGGGTAAGAGTTGGTCAATCCTTCAATCTTGGAAATCAGAGCTGGGAAGGATGGCTTCTTGTTTTCAAATAAGCAAAGATTCCGAAGAAGCCAGGTTCCCCAAAGGATGAACAACGGAATGTATCTGAAGGGAGCAGAACGCGCTGTAGAGGAGAACAATTGGTCCAAAAAGGAATGGACAGAGTTAAAAACTGGGAAAGAGCACTTGAATTTAACCGCAAAATAATTGAAGATACTAGCAGAGAATGGACAACAGAAAAATAAATGATGAATGTCTTCCAGATTATCTTCACAAAGAACACATCTACTGGGTCCCAAGTATCCTCTGCTTTGCAATTGATCCCAGGTTAAAATCTTTCCTCTAAGAATCAACCAAATAAAGCATTTTAATTTCAGAGGAATATTCAAAGTCCATAATATTTTCAGAACTGAATCATTAATTTCTGAACATATATCAGAAATTATTCATTTATATCCTTTAGCAGCGATAAGAGGACCTAAATATTTGTTATGAGACCAATAAATAGTATCAATTTGATTATTGAGATGAATGCGGCCATATTCCAGTCCTCTAGTAAAATTGTCCCATGATATTTTCCATTCACCAGAGAGATCAAGATCTTTAGATGAGAACCAATAACCAGTGGCAAAAGATGTTTGGTTACGAGCTTGGGCAATGGAGCTAATACCAAAGTCTTCTAAGTAATCCCTTAAGTCTCTTGGCAGAACAAATGAAGAACCCATACCAATGAAAGGATCTGCACCCAAACTGAGGGACTCGCCATTCCCAACTTTCCAAATGATGCCTCTGCCGATCCAGGATATGGTGGAGATGAAACCCCTCCAGATAATTGAGGCATTCCTAGTAGTGAAGTTCTTATCCTTGAACCAAATATGGAGAGGTTTATTTTTCAGATATTTAACAGCAATGAGAAGATTCCAGATACCCTTGCTATTTATAGCCAACCAAAAGCTTTTCATCCTCAATGAAATACTGAAGCTTGGAAGATGTTTAATTCCGCAGCCACCATGAGAAGTGGGGCGAGCCAGAAGATGCCAATCCACAAGGTGGAATTTTTTAGTCTTTGATGAAGAGCCCCATAGAAATGAAAAGATCATCTTTCTGAGCTTGTCTAAAATCGAGGTTGGAATTGGAACCAACGCCATCTAGTAAACTGGCATGCTTGATAATACAGAACGAATGAGAACAAGTCTACCTCCCAAAGATAGGAATCTATTTGTCCAATGAGAAATTTTCTTTTCAAACTTTGAAACCAACCAGAGCCAATCCTTTATCAAGTAACCTGATGGCTTAAGAAAGTAGCCAAGATAGCCAAACCCTTTTTGAATATCATCCACTCTAAAAGGGAGAATATCTGTAATTCTATGGAGAGTGTCCATACTCAGATCATTATGGAGAAAACTTGATTTGTTCACATTAATACTCATACCAGAAGCCTCACAAAAAATATCAAGGATGGCTTTGAAGGCTAACCATTCTTCAAAAGTACCCAGTCCAAATAAGATCACATCATCTACAAAAAGTAAATGAGTGAGAGAAAGATGATATGAAATTTTGATTCCTTTAATCTTTCCATTTCGTTTAGCATCGTCAATCAACAGACTAAGCCCTTCAATGACCAGAATGAACAATAGGGGGGAAAGAGGGTACCCCTGCCTGATTCCCCGAGAAGCAGAAAAAAAGGAGGATGGAGAGCCATTAACTAGCACAGCAAAGTTGGCTGAAGAAATGCATCCCATAATCCAATTTACCCCAACAAGGGGAATCCCAATCTGAATGAGAAGAAGACAGATGAAAGTCCAATTTACTCTGTCAAAAGCTTTAGATAAGTCCAATTTAAGAATAAGAGCACTCCTTTTTCTGGAATTGACAGTATGAAGAACCTCTTGAGAAATGTCTATGGGTTCAAGGATTTGGCGATTTTTTAAAAAAACAAATTGTTGAGGAGAAATAGCTTCATCTAGGAAAGGCTTAAGCCTCAAAGCCGCAACTTTAGAAATGAGCTTATAACAGAGGTTACACAGGGAAATGGGGCGAAATTCTGTAAAGGAGACAGGCAAATCAACCTTTGGAATGAGAGCCAGGAAAGTAGAGTTGAGAGCAGGAGACACTCTGCCTGAGAATCTGGAAGTTTCCACCACATCAACAAGAAGAGGGCCCAAAAGATTAAAAAATGTCAAATAGAACTCAACCGGCCATCCATCCGGGCCAGGAGCCTTATCTTTTTTAAAGAGTTTTAAAGCCTTTTCAACTTCCAGGATTGTGACAGGTCTAGCAAAGGCTGTTATCTTCTCTGAACTGATAAAAGATGGAAAGAGACGAATAACCTTGAGTTGAGCTTCTAGATTAGTCAAATGATCATCTTCAAACAAGGTCTTAAAATGACGAACACCAAGGTCTTTAAGACTTTTATCATCTGAAACCCAATTGCCCATATCATCTTGAAGACTCCAAATTGCATTGTGATTTTTGCGGGCTGATGCCACAGCATGAAAAAACTTAGTATTAGCATCCCTTTTTTGAGCCCAAGTAATTCTGCTTTGAAGTTTGGCAGAATTAATTTCATGATCAATCAGCTTTTGAAGATCATTTTTGAGAAAATTCAGTTTTTGTTGCTGTTCTTGATTTAAAATTGCTGAATGAGAGGAAAGGAGAATAGAGTTTATTTCCTTTTCCAAAGCAACAGAATTGTTTTTCATCTTTAAAGTTTCTACTTTAGTCCAAGATTTGACCTTCTCCTTTAGAGTTCTAAGTCTAACATGGAGATCCTGCATAGCATCCAAAGAGGGGTTTGATAGAATACGGGGCCACTCAGAATGAACCATTTGAATAAAATCTTCATTGTCTAACCAAGATTGGTTAAACTTAAAGGGGTAGGCACAAAGACTATGATGATCAGTCCATTCAAGAACCACAATAAAATGATCAAAAATCCCACATCTATGAGCCCAAACTTGATACCTTTGAAGCAAGCTGACGAGCTGATCATTTATTAAAAATCGATCCAATCTTTTTGAAATACCAAATATTGGAAACCCAATAAAATAAACACCATACAAGTGCAATTCAATACCATAAAGATATAAACCTTAGGGCACACTTTCATAACATATAACACATTTAGAATGTTTTATTACAACATATTATGGCAACAATAACGTGTTCAGGACCACAACCACCCCCCATGAAGTATGCTACATAACGTAGTCATCTTCAAGTTAAGTGTCCAACCTATAATATGTATGTCACATGGTTCCATGCTCTTTGACTAAGTTCCCTCCTCCAAGTGCCTAGTGCTCCTTCCCATGGGTAGGTATCTCCCCTAATTGAAAAACCAATTCCCTCGTTGTGTGTGCCCAATGGGTTAGTCAACATGCCAACTAGGATAACAACTTCCTAGGTAAGAGCACCATGCTAACATTCTTTCATGGTCAAGCATCCATCCAAACCAAGACACCCAATTGTGCAAAATTATTCTCTAAGGGGTTGGGAGACCCAGTGCCCCTAAAGCTAACACATGATAGAAGAAACGAGGAATTGTGGGAAAGTCTTGGGAAATCTCAATTCGACCTTCTTAGCATGTATCCTTAAAAAGGCTGGGCCTTCCTTTTTTGAATAATTATGGGCATTCTCTCTTTGTAATATAGTTTACAAAATTATTGCAAATATTATTTATAGAAGACTTAAATTAGCAATGTCTATAGGATTTTCCTTATAACAACTTAGCTTTTTTAACTTATCACAAAATTCACATTGTTGTAGGCGTAGATCAGGAAGGAATACACTCCACAAAACCCAAGAAAACACATGTTCTTGTTATAAAGCTCATTTTCTCCAAATCCTTTAATATGGCTAATTGGATGTACCTAAGGCTCATTCTACTTGATTTGGTTAAAACTGATTGATTATTAATTGGACTAAAGGATATTTAAGCTCAACCTCCTTTTCTTATGCTTATCAATGGATCAATCTCTAGATTTTTTAGATTATCCAATAGATTGAGGCAAGGTTGTCCATTGTCTCCTCTACTCTTTCTCATCATCATTGAGGGCGTAAGCAGAATTTTAAGAGGTTATAAGATAAGAAGTTCATTAAGAGGCATTAACAACAATGATGTTGCTATCCTGATAAGTCACCTTGTATTCGTCGATAATGTTATTTTATTTTCTACATGCATGCTATGTTAGAGAGGCATAACATATATCAATAGAGCTTTGAATTGATTCAATGCTTCAATGGGAATGGGAGTAAAACTTTAGAAATTCAGTATATCCTTTAATGGATTAAATGAGAGGTTGGAATGAGCAATAAATAAAGTGCTTATATTTTAGATCCAACAATTCCACAAAGGAATTAACTACATGGGCTTTGTGTCGAAAGCAAATGAATATGAATATAAAGACTGGTCTTTGCTATATCAAAAGGTGGAGAGAAGACTCACAAGTTGGTGCATGAGGTGGTTATCTTCAAGTGGAAAAATGACCCTAAACGAGTCTCTGCTAGAGGCTATACTAATTAACTGACATTCATTGGACTTTATTCTCGTGGTATTTTAGAATATACAAGAAGAAAATTATTTCATCTTCTTTGAAAAGGAAGAAGGACAAAGGTAGCCTCCCATTGGAAAAGTAACAATGGTTGGTCAAGCCAAAATTCATGGGAGGCCAGGGACTAAATAACATTCATCATTTTGGGGAATTTTGGCTATCAAAGGGTTTGGAGGTTCATAAACTATCTAGGGTTGTGGCATGATGTAATCTAATCAAAGTAAATGTATCCCCTTTAAGTTAAAGATTGTATCAAAACTAGAATAAAACCTTTGGTGGAAGATTATATTTCATGGAAAGCTCTAACTCTAGCCTCCCCACTCATGTGTTAGTTGATTTCCTAGAAAATAGGAAATTGCCAAAATGTTAAAATAGGGGAGGATATATGGATTGGTAGCAACATACAACATCGGTTGTTGAATGATCTAATTGAAATTCTTAGATCCAAAGGCATTATGACATTAGAATGTGCTTCAACTACTAGTTAAGGTAATTTATAGACCCATGGTTCGAAGTAGGCAAGACAACTAGACTTGGAAAAGCATATGGTAGAGCAATGAGACTTTATGGTGAAGATGTTGCATGCTTGTTTTATAAAACTAAGGGACTGAGTGGCTAAACTTGTGTGGTCATACAACCCCATTACGTTTTATCCATCAAATATTGGATACAATTCTATGTTATTATGAAAGCATTAAGAGGAAGTTTGGTGGTGGAAGCTAGTTTGGAAAATTCAAGCTCTTATGAAGGCCAAATTGTTCTTTAAACTAACACTAAGCGATAAAGCTCTCACTCGGGTTATTTTACTAGGAAGAGGCTTTTTAGGTTTGAGTAAATGCATCCAATGAAAATCAAGTGAAGAATCCCTCCAACACATCCTCTTAAACTATTTATTTGCTAATGACATATGGAAAGAGGCCTCGTCTTTGACTAGTATTTGGTGCTCTTGGAATGGTCCTTCATTAGTAGAAAACTTCAAGAAGTGGATAGAAGATCCAATGTTTGAAATCAAATAGATCTCCCAATTATAATTTCCTAGGTAAGTTGGATCACAAGAAATCATATTCTCTTTGAAAATTTGGCTCACTCTCCTTTGGAAATATTCTATAAATCAAATATACTCATATGAGCGAATCACACACATGCCAAAGAAATAACCACCAAGGAAAACTGGGAATATAGAGTTAGATCAATCTTTTCCTTGGGGTTTTTTCAATGCAACTATTTAAGGCAACTCAAGGCCTAATGGTGTGAGAGGTATTCCATTTTATATATCTTTCTCTGAGCTATTTGCGCCGAGAGGTGCTCTACAGCCCAGTATGGGGGAGATCTTGTCACGTGATGTAACGTTACTAACATGTCGGCAAAAAATAATAGTGAAAGTGAATATTATGGGGGAGATCTTGTCACGTGATGTAACGTTACTAACATGTCGGCAAAAAATAATAGTGAAAGTGAATATTATGGGGGAGATCTTGTCACGTTACTAACATGTCGGAAAAAAATAATAGTGAAAGTGAATATTATGAGGGAGATCTTGTCACGTGATGTAACCTAACATGTCGGCAAAAAATAATAAGGGTAGTAGTAGTGAATATTATGGGAGAGATCTTGTAACATGATGTAAAATTTGCAATATTGAATAACTAAGGTAAAAAAAAAGTAGTAAATATTTTGTCGGCCTAATAATGTAAGGTCATAACGTTTCATTTGAAATACACTCCCTATATTAATACAAACAAAAAAAATATTATATAAAAAAAAATTTATTCTCAAGGAGCTATTAGAGATGAAGATTCTCATCATTATTCTCAAGCAGCTATTCCAGACCAGAAATTTGATCGCTTTAACAAGGTGAACATTGCATAATTTTAATTCTTCATTTCAAATAACATGAATTTTTTTATAGTGAACATTGCTTTTTTTTTTCAAGGCTGGATCTAGGCTCTAATGCCGCCGACATTTAGTGATAAAATTAGAATTTTTATTGAAAAAGGATTCAGGCATCTATATTATGCATTCCAATCACTAAAGACCAAAAAAACTTACCAGAAAATGGTCTAGATAGCTTACTGACATATATTTTCACAAAAATATGGTTATACATATGGAACTAAATTCATTGCTGCTAGAGAATTGATGCCAAGGACTCGGTCGTGTAGCTGGCTGTACAAAAACTGTTTCAATTTAACTATATTTGGAAGGCTGACGTGAAAACGAATGTGACTTTGAAAGAGATGCGGGGCGTGGTGACGGAATTCTACCTATCTATAGCTGAAGCTCACACACCAAGCTCAAGCGCCCCACTGCATCGATAGCTCTGTAACGGAACTGGGTTACAGAAAATCTGTGAATTGCAATTTAGCTACAGTACAGGATGGCAAGGAATAATATGATGCTGATGGCCATCAATTTGATCATCCGGATGGTAATATTCTGCTTCATTTCGGAACAATTCAAATTGGTAAATGCAGGCGGTGGAAAAGGATGGATGCCAGCCCATGCAACATTCTATGGGGAGGCTTATGGAACATCAACCGATATGGGTAAGTTGGTAACCTAATTTTCTTAATGTAATCTCTAAATATTTTGCTATTTTAATAACTTGATTAAAATTGCAGCTTCTGTTTGTTATTTCTTGAATCTGATGGGTTATTGTTTGGATCTGGCAGTTTTGGCATTGATGTCATATTGTCAGGAGGAGCCTGCGGTTATGAGAATATGCACGAAGGTGGATATGGCATAAGCAACACAGCACTGAGCGGTGCCCTGTTCAGACAAGGGGAGGCCTGTGGATCTTGCTATCAATTGTTGTGCAATGCCAAAGATGATCCAACTTGGTGCTTCCCAGGTAGAACCAGGATTCGAGTCACTGCTACCAACTTGTGTCCTCCCTATGGAGCTGGATGGTGCAATCATCCCAATCACTACTTTGACCTATCAATGCCTGCGTACCTCACTATTTCCCACTACAAAGCAGGAATAGTGCCTGTCTTTTACAAAAGGGTGCCATGCCTCAGGAAGGGAGGGGTCAGATTTTCCATGAAAGGGAACGCCTACTTCAATACGGTGGTCATAAGCAATGTGGGCGGGAGCGGGGACGTGAGGGGCGTGTGGGTAAATGCAGATGGCTTCTCTGCAAATTACTGGCAGGCGTTGCAGAGAAATTGGGGTGCCAGTTGGGTAAACAACATTGGCAATGTTGAAGGGAAGGCGCTCTCCTTCCGAGCGATGATAGGTGATGACCTTCTACAATGCAGTCCCTTCTAATTGGCGATTCGGCCAAACCTTCTTCTCTCAACTTCAGTTCAAGTAATCAGCTATCCAGATCCACATAATAACTAGGTCTCAGTCGAATGTTCTTGATATTTTATTCATGAGGAGCTTAGCTATGTAGAATTTCCATAGTCATTGACCTCCTATTGTCCCCTCTCTAGCTTCTAGCTTCAGTCTCATCATCTCTGCAGGCTCATCTATCCTTCACAAATTCATTTATGGCTTAGTATCTGTTCTGATAAGCTCCATCAATAAGTATAATGTCATCCTTGGCCTTCCATCTCTCATCCATGTTATCACATTCCAGTTGGTCTTCTCAATTCTATATGTGGGTTTCTGGTTATAGGGTGCAAGTAGAAGAGGGAGTTTTAACTGTATAGTTTACAAAGCATAATAATGGTTAAGGTTTTGAAAGGAGTTTGATTGTGAGAAAAAACCATGTAAGTTTGGTTTCTAAGGTGATGATTAATATACTCATAAAAACCAATAATCCCAAGAAAAGCATACATCTCTAGTTGAACAAAGAGAAGCAGCACAACATAGTCAAGTAGGTGTTTGCATTAATGTGCAAAATTAGAAGCCATTAAGGCGTTTGCAGTAATGTGCAGAATCAGAAGCCATTAAGGCTGAGGCCTATCATAATCCATTAGGTGTTGTTTTTTTTTTCTAAGGTTTTATTTTTTTAGCCGACATAACATTATGTTAGGTTACTTGTAATTTTTTTCTTTTCTATTTTTTTTATAGCCGACATAACATTATGTAACGTTACGTAACGCTACATTGGTTTCTTATTTTTCGAGGGTACTTCCCTCGAAAAATAAGAAACCAATGTTTTATGGATTACAGGCTTCTGGATCCATTAACATTAGGGAAGTACCCTGCTTCCTTAACAAGATTAGTTGGAGCGCGGTTACCACGATTCAGCGCTGAATAGACAAAAGCATTGAAAAGATCATTCGACTTTCTTGGCTATAACTACTACACAACACAATATACGACCAATAACCCTAATCCACCTTAGGTATCCATTGGTTTGAATCAAATCAATGGATACCTAATAAGAGATTTGATCCCTCTCGGCGCTTGATAGAGCCTAGGATTTGGATCTACGCTGGTAATAAAGAACATCTAGGGGATAGTAGTAATAACCAGGTAAAGTTGCATGCCCTAAAACTCCTCTTAAAACTAGCCACTAATAAATATGTGGAAAACTTAAAGTCTTCGACAACTTTAACTTAGTGATAGAATGAATTGAGGGTGCTTTCACACTTCAAAATCCACTTTTGCGCTCTCTTTTGGACCAATTCAAGGAAATTGTTGGATTTTTTTCGCAAAATCTCTTTCATTCAAGTTTATAGGGAAGACAACTCATAAGCTGTCTTATTCTTTTCTTGGCAAGGGAATACGTGATTGAAGGGAATATTTTCACCCTTTGATAAATCATGGGAATAATGAATGTAAGATGCATGATTTCTTTCTTACTATTTTTGAAGTTTTCTTTTGGAAAACATGTGGATGGATGCTAAATCTTATTTTTTTAATCTAACTCGAGAGCTCCAAACTCTTTTTGATTGCATTTATCTAAATATACTGATCTAATTGATATAATTTAAATACATAAAAAAATATATACACACTTTTACGGACAATGTTTTTGACATTTTTGAAATATATTTTTTCTCCCACATAAAATCTAAATTTACAATTTTTTTAAACTAAAAAAATAGATGTAAATGTTTGAAATGTTATACGTCTCTTCGCAACCCCCAAAGAAATGCCCTAGAACATGACAATATATCAATACAATAATAAATTTTATATAATATTTAATTTCAACTTCAAAATAATAAGTCTTTAATGTTTTCATGTCTTTTCCCTTCCAAATTATATTATATATATGTAAATTTTAAAATAATTTATTGTCATTTTTTCTAAAAAAAATGGTTAAGATTGTACTTATAAGAGGTTGAATTTTTTAGCAGAACATAACAAAATTCCTCGAATAAAATTTAGAGGTTCTTGAAGAGTATCATAAACAAAAAAGATCTTAATTGCAGTCATCCATGAGGGAGTAAGATTGTGGCAAAATGCGTAACTCCCTAATTTGCTATAGATTCTTACAAATTGTCCTAAAAGCAACCTACAAAAAAACTTCATTAAAGGATAGAGTAAATGCTAGAATCAATGTCCATAAACTAGACATCATGAGAGTCTTCAACTTCAACTTCAAAGTTGTTCCCAACATCTTTTTCTTCAACATTTTCTTCTTGACTTGTAGGATCATCATCATGGTCCTCTTCCATGGTCTTTGTTTCTCTCAGGATATACCCACATGCAGGTCCCACTTGGAATATGCATGCAACCATGTATTGAAAATATGTGCCATACAACAGGAAATGCCTGCAATACATCAAAAAATGCCAACACATACATATAAAATGCTCATCATACCTCAAGATATACTTGCAAAATTTCAAGAAACGCTCGCACTTGTTATCTTGGTCTTGAGATTTGAAGTCAAGCTTGGTTTGGCAATCCATGTGTTCTATGAAAGAGTTGGTCTTGCTAGCATATACACACCCCACAAGATGTACACACCCATGTGTTGAAGATGCCTGCTATACAACATAAAACGCCGACAAAAAATCAGAATAAGCCACAATAAATGCCCTCCATACCTCATAATAAGCCAACCAAACAACAAGAAATTCTCGCCTTACAATAGGAAATGCCCAACATGCAACAATAAAAGTCAAACCTCATAATAATCCCACCAAACCATAGTAAATGCCCGCTAAACAATAGGAAATGGCCACCACACCTCAAAGTAAAATCCAAGATTGATCACACACAGTGAGTAAAAACCACTCAAAGTCACTAGAATGTCACTTTGAATAGTGCCATTTCATCCAAATATTTCCACAATATGTTTTTCCACAACAAAATCCAAAAGAACTTCCCATGTGTCCCATTCAAACTTATCAAACCAAAATTTCAAGCGGTCCAATTAATATTTACAACATACTCTAACCTGCCTAAAGCTTTCCACATAATTCTCATGGACGTCTACATAGAATATCTAGTTGCCAAAGTTAGAAAACAACTCAACTATCTTCCCAAATTCCACAATCATCACAAAATTTTCCTTACTAGGTTGTCAATCCTCAAACCCGAAAGGAAAGGAAACTTCGTTAAAAAATCCCTTGATTCCCAAACTCCCCATACCAATGAGAGGGGAGAAACTAAATGAAAACCAGCTGATATTACTAATCTATCCTCATAATTGAAAGACATGGTAACTTCTTAGAAAAATGACCTTGAATCCCACACTCTGCAAACTGACGAAAGGGGAGAAACTAAACAAGAATTGGATAAGATTACATGTATAGTAAATCTTACACTACACAAAATTAGTGGCCACTCTCCTAGTGCATAAGAGGAGGCTACATATTCCTCAAAATTGCACTCCACCATTCCAGAATTCCTGCTCCTGCTTTCTCCACACCACCACTATTTGTTGTGAAAACAAACTGGAAATAACAATTCAACCTTACCTTTGTTCCCAAGAAAACACCGTGTCCAACAACACCACCAATATGACCAACATTAATCCAATATGTGCAAAGCTTCGAAACTTGAGGGAGTCCAATTACCAAGAATCTAATCACTCTCCACATGGACAAAGTATGTACCATATAAAAGACACTTACCCGCCATCATAAATGAAACATTAATATATGACTTGACATGGTTATGGATCGATTGCTAATGTCAAGGCAGCCAACAAGTTTTAACTTGACCCCCATTTTTNCACTTCCCCGCCATCATAAATGAAACATTAATATATGACTTGACATGGTTATGGATCGATTGCTAATGTCAAGGCAGCCAACAAGTTTTAACTTGACCCCCATTTTTTACTAAACTCCTCTGCGAAAGACGTGAGACAACTGCATTTGCAAGTCAATCTGCTTTATAATTGTGTTCTCTTCGAACATGATAAAACTAAATAGATTGAAGTTGAGGAAGAAGACCAATAATTATTTTATGTATCCTTCCAACTATATAGTCCACTGTTTCCTGACAATATTTGGTTTGAATGAATAAGAAGAGAGTCTCCACTCACCACTAGAGAATGAATACCTAATGTAACTGATTGGTTCAAGCCCAAAAATAAAGCATACAACTCTGCTTGATTATTTGTGTCAAACCCTAATCAATCAACGAGAATAGGATAAAACTATATTTCCTCCATGGTAAAAAATAACCCCTCCCCCTGGTGTTTTCCTCCCCAAGATAATATATTATCATCGATGGTAATTTTTCAGCGAAAAAAAATAAACTAACGGTTATTCACTAAAGAATCAAGACATACATAATTCATACTGCGTCACAACTCAATACATAGTGGATCACTAATCTAGTGTTATTGTTGTTAACCATGATAAGAAGTCTAGATACATAATCCAAGCTCCTAGACCCCAGAATTTCAGCCAATGACCATATTCTAACAAAACTATTGAAACCACCTTCATATCATAACAACATCACAAAAAAATACAAACATATCAAAATTTCCTATTTATAATATATGTCGATTGGTTGGAGCAGAGCCCCAACAATAAGCATGAACACAAAATACCTAAAAAATAACAAAGGTCGTTTGCTACATGACAAACCGGCCAACATAAAAACATAGGCTCTAGATCCTCCCAAATAAACATAGATGAAGGTCTAATAATCGTGATCACACCTATAACTCGAAAAAGTGGAAAAGACCAAAAACAAGCTCCACGCTTCCCATCTCTACCCAATGAGGAGCAAACATAATAATAAAAGCTATTGAAACCAAACATAACAATAACCAATAATACAAACTTTTCCTGGATAAATGGCTCATGAGTCGCATTACGCAACAATTTACCATCAATGATGTTAATTTGTTGCGTAGTACAACTCATGAGCCATTTATAACCTAGATAAATCGAAATGAATATAGATAGGGATATTTTACATCTTCTTATAAATTATTGTTTATTATTTAAAATAAAAATTATAATACTATTACCAAGGATTATACACTAAGCGGTCTTACTAATCATATATATCTTTGAGGCAAGCATTACACACATTACAATATTGTTGATCATTCATTCACTAATTATATCACCACTAAAGATGTGTGGGATTCTCATTTACATACATTACAATATTGATGATCATTCATTCACTAATTATATCACCACTAAAGATGTGTGGGCTTCTCATTAATGGACTTGAGAAAAGGAGAGTATTGTAAGGAAATTTGAGAAAAATGGGGTGTATTGTAAGAAAAAAATATGTATTATTCAATTATAGTGTAGGTTATAATATGATGTGAATTTTCAATATCCCAAATCATTTAAGGTAATGTTTTTAAGATAGTTGGTTTGTAAAATGTTGTGGATATTTAATTGAAAATAGTTCATCACAAAAAAATGTCATATTTTACAATCTTTTACTACGGACTATTTTACTTTAGATCACAAATTTAATATACTAGTTTAATGTTGAAATAAACTGAAATTGAAATTAAATAAGCAAACAAACAATACACCATTCACACAATGAACATAAAATGTATATTAAAAAAACTTGATATAGGAGAACCCAACATGAGGGTGTGCTCTGCACATTTCTTCTTAATTATGAAATGCAAATACAAAGAAAGGAGAACCCACTATGGAGTTGCTATGGACAGTATGGCTAGTATGGTTGCTATAGGATCATTTACTTCCTATGGTTTGCTCCAAATTCCCACTCTCAAATGCTTTGCTTGACTATGGAACAATAAAAAATGAAAAAAAAATGGAACCCCTTCCTTTCCTAACGGCCTAGTATTTAACATAGCTTGATAGTTGTATAGAGTTAGGGTGAAGGTCTGTGCATGTCCCCTAATTAAACTTAGGGTTTGGAACTCCTATAATTTCCTTGAAGGTATACACATGACTAGCTCCAAATTGTGAATAATGGGAGTTGAGATGACCTCCACTTGGTGCCATGGTGATCTGTAAATTATGGGCTTACAACTTGTCTATTTTTCCAACATAGATACTTGATAAAACTTATAAAAAAACTTCTTTGCTTAATGAAAGTGACTTGAGATTGAGAAACAAGCAGTACAACAAATCCCTGTGATTAGCTCCCTTTTTTGCTTCCCATGATTGTTTTATTGCATTTTTATTCATATTTTTGTAAAAGTCTACGTTATTTTTTGAGATGGCGCTGTTACTGGCATTTTTTTTGCGTCAGCCACACCGCATCAATGCTAAATAGCGTCGAATAAAACTTCCAATTTTGCCCCTTCTATTTAATGCCGAATAAGACTTCCATTTTAACTTCCAATTTAGCTCCTTTTTTAACGCCCTATTTTTCTCCTCTTTCAACAACATGTTTAGCTCTTAGTTTCACTTCCAATTTAGCTTCATTTGTAGTGTTAGTTTTAGCTTCTTTTTTAATGTCTAGTCTGGCTTCCAAGTTTACGTCTACTATGCTTAAATAGTTAACTTATTGAGGTCTTGTGGGGTAAGGGCATATAGGATTTGGGGTATAGGGGATTTATGGATTAGGGGTTCAGGGATTATGGATTAGGGTTTAAGGGAATACTGGACAAGGGCTAAGGGATTTAGGGCTTAGAGGTTAGGTAGTTTAATGGTTAATAACTTATGGATTATGGGTTAAGGGATCAGGGGTTATGGGTTAGGGGTTTAGGGCTTAAGGGATTAGGAAAGAACGATTAGTCCTTAAGGGATTAAAGGAAAATGGGTTAGGGGTTAGGGGATTCATTGATTATGGGTTACATGATTAGGGCTTAATGGTTAAGGGAATAGGGGTTTATGGCTTAAAGGCTAAGGGATTAGGGATTATGGGTTAAGCGAATAGGGATTAGGGATTATGGGTTTAGGGTTTAGAGTCTAAGTGCTTACGGGTTTATGGGTTTAGTGGTTAAGGGTTAAGGGATTAGGTATTATGGGTTAGGTAGTTTAACGGTTAAAGTATTAGGGATTATGGGTTCAGATATTAATGTTTAAGTGCTTAGTGCATATGGGTTTATGTGTTAAGGGACTAGGGATTAGGGCTCAAGGGTTTAAGGGTCAATGGATTAGGGGTTACAATGTTTAGGGCTTATGTGTTATGGGATTAGGGATCGAGGGTTTAGATATTAAGGGTTAAGGGATTATGGATTAGGGGTTATGGGATTAAAAGTCAAGGGCTTAAGTATTAGGAGCTGAGGGGTTTAAGGGGTAAGGACCTTGTGATTATAGGTTAAGGGTATTTTATTTTTAAATTTTTAAATATTTTATTATTATAGCGTTTATTTTACAATATGTTATGTAAATTTTTATATTCTCTCTTAATTTAGATTGATTTGGATCATTATATATGCTAATTTAAAACATATTATTAATATTGAATATTCATGTTTTGATATGAAATAGGAAACTGAAATTGAGCTTCAAATTATCAAAATTTCAAGTAATTATAGGTGATTAATTTTATTCTATCGTTTAATTCTTTAATTGTTAGTTACATGCATTAATATTTTATTAAGTTATGTGTCTTCACATATATGTTGATATAAAATGAATGGAAGAGGGTTATGAAATTGAAAATCGGGCTTAGGCGGTTTAATGGTTAATTTTCATAGGGATTATATCAGGTAAAGGGATCAATGCATGACATCCATCGACCCCACACGATGAGCATTGAACGCGGCCAACATTGAAATTTCTTCAAATTATGAATGTATGCATTGAAATTTTACATGGTTAGATTAGGCGCATGCCTTGACAGTATGGGAGGGTTTTAAGACTAAATGACATCATTCTCATCATCATGGATATACTTTCCAATGTCATCATAATCATATTCATCATGACCAAATGTGTCCATCCATGGAAATAAAGATCAAACCCCATATACCCATCTCTCTAGTGAAATTGCTAATGAAGATGCCAATTTCCATGTCTTTTCCTTTTTATTGTGGTGTTCTTTGAGGCGATTAAACCATGATTCTATTAAGTTAAGACATACCAAAATAAGTTTCTAGGGTTCAACATGCAAGTGGTTTAATGGTTAATTACTTAGGGATTATATCGGGCCAAGGGATAAAATACATCGATCGACCCTACACAGTGAGCATTGAATAGGGCTAGTGTTGAACTTTCTTCAAACTGTGCCTGTATGCATTAAAATTTGACATGGTCAAACCAGTAACATGTCTTGATGGTATGGGAGAGTTTCAAGACTCAAGGATGTCTAATATCCCCACATAATCTTTGATATTGTCCACATTTCCTGTGAGAATTTCTTCATAGAGAGATCTAGGAGCTAGAGCAATATTCATAATCTAAGTTATTCACAAAATATGCAAGAGAATAACAAAACATAACAAAATAACACATATAGATGGTGCCAATAACTAATCTTTCTATTAGTGTACAACTTGTAGATCTAGATGGTACATAATTATAATATAATGGGGAAAATTTATGAGCCCTTGGAGGCCATATGGATGCATACAAGTGTCAGGCTAGGATTTGACCCCTAAACCCCCCTAGGTTGACCAATAGGCTCCCAAACCTTACCAAACAGTCACGAATCCAAGTGTGAACATGTATGGAGGCATGCTGGATCATAAATGAAGGAATTCTAGGCATGGGTTAACACATGTGTGAGTGGGAGAGTCTCTAGGAGCCAATAAATGCTCAAGAAGACCATAAAACAACCACATTCACACACTGGCGCCCCTAGTCAAACATATGCCCTGAATTAAGGGATAAGGAGTGGTCTGTAATCAATGAGGGTGCCTGGGTCGACAGAATGATCAAACTAGAGTGCCTCAATTTTCAGTATGATCAAATTGGAGTGCCTCAACTATGAGTTAATGAGCCATAAATTACTTAATAGACCAATATTGATCAATATAACCTGAGTAGGATCATATAACATAAGTACATGACAAATGAAAATGTATCCTAGGTGTAAGACCATGGTACTAAGGTAGATTAATGCTCTAACACCCCCTTTAATCCTAACTTAGTACACATTATACCAAATGTTTATTGAGGCCCTGACAACCAAAGCTCAAGCCACCTCTTACAACAAAAAAATTTATTTGTCCATGTAAAACGAGGAAAGAGGCAAAACTTCATGGGGAAAATCCCCCCTAAAGAATGGACATGACAGAGATGATAAAAATGTCTTCAACAGGTCCTCTTCTCACTTGAATGAGCTGAGAGAACAACTTCTTGGTGATGGACTTGGTGAAGATGTTGTGGATGCCAAGATCATGCATCAATGCATCAATGTGTTGTAGACAAAGATCAAGTGGAGAGGCCCTTTGATGGTAATCATTTGTTGATGGAGGAACATCATAATAATGTATTTTGTTGCAAGAATACTCTAATCTAGAAGCATAATCAATCATGGAAAATATATCTCTACAAACTCTTTCCCAAATAACATCAAAAGATTCAACAAAATATGCCTCATGTGCAGCTGCTATATCATGAATAAAACCATGAATCTTCTTCTCAATTTGACGAATCACCTTCATAACTATGTAACAAAGCTCATGAGTCTCTGAAATATCAAAATATATGTCATATAGAGCAGAAACTATCAGATGTATGGTGTCTCCATGAGAGAATGGGTCCATAGTGGGAGAAGAGTGAGCAACTAAATCACACTGACAGTTGAGCGAACCTAGAGGGTCTGGAGATTTGAAACTTGAACCATGAGTGGTGAGATTAAGTCTATACATATGGAACAACAGTCCCATGAAGGCCAAATCCATGGATGTCCAAACAATGAATTACATACAAGACATAAAAGCAACATACAGAAGTGACATAGTATTGGAAACTAGGCAATTTTGAGATCTTCCAACTAGTGAACTTGAGGGTTGTCGATCTTTTGGGCATAAAATGGTTGGGAAAATGAGTATATGAGTGTCATAGGCTATATATGTTTTATATCACCTTCAGAACTAGAATAGTAAGGATCTGAGTGAAGTGGGAAAGAGCTTTCAGAAGACACATTGGGAACTAGTAGAAATGACTAGTTTATGGAGGAAACTTTGGTGAACTGGTTGGGGTTTCTTCTAAGGAAGGGATGGAGGTTTCTGATTCTTATATATTGGAATCTAATTCAGAAATAGAGACATCTGAAACAGAGATATGAGAAACGGGTTTCTCTCATGCACACAAAGCATGCGCATGCTTACCATCTTATTGCTTGCGCTCCCATCTTCTTGCAAAATATGGAACACCAATATTGTTCTCCTCAAGGAGATTGGTCATGATGTCCATATTATTTTTGAATTAATATCTTTCATGATGTGAACCTTTGAAATAACCACATGTGGGTCTCTCTCTCTTGTTCTTCATCCTCCTGGATCTCAAATCCTCATCACTTGAACTGGAGCGTTTTGTATATGAATGCTTCTTCTCCTTCTCTCTTTGTTGCTTCAAATCCTTCACTTTCTTCTTTCCTTTGGATTGATTTGACACACCAACAGCAAGGGATTGATCCTTGGTGGATTTGATGGTACCCATTTGCACTAACTTGTCTTGCTCTTGAGTCAATGACTCCATGAAGTCTGGTAGTGTAAGCATCCTCCAATTTCCAGCTATGAGCTTGCTTGAGTGGAATGCCGAAAAAAAACACAGAATAACCAGGCACTAGCTTAGAAAGGATATACGAGATAATCTAATCATATTTCTTCTCTATGCCACACTATTTTAGCTGAAGCACCAACGCTTTGAACTTGGTGAAGAAGTCTTCGATTGTCTCATAGTGAGCTAGACTCAGTGAGATTAGCTCATTTTCGAGTTGATGGCCTCTCATCTCATTAGTCTACCCATATAGTTACTCAAGCTTGAGACAAACTTCATTGGATGTGCCAAGACTGTCTACATGAAAGAGAATATATTTTAAAGTTCTGAGACAAAGCATACCAAATGCCTCATCAAGTCTGTTGAAGTACTTAGCCTTCTCCACATCAGAGTTAGGCTCGGTCTTAGTCCCCATGGTGACTCTATATAGGCCTTTCGACCTCAACTAGATCACCATTTTAAACTTCCGTTCAAAATAGTTGAATGGGGTCAGTAATACATGAGTCTGCTCCATTCTTCTTGTGCACTCTCTGACAGAAACATTGTTGTACCCACAATGCAAACACTTAAATTTTCTAGAAAATGCCCTAAACAACAACTTGGACACTCTTAGTTTTGATTTGCAGCTCCACAAAGCTGATACCATGTGATAATTTCTTCACAATGAGGTCTAGGACCTAGGGTAATATTCACAATCTAAGTTATTCATAAAATATGCAAGAGAACAACAAAAGAGAACAAAATAACATACATAGATAATGCCAATAACTGATCTTTCTATTAGTGTACAACTTGTAGATCTGTATTCTACATACTTATAATACAATGGGGAAAATTTGTGAGACCTTGGACGCCATCTGGATTCATACAAGTGTTAGGCTAGGATTTGACCCCTAACCCCCCCTAAGTTGACCAATAGGCTCCCAAACCTTACTTAACAGTCATGAATGCAAGTGTGAACATGTATGGAGACATGGTGGATCATAAATGAAGACATTCTAGGCATGGGTGGACACATGTGTCAGTGGGAGAGTCTCTAGGAGCCAATAAATGCCCAAGAAGACCACAAAACAACCACATTCACACACTAACGCCCCTAGTGAAACATATTCCCTGAATTAAGGGATAAGGAGTGTTGGTCTCTCTGGGCAAACTCGGGTTTACTTTACTGTACCAACAAAACCCCTAGCTCACTGGCCCTTTCGGCGACAGATCGCAGAGCGGCTTGAAGTCTCACCCGAAGTGATCTCTAAATGGGGTGGCTGAAGACTCAGGTGTCTTCAACCAGGTTCTGTAGCATCCTATGGTCTCACGACTCTTTTTAGCCAGCGGGATCTTTCTGCGGAAGCGATCTCTCCTTCTAGCTGGCGCTGATAGGGAGCGGACCCTTATCGCATCGCATCTTCTCTGGCGATGCGCAGACTTACTCTTCTGCTAAGTTCCTTCCCTGCAATATCACACACCGCAGCTCCCCAGACGATGCGATATCACCTTTCTGTTCTATAATGTGTTCTGTAATGAGGCTCAATATGCGTGCTAACTCTCAAGGTCCTGCGACCTCCTTCCTGGGTCTACTAACTCTGTTAGTCTTCACAAAGGTGTTAAACCTCTCACTTAAACTCTTACATTTAACACTCTAACATCAACTATATTGAACTCACGGTACTCATATACCGGAGTCACTTACGCTGTAACTGTCACTTATTATGAATCAAGCATTGGTAAACTCATACACATGCTACTTGATACATTTAGCTTACTGTTAACCTTTTATGCGCTATAACTGAAGCATAACATAAATACATTCATCACTGATAAGCAACATTCATGTAACAGATAACAGATAACAAACAGGTAAAACACAATCACAAGAATAGTTGCACACCACACATGTTTTACGTGGTTCACCTCCAGGGGGGAAGTTACGTCCACGAGAACTGGTTTTTATCTTATAGCTTGAGAGGGTAAACACAGTTCCACTGCAACCTATTATGCAGCTTGAGATCTTTTGGGAAACTCCACACACACAAGTGGGAGCCCTTCTCTCTTGGATCTCTTCTTCTTATTATATTGCCTTCTTACAATATACTCTTCCTCTCTCTCTCTCAATCCCTGCAGATTGTTCAATCCCTACGGATTGTTACATTCATGCTCAAAGAGCCAGCTACTGGATACAGTAAGATAACTACCGACTGAATAACAGAACCAGAGCTCAACTCAAAGAACAGCTAACTGACTACTGTCTTACTAGCTAATTGACCAACTGTCTAAATGACTGTCTAACCTTTTACAATACAAAATACATGCTTATATAGGCGGCCCGAAGGTCTCGCCATTACAAAACTGTGGGCCTTTCCCAACAGTAACCCAAAAACCCTAACTGTGACAGTCGGCGCATCTATACTGTGGGCTGCCACTTACCGTCACACCACAGCTTTCTGCAGTCTTCCACGCTTCCCGGTGCTGATCGTGGGTATGGGCGCCGCTTCCTACTGTTCTTTGTCTTCAATACCTTGGCCCGTTGCTCCTTTTCCTTTATGAAGGTAGCTGAGCCCTCCTGTCTTCGCCGCTGCCTTTAGTGTAGTGGTTGAGCTCTCTCTTCTCGGCCGCTCAGGTACTGTTTTCTTTGACTTTCCTGTCCTGATGTAGCAGCTTTTCCTCTAGCTGCGGGACCCTGCTCCAATAGTCCCCTAACACTTACTCTTGGCTCGTCCCTGAGCCACTAACAGCTGGCTTCTCCTGCTATAGCTTGTCCTTGGCCTCCTGCGAAGTCCGTGTGAATCTCTCCCGAAGTCCTGCGACTTCGGTGTTCATAGCTTCGACACACTCTTTTGCCGTTTCAAGCATAGCTTGACTAATGCTGGAGTCTTATGTACCATCCATTTCACTCTTACTTGTAGTGAACTCCTTAACCTTCTGCTCAACCACATTGACCAGCTCTGTGATTTGTTCTTGATATGGTTGAAGCAGGTTATTAAATTGTATCTCTTTTGCTCTTAACCGCTGCGCTTCCTGTTGCAAACGGTTCATCTCTGTCGTCTTCTTCATCTTTGCAAGAGCTCCTAAGCTCTTGAATTCTTCTTTTATTGCTACTGTGGCCTTCTCTATGTGCTGGATGCTCTGCTGCAATTCCAGTCTATCTGGGAGCTCATCTAGCTCCGACCATGTCTTCGTCGCATCGGCTAGTAATGACTATGCGTCATCTATGCGACTCTTCATCTGTGTTGAAGCGAGTCTAAATGCCTCTGCCCTTGCTTCCTTGTCTACCTGAGGTGTCCCTAGTGCTCGAGCCTCAAGCTCGGCAATTTGCGCTCTGTGGTCCTCCTCCATCTTAGTCACTGTCTCTTCCAGAACCTTTGCTCTTTCTGCAATTCTTCTTACCTTCTGCGTTAGGGGTAAGGTAAACTCAATGTTACACTGAGGTAACTCTAATGCGATGCTCTGCAGAAGCTTGCTGAGATCCTGCTCTCTTTCTTCATATGTTCTTAACTCTTCCGCCTTTGTTTGAAGGCCTACGGTGAGTTCTGCATTCTTCTGTTTCAACTGGGTGTTCTGTTTATAAGTCACAAGCTCTCTATCCCTGAGCTTTGCGGCTAGCTGCTGCTGGATCATCTGTAACTGATCAACGAGGAACTCTGCGAGATTAACCTCAACAGGTTTTTTAATCTGTATCTGTACATCAATCATTGAGTCAGGGAATCGGATGCTTCCTGGCGGTATTAATACTGCATTGATGCGATCCGTTACAAGGATTTCCTCATGGGAAATCGATTGTTTTGAGCTTTCTCCTGCTGTCGTCTTGACTGGCGGAGTCTGCACTATGGTAGTCTTCTCAGTGAATGCTTTCATCTCCAGAAGCTGCTTGTCTACTGTGCTCTGTAGTTTGTCTTGTGATGTTTGCATCGCCTGAAATGAGTCCTTCATTTCCTCCTTCAATCTTGCTGCGATTTGATCATAGTCATCATCTGTCAGTGCGGTCTCTAAAGCTGGATTTGAGGCTTTTGTTTTTTTCTTCTTCTTTGGTGCTTCTAGTGGCACCTCTTCTGCATTTTTCCTCTTTTGTGCCAGTGGTGGCACTTCTGCTGTATCTTTTGTCTGGGACCCTTCTTTATCTTTTCCTTTGTCCACTGGGTCTGTCTGTGCGGTCTCGGTTGGTAGTGCTGTGGCATCTTCTAATGCTTTCTTCCACTCGTCATGAAAGTCTTTGATGACGTCTTCTACATCCTGCGCTGTCATCCTGAATGAACCATTTTCCCAGTTATCCATTTTATACCTTTTTGGCCTTAGGTAGATTCTATGGCTGTCTGCCATGAAATCAAGCCGATTATCATACATATCCACAATCTCCGTAGTGATCTGCGGTGTCTCCTGGATGACTTTCTTCAACAGCTTATGGTATTCATAGAATACTATCATATTGATCTTTTTCTTGGCTGGGCTGTTGCTCTCCCATAAGTTTTCATAGTGTGCGCCTCTGCAGTCGCCGTTGCGTGGCTGTATAAACTGGGTATGGGGCGGTTCTTTCCATCCGACGAAGGCACATAATATGAGTAGCCACGAGAAATAGAAGGGGTGGTTTGCCTCGTCCTGTGCTGTCAAACAATCTTGAAGAAAAATATTTAGTAAAAATAAACACCAATTAAATTGTTCACCTTTTGCAACTTGTATGGCAAGGTGAATTACTGATCTTGTGGCTTCCTTTGGCTGAACTTTTGTTAACAGTCTGCTTGCGAGCAGACCGGCTATGAATTTGAGTGTATCGTCTGCTATTGCTGCGAGGTCGTAAGCCCGACCTCCTCTCTGTAGCTTATACTTGGTAACTAGGGCTGCTGGTAGCTTGGAATCTTTGGTTTTTCTTGATATATGTGTCTTAGGGTCCTTACTAGTCTTGGACAGCCCGGTGATGCGGTGTATCAGGTCGACATTCAGATCGACCTTATTACCTAGCTAGAGGTAACCTCCATGTACACAAGAAAGTAGTACGCGCACCACGGCATTAACCTCTGCACCTTGTCCAAAATGTGGTATTCTCAACAAATTGAGCAAGCCTGAGCGCTCAAGAATCTGGACATGTTCCATAGGAACAAATTCATCTGCACCGGTCCTCGGGTTCCTTTGAACCGTAAGATACTGATCTTGGTGAAACTGAGGATATGTCTTACTGTCTCCAAGGTTATAGTCTATAAATTTGAGATTAGGGGCATATCCTAACAGATCTCCATCTTCCTTTACACGAGAATCAATCGGCGGTATGGGAACAGGAAACTTAGCACCCTTGGGAATGTTTACCTCTGGTGCGTTTTCAACTCGTGGCACGATGTATTCTGTTGCCATATGAACTTCTTCCTCCTGCTCCGTGCTGGATTCTTCTGCTATCTGAGCTTGACTCCTCATCCTTGGCGACTGTCTAGCCTGTGATGTACCTAATTTCACAACCTTGGGCGGCGTCGTCATAACGGACGGAAGGCCACCACGCTGGAATCTTTGCACAATGTCCTCTAAAGGCTCCGTCTCGGACAGAAACCACTCAGTGCAATACTCTGGACGGGCAATGGCTGTGAAATTGGGGAAAACTAGCACTCTATAACTGCAGTATCTCTTCATAGGGGAAACTCTTACAAATTGCTCTGTAACTCTCAGAAATCACAAAAGTAACCCTTCTGTATGAATGATCTCTGACTTTATAACGAAAGCGATAATCTCTGAAGCAACGGTCATCTAGGCTAGACCCGTCGGCGGTATTAATTGCATGGACAAGACAATACCCATCGTTTTAATCCTCATTAATTGCTGAAATCTCATCAAATTTCCCTCGAAACTTGTGTATAGGCACCGGTCTCAACCAAGATTTAGCAAATCTGGGAAAATCATTATACTGTTGCCAAATCTAGGGGAACGTACACCGGTCATTTCTGGAATAACTGCTTGTCAGAAGGCGAAGTGACTGGCCCTCTGTCTCTTTTCAAACTTGTCTACGTGGCACGGGGAGCATCGCATTGCTGCGATGTCATACCGCATCGTTCTGAACCAACCTGCTTTTTTTTTCCACCTCGGCAAGCATCTTGTGACTTGCGCAAAATAAACTTTCCTCATGCAATTCCATATACTTAGAATACTTAGAACTCTTTACCTGCCGGTGTAGACTAATTACCGGTGCGATGCCTCCTTTCAACTACACTGGGCATCTGCACTCCTTTAAATTGTCTGCGTTAGGGCTGGGAGGTGGAGTGGCTATCACTATAAAGCTTAAGTCTACTGCCATTAATCAAAGTGGGAAGAAGCTCCCCGTTCAGTTTGCTGAGCTAAACGGCACCTCCTTCTGTAACATACTGAATGTGATATGCCCCAACCAATGCGTTTTGAACTTCCCTGGAAACTTAACAAACTTACTATCATATAGGAGCACTAGGTATCCTATCTGAAAACTCTTGCTCTTGATGTGCCTGTCGTGCCAAGCTTTCTCTCGTGCCTTCTGCACTTTCTGATGAAATCCTGCGATGAATCTGTCTTCTTCTAAGGTAAGCAGCTGCGCTAGTATTTCATTCATCGTATGTGTATCAGCTATCTCGGTAATTTGAGCAACTCTTAAACTGGGAATAATATATTCCATAGGCATAACAACCTCTTGTCCATACACCAAGCTGAAAGGTGTGTGTCCTGTGAGTTTCTTGCATGTAGTCCTATAAGCGCATAATACAGCATTAACCCTGAGGTCCCAATCATTTCTTTGGCTGTCACAGATCTTAGTAAGAGCATTTTCCAGAATCTTGTTAAAAGCCTCCACCGTACCATTAGCTTGAGGATGGTAGGGAGTGCTCTTCTGGTGCTGGATATGAAATTCCTCCGTCAAGGCCTCAATAGTGCGGCTCAGAAAATGTGTGCCTTGATCACTCATCAAGATTACTGGACATCCAAATCTACTTATAATGTTTTCAAAGAGGAATTGTGCAGCTGTAGCAGCATCACAATTTCTTACTACTTTTGCCTCCGCCCACCTGGTGAGGTATTTTGTTCCTGTGATGATGTATCTCGCACCAGTTCGTTTCCCTGGTGGGTTGATAGGACCCACGAAATCTATAGCCCATTTGTCAAATGCCCGCAGCGCAATCTGTGGTCGCAGCGGCATTTCATCTCTTCGCGAAGGTTTTCATACCCTCTGGCAGATATCACAGCATCTGCAAAACTCCTTAGTGTCTTTATGCAAAGTAGGCCACCATAACCCTGCAGTCATGATTTTCTGAGTAGTCGGCTTTCCTGCGAAATGACCTCCTGCGGTACCTGAGTGTGCTTCCCTGATAATGGTCTCTTTCTCATGCGGCATTACGCATCTGCGCAGGACTTCATCTGGACCTAACTTATATAGATGTCCTGTGATCAAAGTGAAGTCTGCTGCTCTCACAACTAACTGTTTCTTTTGCTGCTTAGTGAAGTCAATTGGTGCCCACCCTATAGTGAGAAAGTAAATAATATCCTCATAGTACTCATCTGCGATCTGGATAGAAAATAATTGCGCATCTGGTAGATTATCCTCTAAATTACTTGGTTCTTCTCCTGAGTCTATTCGTGATAGATGATCAGGTCCGACATTTAATCTTCCTGGTTTTACAATAATTTCAAAATCATACTTCTGAAATAAGAGTAACCATCTACAGATCCTTCCTCCTAATAATGGTTTATTGACCAGGTACTTTAAAGTAGAATGGTCAGTAAACATCTTGAATGGGGAACCCAACAGGTAGTGCCTGAAATTTTGTAGAGCATACACCATAGCTAATCCTTCTCTTTCTGTAGTGGTGTAGTTCTTTTCCATGGTAGATAGCTTTCTGCTTGAGTACGCGATAGGGTGATCGATACCCCCTTCTCCTGGCTGTATTAAGACGATCCCCAGTGCGATGCCAGATGCATCCACATGGACATGAAATGGTTTGTTCCAATCTCGGAACACTAAGATGGGTGCTGCAACCATCTTCTCTTTAAGTCTGTCTAAACTTTGCTAGCATTCCTCATTCCATAGGAATTTCACGTCTTTCTTTAACAACTTTTCCATAGGTGCTGTGATCTTTGCATAACCTTTGATAAATTTTCTATAGTACCCGGTATGACCAAGTACTGTCCTCAATTGCTTGACTGAGTTGGGTGCTGGGAGAAGTATAATGATGGCAATCTTTGTAGGATCTACCATCAAGCCTTGTCTGCAACAATATGACCCAACAAAATACCAAATGGCGCACAGAATATACATTTCTTCAGGTTAAGAAAAATCTGATATTGCCGACATTTCTCTAACATGAGCCTTAAATCTCCTATATGCTTGTCGATTAATCCAAATACAGTCCAATCATCAAAATAGACTTCTAAGAATTTATGAATGTATTCCTTGAATACAGCAACTACTACTCTAGAAAAGATAGCTGGTGCATTTTTAAGACCAAAGGGCATTACCGTATACTGGAATGAGCCCCATTCTGTCGCAAAGGGGGTCTTATGTCGATACTCTGAATGGATTCTGATCTGGTGATAGCCTGAAAATCCATCAGTGAAGGAGTAGACCTCCTGTCCTCCCACATTGTCTAAAAATTCATAAGTAAATGGTGTCGGAAATGGATCATGGAGTGATGCATCGTTGAGTTTGCGCAGGTCGACACAAATCCTGATTTCTCCTTTGGTTTTCTTTTCCTGCACGACCATGGGACTAACCCATTCGCTCTCTTCTACAGGTTTAATGATGCCTGCTGCTAGCATCTTATCGATCTCATCCTTAACTTTTTCTTTATAGCGGTGATTCAATCTGTATGGATGCTGCTTAACTGGCCTAGCATCCTCTTTCAATGGTATGCGCATGACTCCCAAATCTCCTACTATTCCCTTCATCTCTGTGAACTTAGTGGGAAATAGGTCCTGATAGTCATGTAAGAGATCTGCGATGTGTCCTACTATTTCATCATCCCAATAGTCTCCAATAGAGGCAAACTTTGGTTCTGTTTCTATGCCAATATTGATCTTTTTAATCTTGATAGGGTCTGTGATAGCTGGAATATCGAGTTTTGGTCCATCAACATCGCGAGTCCCTTCTGACTCAAGAATGTTGACACTGCGAGGATTCTCGTCCTCATCATCTGGCTTTGCTGCGAAGTTGTAACACTCAAGGGCATCTTCTAACTAGATAGCCCAATCAGACTGAACAAACACTGATTGGGTACAATCATCAAATATCTTGGTTTTTATAACACCTAGGGCCTGATCAATGCTTGGGTACTCAGATTCAAAAGTGAAAGTGAGTAGAAAGCTGTCTATCATAAGTGGCCATGTGATGGTTCCTCTACGCAATTCTGTCTCCGTGTACCAATTCCTTGGCACTGTGTCTAAAGTGTGAACGAATAGGTGAACCCATTCATCCCCTGGAATTGCTGACCAACTCTGTTCGCAAATATGAATATGTGACCTGGGGTCACTCTCTCCTGTGTATTTCTGCTGTAAAGGCTCCTTGTCATTAGAAAATATGATCGCCATCAGTCTCTTAAGATCATCCCATGATGCGATATGTTCTTTATGTGCGTGCCACCATCTTGCAGGTGTGGCTTTCACTGCAAGGTCCATAGTTGTCACCCTCTGCTCTTGAGGAATTTCTTGTTCAAACTGCTGTAAAAAGTCATTGACATCCACTAGGCCATGAAACAATGGAATGTCAATACTCTCTGTACCGATCCAACGCAGTGACTTAGTCATAAACGCATATCTGTGAGCTAAGATTTCGTAAAGTCTATTCTGCCAATTTTCTAAACCAACCTCCGAATCTGATGCGCATGAGTTGTCGCATCGCCAACTGATATTTCCTTCTGCGGTAGGGTTGATGTAATCACTCTGATTAGTAGTCATCTGATAAAGGCTTTCCATGTTACGCGCCTCCTCCTCTGCTCGGATAGGTTCAATATAGCGAGGACCCTAAAAAGGATCCAATGGTGCGATGACCTGGATCTGTGTATCCTCAAAGGTCATTTGTCTTTTCTTTAAGTCGATAACAGCCATGTTATCGATTGCCCAATCAATACCTAGTAAAGCTGGATATGGTCTACTGTCGCCAATGATTTCTATAACTTCAAAGTCAGCAAAGCTGCGAACTCTGTCAATATCAACTGGCACCTGCGGTAATCGACCCAGTGGTGATACCCGCTGCTAATTGGCTAAACGCAGATGGATAGGCGATCTGGCTAACTTAGGGCTACCCATCTGTTCCCATATCTTCTTAGTCAGAACATTTACCTCTGATCCTGAATCTAGGATTACCTTGTCCATTTCAAATTCTCCAATTTGTGCTGTGAGTCTCATCTCTCTTCCTGTTCTTGTATGTCCCATAATATTATGAACAGTACGCTACGCACTGTTCACGGAAGAAGATGGTTGACACTGATCTATGATGCGCTGAAGCTCTCCGATAGCTTTCTCATATCTGACGAGTTTCAAGAAACTCCATAGGAATGATTGTACACTTCCTGTCGACTCGTCCTCTTCGCACCTTCCAGATGTGGTAGCCTATGATATCTGCACAGGACTAACGCCACAAGGTGTTTGCTGCGGTACGTCCCTACAAGACAGTACCTGCGATCACAATGTTGTAGGTTCAGTAAAGAAAGTTTGTGCTTGCTGAAATGTTTCTTTGTTCTTCTGTAGGTCGAGTGGTGTTGATTTATTAGTTGCTTTGCACACCCACTCCGGACCCGTGTTCTTTGCGTCATCCTGCGATGTGGTACGAGTAGAAGCACCGCTGCGAGTCACAATATGGACTCTTGGTTCTGGCTCTTTCTACTCAGCATCAATAAGCTGAATGTTCTGGTTTACTGCTGGCTTAGGATCCCTAATCTTGGCTATCAAGATCGCTCGTAGGACTTGCAATACTTACATGTCGTGCTAGGGTTATGACAGTCCCTAGCATAATGTCCTACAATTCCACATTGTAACAAGTAATAGGTCCATGACCACGACCAAAGCCTTCTCCATGGCCAAAGCCTCCTCCACGGCCTCGTCCTCTGAATCCTCCTCCTCGACCAACATGAGCTTCTTCATGCTGTGGTCCTGCTGCTGGACCTGGTGTTTCCGACTGGACTCTGTACAAGTCATGCTTTCTCTCTATCATAAGATCATAAGCTCGGCAATTATGTTCATCATGACCTACTGACTTACAGAAGTTACAATATAAGTTCTTAGGGGTTTGTACATACTTTTGAAGTAAAGGGCATTTCGGTGGTCGATGTCCTCTTGTTCTGCAGAGTTCACACCACGGCCCTTGAGTCTGTAATAAGGGGTTAGGAGCCCCACTTGCTAAATACTCTACAGATACTGGACAATTATCCTTAGTATGGCCCTGTCCTTTACACTTTGTACACCATAGTTCTTGTGCAATCTCTTTTCCTTTCTTAATCTCATGCATCTGTAACGTGAGATTGGCTAACTGGTTCTGCAGGTTTGTCATCCTTGTACTGGTCTCAGCTAGAGGCGAAGCCTCTAGTTTCATTGCCATCTCCAACGCTTCATTCTGCGTACGGAGTCTCTGTTGCATTAATGGAAGTCTGATGTGAGGAAGCAGTGCTGCGATGAACCATTCTTTATGCTGTTCCGGCGCAAACTCAAAGCTAACCTGGTCTATAAGAGCTTTGAATTTCTGATCAAAGTCCCATACTGACTCTGTAGGTAACTGTTTGATGTCTTTAAGCTCTGTGATACACTGTGACTCAGACTTAGGTTTCTTAAATTCTTTAATCATGGCAGTCCTGACTTATACGAGCGTTCTGCCTGGTGCTGTTGTATACTTCATATACCATGTTAAGGCTCTATCTCTAAGTGTAGTGACCAACTGGACAAGTTTAATATTATCATCCTGGATTCCTTTAATGGTCCATATGGCTTCACATAGGAACCAATGCTGTTCTGGGTCTTCTGCCCCTGTACCCTTGAAGGTAGGTAACTTCATGTCATCCCCCATTCTGTTTCTACGTGGTGGATGCTGATTTGCTGTATTACTACCACTCGGCGGTGTAGGTGTAGGTGATGTAGCGGTAGTATGTACTATATGCGGACTACTAGATGTAGCTCCTATGGGATTACTCTGAGCCCAAAAACTTGATGATGACGTCATCATCACATTTTTTCAGGTATTTCTTGTTTTTGGGGTGGCGGGGTCCATCAAAAGTATGCAGTGTGGGTACTCGTTGGATGCGGAATCAAATTCCGCATCCAATGAGCTCTCCCGATTGAAATTTGAGTAAAAACACAGGGAGATATGTCGAAAATACGAACACAAAAGTAGTTTTTTTCTTTCTTCCTCCAAAATTAATCAATATTATTTTATTTTTTTCCTTAGGAGGCCCATTTTAGACCCCAAAATTCCTCTAATGTCTTCCTCTCTCTCTCTCAATCCCTGCGGATTGTTACATTCATGCTCAAAGAGCCAGCTACTGGATACAGTAAGATAACTACCGACTGAATAGCAGAACCAGAGCTCGACTCAAAGAACAACTAACTGACTACTATCTTACTAGCTAATTGACCAACTGTCTAACTAACTATCTAACCTTTTACAATACAAAATACATGCTTATATAGGCGGCTCGAAGGTCTCGCCATTACAAAACTGTGGGCCTTTCCCAACAGTAACCCGAAAACCCTAACTGTGACAGTCGGTGCATCTGTACTGTGGGCTACCGCTTACCGTCACACCACAGCTTTCTGTAGTCTTCCACGCTTCTCGGCGCTGATCGTGGGTATGGGCGCCGCTTCCTACTGTCCTTTGTCTTCAATACCTCGGCCCGTTGCTCCTTTTCCTTTATGAGGGTAGCTGAGCCCTCCTGTTTTCGACGCTGCCTTTAGTGCAGTGGTTGAGCTCTCTCTTCTCGGGTGCTCAGGTACTGTTTCCTTTGACTTTCCTATCCCAATGTAGTTGCGGGACCCTGCTCCAACAAGGAGTGGTCTGTAATCCACGAGGTAGCCTCGGTTGGCAGAATGATCAAACTAGAGTGCCTCAACTGTCAGGATGATCAAAGTGGAGCGCCTAAACTATGAGTTAATGAGCCAAGAATCACCTAATAAACCAATATTGATCAATACAACCTAAGTAATATCATATAACATAAGTACAAGACAAATGAAAATGCCTCCTAGGTGTAATACCATGGTACCAAGGTAGATTAATTCTCTAACATTTACATCAACGTTCAACATGCAAGTCCCATTGACATCATTCACCATTCCCATCTATAGAATCTTTGTCGAAACTCTATTGAGATGTCATGGAACTTATAATGTGCCCATGAACAATGTCATCCATCAACCCCACACAACACGAAGTGAATGCATGCATTGAAATTTTACATGGTTAGACTATGCACATGCCTTGACAACATGGGAGGGTTTTAAGACTCAAGGACATAATTCTCATCATCACGGATGTAATTTCCATCATCATCATATTCATATTCACCATTCATCATGACCCAATTCATCCATCCATGGCAACAAAGATCAAACCCCACATACCCATCTATGTAGCGAAACCGCTATGCAGATGCCAATTTCCATGTCTTTTTTTTCTTTTTTCTTGTGGAATTCTTCGAGATGGTTAAACCATGATTATATTAAGCTAATACATCCCAAAATAATTTTATAGGGTCCAACATGCAAGTGGTTTAAGGGTTAATTTCTTAGGGATTATATTGGGCCAAGGACCAAATGACATCAATCAACCTTGCACAGTGAACATTGAATGGGGCCAACGTTGAAATTTCTTCAAGTAGTCTCTATATTCAAAATTTGACATGGTCATACTAGACACATGTCTTGATGGTATGGGAGGGTTTCAAGACTCAAGGATGTCTGATGTCCCCACATAATATTTGAGATCGTCCATGTTTCCATCAGTGTTCAACATGCACGTCCGATTGTCATCATTTGTTATTCCCTTCTATGGAATATTTATCGGAACTATATGGAACTTCTAACATGCCCATGAACAATGTCATCCATCGACCCCACACAATGAGTAGTGAACAGTGCCAACGTTGAAATTTCTTTAAATTATGAATGTATGCATTGAAATTTTACATGGTTAGACTAGGCGCATGCTTTGACGGTATGGGAGGGTTTTAAGGCTCAAGGGAATCATTCTCATCATCATGGCTGTAATTGCCATCATCATCGTAACCATATTTATCATGACCCAATTTTTCCATCCATTGCAACAAAGATCAAACCCCACATACACATCTCTGCAATGAAATCACTAATGAAGATGTCGATTTCCATGTCTTTACCTTTTTCTTGAGAAGAGGGAGTAGAGTATGGAAATAGTGCTCCATTGACCATACACACCTCTCCAGTAAAGTAGAAGCATCGAGCAGAGAACCACATGTGCATAGAAGTCTTTGTACAGGATCAGGAGGCACCCATGGGACAACACATACAATTGCTTTAAGATCACCTAGAGTGATGGAGATCTCAACCTTTGCTACAAGGTTGAAGATAGAGTCCTACAAAGGAGGAGAAACTGATAGATGGGTGCAAGAGGAAATTCCAACAAAGTTTGAGACAGAAGACCTTGGTATCTAGTGACCTTGAGAGATGAAATAGAAGGTCAGTAGCATAGGAGGATACTTGTCACTATAGTAAGGAATGTTCTGATACATAGAGTACACAATTTAGAGGGAGGATGGTGCTCCGCTTCAGAGGGAGTGACTACAGAAGATCTCAGAGTTCAAGAATATTGACATGGTATGACAAGATGGACAAATTCTTGATGATATTAGGATCTACCAAGAGTAAAGAAGACTCCAACCTTTACTTCAAGGTTGAAGGAAAAAGACTAGTGATACTCTTGTTATATGTAGATGACTTGTTTCTAACAAGTGAGGATGAGCTCATTGTAGATGCAAAGAGGAGGCTTGCTACTCATGAATGACTTAGGGATGATGTATTACTTCTTAGGCATGGAGGTGTGGAAGAGTGTGGATGGGACTGCAAGACTGTTGGCCACATCAATGGCATCGAACTTAAAGCTACTATGTGATGCTTCATCAGATCAATTGATTCCATGATGTATCAATAGATGATTGGTTCATTGATTTACCAGATGAACATGAGGCCAGACATATGCTTTTCTATGAACAACCTGAGCTAGTTCCTAACAGATCCAACACATGTTCACCTAATTGCTACAAAGCATATATTGAGGTACCTGAAGGGTAGAATTGAGTATGGGATCAAGTATGGAGCAAATTACAATATTAACCCGCACGGTTATGTTGATTTGGATTAGACATGCGGCACCACTGATAGGAAGAGCACTTCAGGATGCTGCTTCAGTTTGGGATATGGTATTATCTCTTGGCTTAGCAGGAAGCAGTCATGCGTGGTGCTGAGTACAACTAAAGTAGAGTATGTTGCATCTTGTTCAGCCAGTTGTGAGGAAGTATGGATTCAGAAGATACTGTTTGATGTGTTTGATCTCGAGTTAGAGACGACTTGCATGTTAGAGCACATTGAGATCAAGTATCAATATATCCTAGATATGGTGCAAAGAGGAGCCGTGAAGCTACAGTATGTAGCGACCACATAGAAACATACAAGAAGATAGCTAATTTATTTCAAAGAGAGACTTGGTGTCATCCAGATTGAGGTCCCTAGAAAGAGGGAGTGACGAGTTCTCGCATGGTGGTAGACGCAGGTGGTCCTTGGGACACAATGCATCTGGGGTGCTCCTAGTGTGCTCCAATGCTGGAGATGATGAGAGACCGAAAGACGCAGATGCACTAGAGCGAGATCTCATATGGTGGAAGAAGCAGGTAGTCCTTGGCATGTAATGCACCTGGGGTGCTCTTGACGTGCTCCCATGCTAGAGATGAGGAGAAGTCCATCGGTCACAAGACACTTGGTATGAGCCTAGGATATTCTCTCATGGTGGAATATGCAAGTGGTCCTTAGGATGTAATACACCTAGGGTGCTCCTGGCATGCTCCTATGCTTGTAGATGCGGGTTGTCCGTTGAGAGACGTAATGCACCTAGGGTGTTCCTAGGTGATTCTTGCATGGTGGAAGACTAGGTGGTCCTTGGGACATAATGCACCCGGGGTGCTCCCGGAGTTCTCCCATGCTGGTAGAACGCAGGTGGTCTGTTGGACATGAGGCGTACATTTTGGCTTCTCTCCGTGTGTGACGATGAGATGACAATAGGAGACGCAGGTGATTGCTATGGAAATGCAATGTATGGTCATGGGATGTACCTACTTTATGAATTGCTTGTGGATATGATGAATACATACATGCACACTAGGCCTACATCTAGAATGAAACAAGGATGGATTTGTAGAAACTTATGATGACGAATAACTTCGAAATATGTCACTAGTCAATTGTCGACAAGATGAGAATTGATGCAACATAGATGATGATCCAGAGATAATGATCCATATATGATGATATAGTGATGATGATTCAACGATGATGATCTAAAGACAATGATCTAGTGATGATGATCCAACGATGATGTCCAAATATTGTGCCCATTTGTGACGACGACAGGTCGAGAGAATACCTTCCTAGTTAAGAGGGATTGTTGTTGAAAATGTAACTTCAGGATATATTCTATTGTATATTATTATTGTATTTTATTGTACCTCCACTGGAGATGTTTTTCCTCCATTCAAGCATGTCATTATTGTAATTGGTTAAGTAAAAGTCATGAGGTAAAACCTCCATTGTAAGTCGGGGAAATAACACCCCATAATAAATTATATAAATTGTATTTTGAGTCTTCCTAGGTAGGTCATCTTGATTATATAACTTGGCTGACCTAGTTAGTTAAGTGAGTCACACAATTGAAGGATATAAATAGGGAGGCACCCTCCCTCATTTAAACACACTCACTCACCCAACTCGCTAAAGAGAGAAAGAGACGGTGCGCTAGAGTAAGAAGAAGATGAAGCTACCAAAGTTATCTTTTCTCTGGGTATTCTATCTTGGTTTGACATTCTACTTAGTGATGAAACTATTCCAAAGAATTTTGCAGGGTTTTCTCCTTTATGTTTTCCCCGAGGAAAATCTTTGTGTTCTTGTGTATTTTTGTGCTTGTCTATCATTCAGATTAAAGATATAACATAATTGAATTAAAGTGGAAACTATAGCATTATGTCCGTACAATTAACCAATAGGAAAACCCCACATAAAGAGTTGTACATTACATGGATGTGCAAGTGGAATACTAGGGTTTATCCAACCCCCAATATGAAACACCTTCCAATCATGATTCTCCTATGGCTCAAAGCCCCTCCTCGATAATGGAACACTCTTTAACATGTTGTTAATCCAATGATACCTCTTCCATGGTGGTTTCCAACTGTCTTCATGCAAGGCATTACTCTTCTTACCATGTACCACATGTCCTCTCAGGTGCTCAAGGATTCTCCATGTGTGTTAATGTGATTGTCATGCTCCATTGCTTCTCCTCAACATATGTGTTTGGGTCCATAATGAACTCACATGAAATATGCTCCTTAACCCAAGCATCCTCAAGTAATCCAACCTCTAAGTTGTATGTCACATTGTCCCATGCTCTTGCAACTAAGTGTGTTCCTCCAAGTGCCTAGTGCTCTTCCTATAGTTAAGAAATCAACTTCCCCCATTATATGTGCACAAAAGTTTAGTCAACATGTTGACTAGGGCAAGAATATCCTAGGTAAGAGTGCTATGATAACACTCTCTCCAAGGTCAAGCATCCACCCATATGTCCAATAAGTATCTCCAAGGAGTTAGGAGACCTAGCACTCTCCTAGCAAGGTGAAAACATTTTTGTAGTTGTCCCATGCTCTTACAACTAAGTGTGTTCATCCAAGTGCCTAGTGCTCTTCCTATAGTTAATAAATCAACTTCCCCCATTATATGTGCACAAAAGTTTAGTCAACATGCTGACTAGGATAAGAAACTCCTAGATAAGAGTGCTATGATGACACTCTCTCCAAGGTCAAGCATCCACCCATATGTCCAATAAGTGTCTCCAAGGAGTTAGGAGACCTAGCACTCTCCTAGCAAGGTGAAAACATTTTTGTAGTTACCCCAAAAACTAACACATGATAGAGGGATTAAGGAATACTAGGAAATTTTTGGGAGCTCTCAATTCCACCTTCTTAGCATGTATCCCTTAAAAGGTTAGGCCTTCCTCTTTTGCAAAATTTAGACCAATCTCTTTGTGTAATTTAATTAACAAAATTATTGCAATAATTATTTCTAGAAGAGTAGAATTAGCCCTCTCTGAAAGGATTTCCCTAGAAAAATTTTAATTCCTAGCTTATTGTGAAATTCATGATGTTGTAGGTGTAACTCAAGAAGGTATGCACTCCATAAAAACCAATAAAATACCTTCTATGGTTATAAAGATTGATTTGTCCAAATCCTTTGATAGGGATAAATGTATGTACCCATGACTCATTCTACTTGATCATGGTTTTAAGGGGTTGCAACACAAATGGAAGTAAACCTTTAGAGAAATCCATTATAATGGATTAAATGAGAGGCTTGAAAGAGCAATACATCAAGTACTCCCATGTAATACCAACCATTCCGCAAAGGTATGAACTACTTGGGATTTATGCTCAAAGCAAATGGCTACAAGTATAGGGATTGGTTGTGGATATATCAAAAAGTGGAAAAAGAATCACACGATGGTGGATGGGATTGTTATCTTTAGGTGGTAGATTGACCTTGGTCAAATATATGCTAGAGGCCATACCAATTCACTAACATTCCTTAGCCTTTATTCTGTTGGTATTTTAGAAAAGATAAGAAGAATATGCTTCCATTTTATTTTTAAAGGAAGAAAGACAAATGTGACCTACCATTGGTAAAGTTTCAAAGTCTTGCCAAGCTAAAATCCATGGGAGTTTAGGGACTAAAGAATATTCATTATTTTAGGAAAATTTTGGCTACCAAAATCCTTTGGAGGGTCATAAATTATATAGGGTTGTTGTGTAATGTAATATAATAAAAGTACATATATCCCCTCTCATTTAAATATTGTATTAGAAGTGGAATAAAAGATGTGGCAAGAGATTCTATTAGATGGAGATCTCTAACTCTGTCCTCCCCCCTAATAGGTTAGTCGCTTGCTTGGAAAATAGGGAATGACCAAAATGTTCACTGATAGGGAAGGATTCATGGAATCATAACAATGGAGAACATAGATTGTTATATGGTCCAATTAAACTTCTCATATCCCAAGGCATTATGATATTAGAAGATGCTTGAGTTGTTGGTCAAGGTATTTTTTGGATCCATTGTTGGATGTAGGCAATAGTACTACAATCAACAAGGCATGTGGCATAGCAATTATACTATATGGTGAACATGTTGTTTATTTTTTTTATTAACCTTAGGGATCAATATGCAAAACTTGTGTGGTCATACAACCCCATTGGGTTGTATACAACAAGTACTAGATACAAGGATTTGTTCTTAAGGGAGCCTCAAGAGGAAGTTTGGTGGTGAAAACTTGTTTAAAAAATTTAGGCTTCTTTGAAGGCCAAGTTATTTTTCAAGCTAACATGGAGCAATAAAGCTCCCACTCGAGATATTTTGTAAAGAAGATCTTGGTTAGGTTTGAGTTACTACACCTTAAGAAAATCAAGTGAAGAATCTCTCCAACACATCCTCTTAGACTATTTGTTTCAATAAAGAAGTATGGAAAGAGGCCTCATCTTTGACCATATCTTGTGTTATTGGAACGGCCCTTCATTAGTAGACAACTTCAAGGAGTGGAATGAATATCCACTATTAGAAAATGTAAAGTGCTCCCAATTAAATTTTCCTTGACAATATGGATAACAATAAATCATACTCTCTTTGAAAATTTGACTTACTCTCCATAGATACTCATATAAGGGAATCATGCACACATCAAAGCAAAAGACACCAAAACAAAATGAGAGTATGGAGATAGAGCAATATTTTCCTCAAGGTTTTTTCGATGGGGCTATTTAAGGCAACTTGAGACCTTGTGGTGCAAGAGCTATTCCATTTGTTTCTCTTTTTTGAGTTATTATTTTAAAGACATCTAGGTACTGGTGTGCCCTAAACTCGTCTTGAAATTGGCCATTAATGAAAATGTGGAAAACTTCAAGAGTCTTTGATGACTTGAAGCTAGTGATAGAATGGGTTAGGGCCTAAGGGTGCTTTCAAACTTCAAAAACCATTTGTGCACCTTCTTCTAGGCCAAATGAAGGAAGTTGTTTGACTTTTCTAAGAAATCTCTTTTGTTAAAGTTTACAGGGAACACAACTCCAAAGCCAATGAGTTGTTAAACATGGTTGTATGGGGTCACCTAAGTCTTTTCTTGTCAAAATAATACTAGATAAAAGGAAACACTTCCCTAGTTTCATAATTTTTTTCATAATGAATATTGTTCAGTGTTTTAAAAGATTTTACAAAAACATATAAATAAATACCAAATCTTATTTTTTTAACCCAAATCTAATCTTCTTATTTGTCTAATCCAATTTTTTTTTTATAACAAAAACAGAAAATGGGGTTGTATTAACAGGCTGTGCACAGCCATTCATTACATTTTCGGAGGGAGATATAAAGCCGAGACGGCACAAAGACAACAAGCCATACAAAGTCTATTTCCCAAAACAGAGAGCACAAAATTGCTTCTGAGCTGCATACTAAACGAGTTGTAAAAACCCTCACAAACTGTCTACATAGCAGAGTGCAGAAAAACATAATTTATACAAAATTTGATACTAAAACCCCTCACTAAACTGGAAGTAAAGCAGGCAATAAAATTCAGTTGCCTCTAAGCTGGCGAGGCTGCTGTACTGATTCCTCTTCCATGGGCTGGGAGGCTGAGGCGTTGGTTCCATTTACCCTGCTCTCCTGGTTCATTGAAGCGAGCCTTTGGAGGTCTGCTTCTATACGCTCAACTCTGCCCAAGAGTTCACGCAGATTGCTATCCAGATCGTCGGTGTAGGCTCCATTTTCGCTGACATCCTGAGAGATCCTGCTAACAATCTCGCTCATCCCCTTTATTTCCTTGGCTGTGTCTCTATTCTCCTTCACCCCTATAGCAGTCAGTTCATATACCCTTCGAAGGTTCTTCATAAAATCCTGCATGCCGAGATTATTACCCAAATGCGCCATAATACTAATATCGGACGAAATTGCCAAGCGAGACAGCTGAGACTGCAAGGGAGAAAGAGATGTATCGTCCAAATCGTGCAGGTTTGCTTGCTGGTGGCCTGATTCACTCCAGTTTTCAGCCTGAGAGTCAATTTCCCAAAGAGCAGAAGGATAACGGCAATGACAAAGGGCTAACTGGGAGAGATTTTCTTCGGCAATAGATTGGGTGAGAGGCTGCGCTTGCCAAGATGAAACCCGAGGACTCTCAATACCAATTACATCGGCCTCTTGCAGAAGGAAGACAGATGCTGTAAACAAACCCTCATCGAAATCAAGAGGCAAAGTAATGCTAAAATTCGACATGGAGGCAGAGAAGGGAGAGCCTCGATCGTGCGAGAAAAAGAGACACTTAATTGAGCGCCTGAAGGGAGTTAAATGNNNNCGGAACTTTCTGGAGATTTTTGGTCCGGATGAGGTGTAGACCCTGGAGAAGCGCCATCCATTCTGCTTCGTTATTAGTTCTCGATCCAAGTCCCCAAGCGAATCGATGTTCCACTTGTCCTCCAGGATCCACTAGGATCCCACCCGCACCTGCCGCCCCTTTGTCTAATCCAATTTTAAACCTCTTTTAATTATTAATTATATAAACATTCTAACTTCTCATTATTAATTATATAAACACTCTAGCAATGAGTTGATATTTTTAAAATATTATTTTTCTTATACATAAAATACTCTCACTATCAATGAGTTGACATTTTTAAAAGGTTATTTTTTTTATACATAAAATATAAATTTACTGTTTTATAGTCAATACAAATATCAAATATAAATATAAATAATAAATTTTTTTAAATATTAACAATTATATTTTATATTTCACAATGAAAAATATAATAATAAAATAATATCTATTTTATATATTTTTTAATTTCAATTTTATAACACATACATCTTTAACCTTTCTTTTATGGTTTTAATATGACTCACAAGCCACTTATAAGTTATAACCTAGATAAATCTAGATAACCTAGATATGATAAGGAATATAATGATTTTATATACTATTATTTAAAATGCAAAATTTACAACGACAAGCATCATACACCGTGCTGTAGCAATGGCCAGTCCTGGAGGCAGGTAGCAATGGCCAGCATTGTCAACCTTACAGTTTTAATGATCACGCATTCCCCGTAAGTGATGATATCATCACTGATGCTGTGTGGGGTGCTTATTGCCTGGTTGTGAGGAAATGAGAGCCTTGTGTTATTCAACTATATTACGCGGTTCATCCATGTTTATTACGTGCAGTTTCAACGTATCAAACCATTCCAGGTGAGGCTTTTGAGACAATCACTTGCTTTAAAAACATAAATCATAACAAGTATGAATTCCACTTTTCAGTAGTTCGCCATTTTTAAATCTGAGGCTGCTGATCAACTGTGTTCCTCATAATTTTCTTGTCGTTGAATCACACAACATGAACATCCCTTCTTTGCTCTTTCCAAATCCAAAACAAACATAAACAACAGATTACAGAACACTGGGAACTGTTGAAATCATTAGTAACTGTCCCATTTTCTGATACAATACCAAAAAAAAAACCTTCTCATAAACATCATTCTATTAAAAAAATAAAAACAAAACCCAAAACCCTAGTGACCACATGCTGAAATGATGAATATCCATTCCAAAACCATCACATTTGCATATCCAACACATTTATGAAACCAATGGGAACTGAACAAAGAAGAGAAACCAAATCTCAGGATAGGTCTCTTTATATATCCATTAAGAGAAGGTATACCATATAAAGCAGAAGATTAAACCTGTAATAAAATGCATTTTACTTGAACTTCATAGCTAGTTAAATTTATTTTTGAATCACCATTGGAAAGGATTGATTTGTACACACCAAAAATCAGTGGCAAGTAAAACTGTAAACAGATGTATACATATTAAATTTCAACAAAACCAATGGCAAGTAAAACTGTTTACAATGGCAAGTAAAACTGTAAACAGATGCATAAATATTAAATTTCAACAAAATCAAGGCATGTAAACAAATGTATAAATATTAAATTTCAATAAAATCAATGACAAGTAAAACTGTAAACAGATGCATTAATATTAAATTTCAGCAAAATCTTTTTATTGTGTTTTTATCTTACTTCACATCAAAATGATTTAAGTTTGAAAAAACATGTTATTGGACATCAACTCAGAAACTTCTACTTGAAAGTTTTCAAGTTTGAATTGGAAAACATGTTATTGCAAATCAATTCAGAAAATTTTAAAACTTTAAAGTTTTGAGTTTGAAAATTGAATTAAATTAATCTTTTGATAATTTGAATTTCTCTGATAAAACCATAAATGATGGTTGAAATTGCTAGTTTTTATTGTTGAAATTGTATTTTTATTACAGAAATAGATTCACTGCCCTCAAAAAAAACCTTAAACACTTAAATTATATAACTTCAACAATATATAATTGAAATTTTAACAATCTTAGTAAAAAAAACCCCAAAAAACTGTGTAAAACCTTTAGCTTATTCCATTGAAAATTACAAAAAGAGTTCACAATTCTAAGAAGCTAGAGGTAACCATGATTGAAAACATATACACTATTTGTTCTTCCATAAACACTTAATTGTAACCAAACTATCCAAAGACGGAAAAAAACATGAGAAGGCATTCCAACCCCACGGAGCACTTGACGCTAACGGAAACATCAGCACTAGTCAAGGGGGGGGGGGGTGTTTCTTCCACAATGGGGCATGCCCACCCTCCTTCCTTAGAGTCGCTGATGGTGTTGGCGGTGGTGGCCAATAGACTGAGGAGGCTCATGGCTAAGCCCCTCACCTTCCAGCACCCGCTTGAACAGTGGTTGAATTGTGGACGCGATGGGAAAAGGCGCAATCTGAACCATCATTGGTGTTGGAACTGAACCAGTATCCCTTGACCTGCCACTTGTCGCACTGCTGCACTTGCACTCCATGTGTCCCGTTTGTCTTGCCGAACTCGCCATACACTTCCACACAAATGATGAGTCCAGGCTGCTGAGCTGACTGCCAACAGACTGAGGAGGCTCATGGTTAAGCCCCTCACCTTCCAGCACCTGCTTGAACAGTGGTTCAATTGTGGACGCGATGGGAAAAGGCGCAATTTGAACCATCATTGGTGCTGGAACTGAACCAGTATCCCTCGACCTGCCACCTGTCGCATTGCTGCACTTGCACTCCATGTGTCCCGTTTGTCTTGCCGAACTCGCCATACACTTCCACACAAATGATGAGTCCAGGCTGCTGAGCTGACTGTCCATCTCGACCATTTTGGCCTTCACCGAGAGGATAATGTCGCTGGAAGAACTCCAGTTTCCCAGCATGTCCTCCATGAGGTTTCCATTAATGGTTGATTTTACTACCTCCATGCCCAGTGGCCAGGCACTAATTAACCGAGTGCCCTTCCCAGTCGTCGATGAGAACTCTAACAGGCACGAAAATGTTCACCTCATAGCCTTCCTCCACTAGAACACTAAGCCCATGCTATGATTTCCCTCTACCACTCCCTTTTGGGTGTACCCATCTACCTTGACATTTTGAAAAACCAAGTGCCAGGGTGCCGTGAAATGAGGTGGTGAAGCTGAATGGCTCGCGACATCAGGAGAGGGTGCGAAATTAGACGACCACTAGGGGTGCCTGCGGAGATGGTTGACATTGCAAAAACTTCACCACTAGAGAATCCCAGTTAACACGAGAGCAACGGTCCATAACAGAACACCAGACCTTTCACAATAACCCATTGCCGCGCAACAAATGGTAATGCCATGCTCGTCCATGGCTCTCTGTCTATACATGCATTAACTTCGCACGTAATTCCCCTCAAAACCAGAGTGAATGCGATGGAACCGCTCTGAACAGTGGCCAGCCTAAGATAAGACATTCTCACCCACCCGCACTGAAGGACTTGGGGGTGATGCGGGCATGATAAAAGCTCTTGCATGCGAGGTTCCACAAGTCCGGCCCGCGGATCGAAGTGTCCCTTGCTGTTGGTCGGGCTTGCTGGCAATCACATCCGAGGTATTGAAAACATGTTAATGTACATCAACTCATGTAATTGCAATTTTAACAATTTTAGTTAAAAAACCCAAAAAAAAGTGTAAAACATCTAAGGTTTAGCTTACTCTATTGGAAACATATTAATGTACATCAACTCATGTACTTCTACCAAAGATAGAACTATAAGACTTTTCATACAAGGAATCATGCATGAACAAATCTTTTAATATAAAAAATGACAAATTAGCATAGTAATGAATACAAGTAATGTCTTGTAAAGTTACCTAAATGAACAAAGAGATACAGGTTATGCATGGTAAAGTTAGCTCAATGAACAAAAAGATGTGAAAAATGAAGATATACGTACTTGTCATGGTAAGTATGTAAAGTTTGTGTGTAAAAAGAGATAATGACTTGAGTGAGTCTATTAACATTTTGGTCATAAAATCCAATATTTGGAATCTTAATATAACTGTAGCAGTAACTATGTAAAGTTTGTGTGTCAAAAAGAGACAATGACCAGAGTGAGCCTACTAACATTTTGGTCATAAAATCCAATATGGAATCTTAATATAACCAACAGTAAAATGTTCACTTATTATTGACATCAGTGATTGCAAAGAAAGAAAAAAACCAACTACAGAGTAGTTGTGTTTAACACCAAAGATGGAAAAGAACGAAAAAATACAGTCCCCTCTGAAGAGCCTGAAACAAATATCTCTTCAGCCAAAACAGAATGGAGAATGTTGTTTAAGATAAAAAAAAAATACTAGTTGCCGCATCTGATTCAATCATTCCCCTCTGAATAGTCTGAAACAGATATCTCTTCAGCCAAAACAGAATGGAGAATGTTGTTTAACATAAAAAAAATACTAGCTGCCACATCTGATTCGATCATTCGACCCAAGTTATAAACTTTTGTTGAGTTGCCCAAAACTATGTCAACTTCCTGAGATGCATCTGCTTCCACTGTCCTATTCGAGTGATTTAATGCTTCTTGCTGCAGAGTAGTAGTTGTGATCTTCATCCATGGATGCCCACACTAACCCAACTGGCCTTGAATTGCTGGAATTCCATGTAAGTATATGTATTCTGGAAGAGGTATTATCGTTGAACAAAAATGGTGATGAAGGAAGCATTCTCATCACCTGTTCTGGAAGAGGTATTATCGTTGAACAAAAATGGTGATGAAGGAAGCATTCTCATCACCTGAATTGCAATGGGGAGAGGAGGAGAGGGAGCCATCACACATCTCCATTAGAGGAGTATAATTCCCTGGTTCATCAGTGGGCTTTGAATGCGGTGAAGGTTGATGAAGAGGGGTCCAGGGAGGGGTTTCTAAGGGAGTATAGAATGGAGGGGAGGATGGAGGGGTGAGGAATGGCGGAGTTTCAGCTGCAAAGTTGTCCATTCTCCTCTGAGAAAATGGGTCACTGAAGCTTCTGCCATGAGAGCCCTTGCGGCTCTTTCCACTCCTAGTGGACTTACTATCCTCGGATTCCAAATCCTCCCCAGTCTCTTCCTTGATGGTGAAAAGAAACCTGGGAGGACCCAATAGCCCCTCTACTGTCATCAACTCACTAGACTCCATTAATCCCTCTCTCCTAAGTGGGAAAAGCCTGCGAATGAAATTCTCATCAGGGTTTTCTGGAGATGAGCCTTCCTCCTCATCGGCTCCATTCGTTATTCTTCGCTCATCGCCTTGGCTTGAGGGGCTGGCACTCAATGGTGTGGAGCTTTTAATGGAACCCTCCTGTAGGTGCTTCTTCCAGCATAAAAAGTAGAACACTTCTCTCGATTCTGCCACCTCCCCGGCCGTCTCTATTTGCCTGTTATCAATCATATGATGTGTAGAAGAGGAAGAAGAAAGTCGTTTCTTCCAGCAGAAGAAGTAGAACTGCGCCATGAGCGCGAGCAGAAAACATGCAAACACAACGCTGAGGCCTATGCCCAGTTTGCTCAAAGAGCTCATCGCAAACACCCAAGAAAACGAGTATGACAGACAAAATGGGCACCTACACTTAATTCTTCACAGAACAAAATTTGTCAACTATGACATAATAGCTGAGCTGCTTTCCTTTCTTCAGGGTTGACATAACAAACATACAATTGGAACCCACGGAACTATTCCATAGTGCCCACAACTACTACCCACCCACCCATTTTTAACAACGTGAATACCAGTAACCGCCGTTAGGGCTTCATACCCGAGAACCCGAAACAACGCGGTATTTGCAAATTTTGAAGACGGAGAGTAAAATAGCCAATGTTAACTATGGGACCTTCGCACGTGCGCCACTTTTTGGGGCTGTGCCGTGGTCCAACTAAGTTGTACAACCATTGGTTGCTAGAGGCGGTATAGATAGGTAGTTTAATCTGGTGGCAAATTGTATTTTTTAATATCTTAAAAAATCACGGCAGTTTAAACTGGTGGTAAATTGTATTTTTTAATCTTAAAAAATTATATTTTTTGAAACGAAAAATTTAATAATGATGATACTTCGTTTACTTTAACTATGGGGTCAAAAAAATTTGACATCAATTTTTCAAGCTTATTATAGTTTTGACAAGTTAAGAAGTTATAAATGTTTGTATTGTAACAAATACTATGAAAGTCAGATCTTGTAAGAAAAGGACTTTCAGTCCATAAAATTTTAGAAGTAGCCCAATACTATGTTTAACTATAAAATCATAAAAATTCGTTCTAACCTTAACCTTTGCTATATAAATCTATAAAAATTGTATAATAAAATACTATAATTTCTATCTACAATATTTTATTATTAAATAATTAAAAAAACTTTAAAATATTCAAAATTTACTTATATTTCTTTTCACCTCGGTCACGTTTACAATAATTCCTATTAATTTATTACAATATTTTATTAAATAATATGAAATCCCCTTAAATTTTTAAAATATTCGGAATTTACGTTATTTCTTTTTACTTTCGGTCAAGTTTATAATAATTACGATTAGTTCGTAAGTAATATTTACATTAAAATAAATAATGAAAATATTAAATAATAAACTTGAAAATTACATTAATGCATGTGTAAACATTTCTTTCCAACTATATTAAATAGTTTTAATTCACATGAATACTCTTTCCGATTCCATACATGGGTTAGTTGGATGCTGTTATAACTTGTGGAAAGTTTGTTTTCTGTTGGTTAAAAAAAACCGTTGATAAATGATTGGGTGGTTATGAAAAGATAAATAATGATTTTTTTTAAGATTTAAAAATTATATTAAAAACATATTTATTAGGTTAACATACATGGGTTAGTTGGATGCTGTTATAACTTGTGGAAAGATTGTTTTCTGTTGGTACAAAAAAAAGCCGTTGATGAATGATTGGGTGGTTATGAAAAGATAAATCATGATTTTTTTAAAATTTAAAATTATATTAAAAACATTTTTATTAGGTTAAGAGGTGTTTATATATATTTTTATATTGGATCAGCATGAACAAGTGTATAACAAAGATTTATTTTGTCAAATGGATGTAGCTTGGGTGGTTGGGAGGAATGAATGTTACCCTCCCCACCCATGTTTTACTTTTGTAAGTGACATGATGCTCTTGTGGAGCCCTTTGTAATAAATGTTGTGAATGATGAGCTGACCATACCTTGATTCAGTTTGAATATCAAGTATTGGAATTTTCCGTGGAGTAGCCCTCTAACAAATGGTGAACCACATTTAAAAAAAAAAAAAAAACAAAGATTTATTTTATGGTGGTCGTATATTGTTATGCTTAAATGCATCTTGATTAAGATTTAAATAAGCTTTACTTAAGTGGTGGTTAAAGAAAATGGTAGCAATAATGGTTTTTTTTATTAAATAGTATTTGTTTTATGTTTTTATTAATCAATTTAATGTTTATTTGGTAATTAGTTTAATGTTTAGTCTTTGTTTAACAACCAACCATTTCTACAAAACTAAGTGGCTACTTGTGGTTGTGCTAGTGTGTCAACTTCTATTTCCAACTATACTAAAATTAATTTTGTTCACATTAATATCCTTCCCATGGTAAAATGTCATATTCCATACATGGGTTAGTTGGATGATGTTATAACTATTCCATATATGTGGTTAGTTGGATGATGTTATAACTCTTCCAAAGTTTGTTTTTAGTTGGTACAAGAAAAAAAACCAGTGGATTAATGATTGCATGTTCATGATAATGATATTTCATAAATTAAATTATGGAGTAGTCTTTTTAAAATGTGGTTCACCATTTGTTAGAGTGAACCACGTTTTAAAAGGTCTATTTGCTAGAAGTTTTGGACTTTGAATTTTTAATTCGTTAATTTTTTTTTTCAAAATCTAAATTTTGAAATGTCCAAATTATTTTTTTAATGCAATAATGGATTCAACATCCTCAAATACTACAAGAACACCAATATTATACAAGTTTAACAACTATGATATGTTTTTTCAAGAATTAATCTAAAATTCCTACCCTATTATATGAAAAACAAACTAGAGAAAAAAACATTTAACATTTAGACTACTGTTTAACTACTATTTAAACTAAGTCTCATTACTATATGAATGAGTAAACTTCTTCACATTTTCATGTGTTATTTTCTAAATATTTTATGTTTTCTAAATTTTGTGATATATAAATTGAAAAAAAAAATCCAAAACTTAAAATAAATAAATTACTTTTTTTCAGCAATTTTTCACAAAGATAAAAACATTTTTAATATTATTTAATTGGTCATAATAATGATATTTCATAAATTAAACTATGTATCATTTGGTAGATATTAATAAGGATTTTTTCACATTTTCACATTTGATATTTTGGTAGATATTTGCTGAATCTAGGTATCCTAGAGTATTTGAGGGCCTTTAATCCATTTATGCATTCACGAGCATGATTTGAACAACACAAAATTCAGATTAAAAAAAATCACGTAAAAAACTCATCCAAATCCTTGAATGTTTAGACTTGTTATTTTTATTTATTTATTTATCATAATTTTCTACTTATTAGATTATATGTAAGTATAGGTGTGAGATTACTCTTCCACTTTTTAATTAGTTTTTTGTTTTAATATAGTATCTAAAGTTGGTTTTTTTATTATTTTTTATTAATTAAAAAATTGAATGATGATAAAGATGATGGTTATTGATGTCCATTGAGACCCATTTTGATCTATTGGACCTTAAGTAACATAAGGAATTGCTTGTTTTGCTTTAAAATTTTATAAGTTTTTAAATCTTCATAGTTTTTATGAGTTAAAAGGTCACGATGGTTGGTAGCAACAATAATTTTGAAATTGTGACTTAATGTGAGTGTATGCAAGACATTCTAAGAGAATGTGCTTCTCATCTTCAACCATGTTAGTGTTAGTGCCACAAAGATGACAAATTCTTTTGGCTTATGACATTTTAAGAATCGTCCAATGCCTTGTTTCACTATGAAGCTTGTGAGAGTTTGTTTTTATTTTAGCAACATCACTTTTTTTTCTTTATGCTAGTTAAAATAAAGAGATACTTTTGGTCTTCTAGATAATATTTTTAATATTATTATTATTATGTAAAGTAACCTCTTCCTTGATTTCTAAATGACTAAGCCAAAACTTGGCATCTTTATGCCAACACCACTTGAGTCGCTTTTGACTGGAGCTTGAAGCAATCTTAGGAATCATGTTGTCTTCCATGTTATTTATCTTGTTCTTGTACATTAGTGGATTCTACTCTACTATCGTGGTGGTAGACATCCTCTCTATGCCATAGAGGTGTATGGTGAGCTTGCCTGAGCTATTTTCCATTGACGGGTTTCCTTTCATCTCCTCTGCTTCATACCGTAGAAGTTGCTTTTTTGTAAGTAAGATGAGCCATATATTAGATAACAAAAAGGAAATAAATATAAACTTTGTTAGAACAGAGCTTTAAGACAACTTTGACCATCTAATAAGAAAACAACTAGACCAACTTCCTTCACAAAGCAAGAACCACGAACTACAGGCATTCCCTGAACCCCTTTCATTTCATTATCAAGACCAAAATGGTTATCCCACCCTGAATTCCTTCCACCCAGTCCAAAGCCTTACCAAAATTACATAATAAGACTGACATTTACAAAAGCAGTCTTTTGCACACACTTCCGCAAAACCAATTATACCGCTTACTAACAACACCCTGCCCCACAAACCATGAAATACAAAATGCATTACAATGATAAAAAACAGACAGGAAGGTTAAAAACCTTGACGACCACTGGACGGGCCTCTAGGGTTATCTACATAATTGTCCTTAGACCATCCCACAATAGCACATGAAACAAAACCCCGAGCTACTCCAGGAACATTAGAACCCAATCATCCAGACACAACTCACATTTTTTGCCTCATCTCTACATTGTAACCTTGCACTTGAACCAGACCTCTAGCCCACCTAGGATTAGGACATAGCCAGAATTGGATGCTCAAGTGATGGGAAATAACATCAATATTTTTTTGCATCAACCTCGTATCCTCCCATTGTTCGTTCCAATAGTGGACTAAGATTGTTCCCCTTGATGCTTTGTGTTGCGCTTAGCCATAACATGCCCCATCATACCTTTGGTAACCCAAAATAGAGCCACAACTCTGTCATATAGCGCTAGCCGTCCCCTCGTTGTGCTCAGATCATAAATCCATAGTGTCAGGGATTCAAACTCTTCCCCAAGCTTCCCCTGCTCAAAATCCCAAATCTCACCCTGTTTATGATGACCAATGTTGAGTGAGTCAACCATAACTAAGTTGGCATATGAAGTTACATCAAATATCTATCTTTGAGAATATTTGGTAGTGCAAAATCATGTCACTAGGTCTGGAAGAATAGCTAAAAGAGAATTACTTCCTACTTGAGGCTACAACAAAACACATGCAACTAAACATGAGCTGAGGAAAACATCTTCATTGAAAGGTATACATTGGAACATAACTAGGGTTTTGAAGAATTGTTCAAAACACTCTTCAAACAACTGCTCTGAGCACTTCCCTCTCTCTAACTGTCTTATGAGTTCAAATGCAAAATACACAAAAATCTGAGATCCTAATCTCATCGATAATTTGATTTAACCTTTAGGGATGCTGATAAGGCATTTTGAGATGTCAAAACCAACCAATTTATTTGGGAGGATTAATGATCTACCCAACTCATATGGATTAGATGGAATTTTTTTTATCTCCATACAGTGAACCTAGTTTGAGTTTTTTGTACTTATGAATATGAGTCCACACCAAAAGACCAAATTGGGCTCTTAGGTGTGGTACTCATTTTCCATTGACTTTGGCTTATGCCCCAAACATGTAAAATCCATTTTAGATGCAACCACACCTCAAAAAAAATTGAGCACCATAGGTGAGTATTAATATATACTTAATTGAAACCCTACTGAAATGTATAACAATTCCTTGTTGGCAATGGAGATGTGTATAATGTGAGTACTTATGAGAAGTGGATATGCAATCATCTTGTGACCAACAATTGATAATTGTTATTCTCTCTAACTATTAGACCAAACACACAATTTTTTTCTTGTGGTAGAAGAGCTGGAAGAAACACTCCCCAAAGGGTTACACCACATAGAACAAACTTATTTCTACTTAGGTGTTAGGTCTAAGGGATAAATTTTCTGCCAAAATTACTTAGGACCTGTAATCAACCTCGTCACTTAGGTTCATGATGTTCATGTGGGAATAACATGGTGAAAATGCAATGTTGTAGGATGGCTCAATTTTGCCAATAGGAAAATTATACAAACATGAGGAGGCGATCACTTGGTCAAATTAACAACACGCTGTGATATTTTAAAATTTGGATTTAAACTATGTAATAGAGTTTTTGAAACTCTCTCACACAATTCAAATCTAAAAACAGAAAATATCATTATAACTAATTGTGAAAGCCTTCATAAATTGACAACACACCTTTAGAAAAAATCACCTATACATAACATTCTAAACCATACATAACTTAGAGAAACAAAATGCTTTCATTTTATGCCCACTTTTTAATTTATTCGTTAGGAATTGTGATCCGGATTTATGTAGGAATGCAACAGAATACACAAATAACCATAGAAACAAATATGCAGCGGAAATAACACTTCATTTCATTAATCAATAACTGAAACTTGTTTACATACATAATGGAAATAAACTAGCTAGAGTGCTGGTAGCTTATCTCTGAGAAGAGATGTGGCGGCTACATGCCTCTGAACTCTGTGTTACAATGAGGCTCGAAGGCCTATATATTATTGAGAAACAATGGAAACCCTACACATCCAAAAACCTAACCCTAGGAGGTGAAAAGCCTTAATGTGGGCTCCGTTGGGTAACTTGGTACATCAATTTCCCGGGGTCGTAACTTTAGCATACTACCTCTATTTGACGCGCATGATACATCGTTAGAAATTTCTGTTTAAGGACTACATCCATAAACAACAAATATCAAGTTCAGAACGGACTCATATTTGCTCGACCATTCGATGCCAAAAAAAACGTCGTTTAGGGCCTCAAAATGACTCCAAAAGTTTAGGACCCGAAAACTACAAAAAATAGTAAATTGTGCTACAATTAAGGAAATTGGAAAACTGAAAGAAACAGTGGTGGGGCTCCAAGAGGAATAGGTGGGTGGCCACCAATATCCTCCTGGATCAAATTGTTGTGTGTCTTTTTTTATAAAGAAATTATGGTCATGCAGAGGACACATGCTCAATCTTCCAAGCATGAATGAGCATCTTATTTATGAGAAAGGATCCAAAGAATACCCTAAACTACTGAGAACTATGTACCATTTTTTTAACACATATTCTGTATTTGGCCATGGGTGAGAGGGCTGAGGGGGGACTATATGTTCCAACATTTTGTATTATTTGGTGCAAGCATAAAAAATTATTTGAAATTGGATTTAAAAAAATAAAATAATATTGATTGATAGAAAATGACATTATGTGACGACTAAAAGGCAACAATGTCAGATACTTTATTAAGGAATGTATGAACATGCTGATTATGAACCATATAGTTTTATCAATAAAACTGAGTTTTTTTCTTGAAAAATAAAAGAATGTTATATACTCAAAAAGGGAGTTATGCTTGTAAGGATGAAAGAAATAATGTTTTGTTGGATTTGTGTTTTATATTTTTTATGGACTAATGAATCCTATGGAAAACATAATGTTTTTCATTTTACAAGTTAAAAATGTGGATTCCATATACTTAGTTATTATTTATGTTTAATATTTGATTAATTTATATTATAACATATATTTTTAAATAATAATTTACAAATAATCTGGAATGTTATTTAGTTATTTATTTATATTTATTTAACCTAAAAGACAAACTACGTTAGATGCAATTCTTGTTTCCATTTATATATATATATATATATATATATATATAAATGATTAAATATTGACTTTATGTAACCATCTTAATGTGTGTAAATTGACTTATTTTTATAAGTTATGGTTATATAACATGGTATCAAATGTTGTGGTATTCGTATTGGCCATTTATATGAAAGTGAAACTATTTGTGTCCGGTATAATGGGTTTTGTATACATTGGTTACTAATGGAAAGTGTTATGTGTGCGAGTATGCTTCTTGCGCAGAGCATATAGAACAAGAAGTCCTCCCATTTCATTTTAGTATGATTATTTTTCAGAAATTTAATCATTAAAATTAGTGATGTTTTCATCTTGTTGGTTCATATTACTGTTAAATTTATATATAGTTAATCAAATAACATTTGGTCATTATTATTGTTGAGTAATTCCAATTTGTATTTAGTAAGTTTTAAATTTGTGATGAGGCCTTTGTAAATTTTGGTGTTTGTTTACTTTTCTACAGGGATTCGAATAATTTTTTTGGTAGTGGTTATGTTCCCTCTCCTTGGGATCTTAGAGAAGATGCAACCCTCATTGATGTTTTAGAATGAATCTTGTCTCCTTCAACATTAAGGGGCTTGGAAGCGGCCCTAAAAGAACATCCTTGAAATGATAATTAGATATTATAAACCTGCTATTGTTCTGATATAGGAGATTATGACGTCGACCCATAAATCTTGTGATTATTTCTTAAGAGTGAAACCTAGTTGGAGGGTTTGTGCTTGGGATGCTAATGGGCTCTCACGGGGGACTTTGGTATCCTGGAACCCTCTGGAGGCTGATATGAAGGCCTTTTCTACTTGTGCAGGTATTTTACTTAATGGAAGACTCAAAGGTTTTAACTCTTCTATTCGACTTTTGAACATCTATGGTCCCTTTAATCAAAGGAAGCAATTTTGGGACCAGATAAAGAACTTTGGTTTATTGCCAGATCCTTCTCTTATTATAGCTGGTGATTTTAATTTTACTAAATATCCTCAAGAGGTTTGGGGGGATGGGAGAGAATCTAATCCTCTGTTAAAGTACTTTGTGTCTTTGTTTGATTATGCTAATTTAATTGATATTGCCCCTCTCGTCCTTGTTCCAACTTGGACAAATGGGAGACGTGGGGGTGGTGGTATCACTAAGAGATTGGACAGGTTCTTCATGGGTGAAAATTTGTGTGAAGGGTTAGGAAAATACTAGTCTCGGTCTTATTCTACTAGTGTCTCTGATCATAAAGCAGTGGATTTACACTTGGATTTTGATAAAGGTTTTTCTCATAATTACCTATTTAAGTTCAATCCTATCTGGCTAAAGGAAGAATATTTCAATGCTATGGTTACGGAAAAACGAACCTGCCTTTCTCTAGATGCTTCTATGCAGCTGAATCCGATGCAAAGGTTAATAAAAAAACCATCTATCTTAAAAGGGGAAGTGATAAGCTGGGAAAATGATAAAAAGAAAGAAAATGACAAGATCTTAAATGAGATCGAGGCTAAAATACAAATTTTAAATGGGGAAGTGGATGAGAATTTTTTCTTAGAAGAAAGAAAAGGAAAACTCTTGTCTCTTGAAATTAAAAAACATAAGATTCTTAATAAAAAAGAGGAAACTCTGGGACAAAAAAGTCGGGCAATTTGGATTTAGGCAGAAAACAACAATACTAAGTTTTTTCTTTGCTTGCCAATCAAAGAAGACTTACAAATTCCATTTGAGAGGCTAAAGGGATTGGGGACGAAGTGGTGAATGATAACAAGTCTATTAAAGCCGCTGCAATCTCTTTCTTTCAAAATTTGTAATCAAATATAAATTCTTCAAATATTGAAGATCAATTGAAAACTATTAGAAACTTTCCTTGTTTCTTTGACAGGGCTGGTTGCCAGGAAATAGGGAAAGAAATGACATAAAAAGAGGTTTTGCATGTTTTGAAGTGTTTCTCAAAAGATAAGAGTACAGGCTCGGATGGGTGGGCAGTAGAATTCTACCTTCACTTTTTTTATTTACTGGGGAAAGATGTTATTGAGGCTATTGAAGAATCCGGGAGATCTGGTAAGGTTCTTGAGAACCTTAACTCAACTTACATCACTCTTATTCCGAAGAAGGACATGTCAATTTCTTTTAATGATTATCGACATATTTCTCTTTGCAGCCTGCTTTACAAGATTATTACTAAAATCATTGCTGAGAGGATGAAGCCCCTTTTGGAAAAAACATATCTTAGAAGAACAGTTTTGTTTTTTACCCAATAGGAAAATTCTTGATGTTGTGGGAATTGTGCATGAATGCCTACATTCAGTCAAATTGAAGAAATTAAATGTCTTTATTCTAAACATGGATTTGGAGCAGGCATATGATAGAACTGATTGGTATTTTCTCTTGCTTTTTCTGTTACAGGTTGGTTTGTCTCTGGAGATTACAAATCGCATTATGTCTTGTGTCTCATCAACAAGGTTCGCTATATTAGTCAATGGATCTCCTTCCTCTTTCTTCAGAGGAAATGTAGGTATCAGACAAGGTTTTCCTCTATCTCCTTACCGTTTTATTCTTGATATTGAAGGTTTGAGTCTTCTTATCAAAAAAGATAAGGAGCAACGTTTGATTAAGGGGATAAAAGCGGCAAGCTCCCTCTTTTTATCTCACCTCTTTTTTGTTGACAATGTATTGATTTTTAGTGACAGTTATCTATTAGAATGGAAGCATTTATATGACATCATCAATACCTTTTGTGGGCTTCAGGTATGATCACCAGTGCACACAAGTCTAGTTTTATTCATCTCTGTTAAGACCTAGAGTTAAAAGAACAAATTTTATCTCTTTCAGTATAAGATGAATACTATTGATGATGGTATCAAATACCTAGGATTTCATCTGAAGCTCAATGATTATAAAAGAGCTGGTTGGAACTGGTTAATTAGAAAGATTCAAAGGAAGATGTGTTCATGAACCTCTAGATGGATTTCTTTGGGGGGAATATTTCTCCTTGTCACTTATGTATTACAATGTATTCATGTCTTTTGGTTTTCCTTATTTTTAATTATGGAGGGAGTGATTACAATTATGAGGAGAATTTTTTTTCACATTCTATGGGCCAAAAAAAAGGAGGAGGCTAAAGTACATCTTGTGCATTGGGAATTTCCATCAAAACAAAACATTTTGGGGGATGGGGGATTAAGATTGTGATCCTCTTTAATAAGACATTGTGTGCAAAAAGTATGTGGCGTAGTTTTTTTTATGAAGGTCTATGGGGGAAAATGATTAGGATAAAATATTTAAAAATAGTTCCTTTGGTTACTTGGTTGAGAAATTTTCAACAGAAGACTATAAATGCTTCAGGAATTTGGAGAAGTGAAGTGAGGTTTCCTTGCTTCTTAAGGGAAAACCCAATGTAAATAATGTAAATATTCCATTATTGAAATATAATGTAAAATGATAAAATATATGATGATATGTAAGATGGTGAATATACAATTGTTGGCCTGCTTTTATAATAGTTGGGGCATTGTCTATTTGAGGAGACTCATCCTCTCATTAATTATTAATCCTACTTGTATTTAATATTTATGTATTTATTTAATATCATAATATAAACAATGAATATTTAATAATTATAATAATTACAATTATTATATAAAAAAGGAAAATGAGAACAAATCAAAATCAGGAAAGAAGACAAAGCGAAAATGGAAGAGGCAGATTTTAATAAAGCAGAGAAAATATTTTTCAAGGTTCTGACGAAAGTGTCAATGACGATGTGGAAATTTTATTGGATATTTGATGAAAGTCCAATTGCCATAGCAATTTGTCCAGCTAATAAGGAAAATTTTATAAACATTGATATCGCAAATCAAGTACAAGTTCAAGAATCAATGAAGAATGAGTCAAACGAAGATCAAATAGAATTACCATTACAATATTAAATTGAGCACATAGATCTGTGGACAAACACACAATTCACAAGATAGATCACACAATTTACTTAGTTATTGAAGAATGAAACAATGCAAAAATGGCTTGCAGCTGTGAATGCTTTTCATTAATCAAAGAGTAATTAGATAATAATTACAATGAAGTACAATGGTTTAAATAGCCACATGCAATTCGAATCCACACGAGGAAATTTGAATTGATTAGACTCTACTTGATTGTAGGTAACTAAGACATTGTCTAAATCATTATAGGAGGACTCAATAGTTAATTGACCTTGTCTAAACCATTACCAGAGTTCAACGAAGTTCTAAAACACAACTCAAGTGTCTAATTCAGTGTTGATTGAGGCTAACTGACTGTGGTAGGTGAGAAATGTGCCTCTCTTGCATGCACCCATGCAAACTTAGCGCTAATTGAATGTAGAGGACTAGAACTGAATGTAACTGCCTCTTAACTCAGCTTGACTAGTCACCAACTCAACTCAACTGACCTTGGTTGGTATCGGCACTCCCAGTGGCTCCTAAATTGTAGGGATTGGTCTAGGAGGCTCCTAAACTGATGCATGCAAGTGCAATCAGTGGCAGTAACCCTCAATTAGTGTTCCCCACACTTTAGTAACTGGAACATGTGCCCCAATTAGGCCAAGTGGACCCAATGGTGCTAGTGACTAAAAATAGACTAGATGGACTCCCGATTTAGACACGACTCCTGATTTAGACATATGACCAAATTGGACAAGGGAGGATTAATAATACTAACATACAAATTGATGATTATCATTTTGCAGCTCAATTCACCGTCGCAACTATAGAATACCAGCTCATTGACATAATGTTGGGTTATAGCTGGTTGGAAACACTAGGAACATTCTCCGTCAATACAAAAAAGAAGTGCATCACCTTCTTCCATGAGAAGAAGAAAATAACGCTACAATACTTCTCAGTGATACTTTATCACAAACTACAGATGAAGAATCAACTGATGGATGATATGAAGAGTTAGAAGAAGAAATATAACTTTTAAACAAATTCATCATGGACAAAGATAATGAGTTGCGGCATGTCCACAGAAAGAGAAAATCAAGAATTCGAGTTATGTCAACATCAACAACAGAAGGAAAAACTCCAGCAATAGTATGTCGACATTAAGAAGACTCATAAGTTGGAAATTACAAAAATCAATAATGTGTTATCAAGCAATACCGAAGAACTTTTTCATCATAACAAAAAAATTAATTATGAAGATTAAAAAACTGAAACATATTCATAAGAAGGAACAGTCCAAAGAATACCTCGAAGGAAGAATTATAGAAAAGCAAGAAGAAAACCAACGCCTAAAGAATCTTAATCAATAACTAGAGGAACAAATTGAGAAGTTAAAAGAGGACAATAATCCTGATTAAAACTCTTCCCTTTATTATTTAGGATGTTATATAGCTGATTGGGAGGGGCATACAAGTCTTTTTGGGTATTGACCCTATTGTTGGTCTGTCAGATAACTTTGCTATGTCACATAATCTTATCAAACATTTTCATTAGAGAAATATTGTTGCTCTTAAGCGAGCCTATAAGGATGGTGATGATACCAGATATTTTTGGTATTCATCTCTTGATTTAAATATGCAGGTATCTTTGGAAAAAGAATGGGATGATTATGTTTTTAGGATTAATCTAGCATGTATCAATTTAACTGAAAAACAATGATGTTAGTATTTTGGTGCATCAACAAGAAGAAGGGATCTGTCACAACAAAGTTATCCTACAATTATTTAGTTGAGCAGTATATGGAAAGTAGCTTTAAATGGTGGATGAACTCTGTTTGGAAGAGGATGTTACCCTTAAAAGTTAAATGTTTTGCTTGATTGAGCCTTCAAAATAAAATTTTAACTTGGGATGGTCTACAGAGAAGAGGATTCTTGGGACCCGATAGATGTTGTTTATGTTCTTCATCCTTGGAAACAGTTGATCACGTCTTTGGTGTTTGCACTTTTTTTCAGGAAGTATGGTTAGAATTATGTAAGAGCATGGATTTTGTTTTTAATTGGGATATCCACAATCTAGAGGAAAATGTTTATAGGTGGAAAAAATTTCAAAATTTATCTTATGGCATTCCTTTTGTCACCATCTAGGAGGTGTGAAAAGCAAGAAACAATTTTTTTTTTAGTAGGGCTATATTGGTGCTTTTCAAGCCAGTGTCAAGGTTATTTCTAGGCTTAAAGATTATGGTTGTGATAATTTGAATATTTCTACTAGATTAGTCCGTCATCCTTATATTGATATGCATCTAGTGACTGGTTTTTTTGATGGGGCTGAACAAAAAGGTTGTTGTGGGGATGGAATGTTCATTAAGGTACAGTTGAATCATAAATTTATATTAGGGATGGAAGTTGTTAACAATACTAATACTAAGGTTGAGCTTTTAGCTCTCTGGAGTATGTTATGGTTTGCTCAAACGAAAAATATGTATGCTTTACACGTGTTAGGGGGATTTAAAGCTATTGTTGATTGGGCTAATGATGTTCATCAAATTGACTCTCTGGAATTGGAAAATTGGTTGAGAAGGTACAAAGTTCTGTTTGGTGCTTTTCAACAGATTTATCTTCGACATATTTATAGGGATTTCAATGGTGAAGCCGATAGCTTATCCAAGAGTGCCATTGGAATTTTGGGAGGCAAAATTTTCTGTGAGGAGCTAAAAGATGGAAAAATGATAGATTCAGGATTTTTGAGAATCTATTAGTGTTGGGTCCTTTGGAGTTGTTCTTTGATTTTTTTATTTAGTTATTTCCTATAATACTTTATCTTTAAGTACTTGGTACATGTTTATATGCTAGTTGGAAAAGAATGGATGTATAGTTTGTGGGAGGGCAGAAGGTTAAATACTTTTTAGTAGCTATAGTTGGTGGTTGAAACTTGGTTGGAAAGAGTCGTTAGAGAATCTCTCTCTATGTTTGTAGCTCTGATGCAACTTTTTTCTAATAAAAAGTTGTTATTTTTCTGTGTGAAAAAAAAAGTTTTAAATATTTTAAGTTTTCTAAGTATGATCGATTTGATGGGACCAACATTAACACAAGTTAGTTTTAATCGATTTAAGCTTTCCAAATATTATATACTTTTAATATGACTTAATCTTAAAGCTTAATCATTTTAAATCTAACCTAAATAAATCTTAATAGTTATAAAACAAATAAAAATGAGGTGTGCAAGATGATCAAAGGTGACCGGTCGGGTTTTGAAATGGATGAGGAAAATATTGATTTATTTAACGACCTATACAAAGTTATTGATATATGGAGATCTACCCCTATCAGCATCAAAATTGAGATTGACGCAAGAAAACCAACTCAAGTGGACTCAAAATTGAGATTGACGCAAGAAAACCAACTCAAGTGGACTCGAATCCCCTATACCCACAAACCCTAAATATGCTAAGCTATATGGTGAAGGGCATTATGAGGGTTCATTCGAGTGCTTAGGTAGACCCACGGTTCTGTAAGGAATTTGAATCGAACCCTTTGGAGATTCACACTGTAGTATTCAGTCTCTCTCTCCATCCAAGCACCTAGAGAGGTAGTTAACTTAGACACGGGTGTCATTGATATCCCGAAACAGACGTATTCAAGGTTGCATGTTTAGAAATATGTGGTCATGAAAAATAAATCGAGCAGGGGTTTGGAAAATTATTTGATACACAAAAACCTTCTACCTTTGGTATTGGAAAACCCTTCCTTGTCTCCTTCTTGTTATTTTGATGGCCTTCTGCTTTGGAGTTCCAAGTTTCATTTGAGTGGTTTATGATCAAAAGTACTAGATATCCTACTCAGTGTTTATTATGAAAAGACTTAATATGGACTGCTTCAGCGGACACCCCCCAAAAGGTGGTTAACAACCAACCCGATGAGATTTCCCTTGTCATCATAGACAAATCAAATCTGGTTTGATAAATCCCAAAAGAAAAAAAAGTGGTAGAATGAAGATAGACCCAATAAACTTGGTTTTTCGAGCTTAGGTGGAATTAAATGAAATCATGGATCTGGGAGATAAAACATTGGTTGGTAGGATTCACGACCAATAAGTGTGGATACAAATTATAAAATATTGGATAGGTGGAATTTTTTAATAATGTAATTTGTTTACTCTTTCAAATTGCTCGAAATTATCTTGAATATTAATAATGAAATTAATATGCTAATAGATTTTAGGAAAAACATGAGCCATATATAATATATAATAGTAACTAATATCATAACAAATATACTCATCCATCTTTTAAGTAATATGTAACCAATATATAATATATAATAGCAATAGTAATTAATATTTTAACTAATATATAATAATATTATAATATAATTAATATATTATAATATTACTATATACCATTAAAAGATGGGTCCAATAACTTTTAACTAATATCTTAACTAATATTAATATATAATAGTAGCTAATATTGTAAGTAATATATAGCCCCAAGGGGTAGCTCAGTTGGTTGGAGTCCGAATACAAAGACCATTTGATATTGAGGTTTGAGGTTCAATTCTCATGAATCCAATTCTCCAGGTCTTTTAGGGTTAGGCTCCCAAAATTGGAGTCGATAGGGCGAGGTCCCTTTGATTAAGATGGAACTGTGTATTTAATTTTCTTTCCCTATTTTCGGTGAAAACACTACATTGAACTTTGTCCTCATAAATTGATTTTAATTTAAAATACATATATATAAGGTAGCGTTGATAAACATGAACTAACTTTGGGTAGCTTTGATAAAAGTGAAATACTTATAAAAATTGCTTACATGTTTTTTTTCGTGTTTATCGTTTTCCTTAGGAGGACCATTTTTCATCCAAATTTTGTCTAATGTAGATATCCTACTTTTGTTTATTGTGATAAGACTTAATATCAATTGCCTTGGTGGAGACCCTCCAAAAGGTGGTCAACAACCAAGTCGACATGATTTCCCTTATCATCATAGACAAATCAAATTTGGTTTGATAAATCCCAAAAGAAAACAAAGGTGACAAAATGAAGACGGGCCCAATAAACTTGGTTTTCAGTGTTGAGGTGAAATTAAATGAAATCATGGATTTGAGAGATAAAACATTGGTTGGTAGGATTGGCAGCTATTGAGTGTGGATTCAAACTATAAAATCTCGAGCGTTTGAGGAATTGCAATCGATATTATGTTACTCGTTTAATGTATGATTCTTTCTAGTGGGAAAATTGTCTTGGACACAGATTCAACCTCCATCACAAGAAGAGCTTGGAAAATTATCCAAAGTCCTATATTGTTGAGGACATAGATGTTGTTCTTTTATGAAAGGTTAGAAAAGGTGATTCAAACACTGGTTTGTATAAGGATTCCAATCCTACCGCTCTTTATTTGGTTAGAGGAGCTCTTTCCAAACACCGAGAACTTATTCAACACCTATTATGAAGCATATTTGTCTTACAAAATGACTGGTATTTGCACCACCACCAGCCTAACTTAGCAGGTTTTGATCTAAAGGAAGGCTTGGTTGATTCAATTATTATAAATGGCAGAGGCATAGCGCAGTGCCAATCTCTAGACTGCAAATGAGTCCCCTTCTTATGTAGAAGGTGACATCATATGTATGGGCATTTGGATTTGCACTGTGCACTACCACATTGGTGTCAACAATGGGTGAAGAATTCTCTAGTCCTAGTGATGTCGAATTCAATGTATTCGAAACTAATGTTCATGGTGACACTTTACTTGTGGTATTGTATGTTGATGATGTAGTCATAACAAGAAACAATATCAACTTGATTTTAAGCTTGAAGAAAAAAATTGTAGATACTTTTGAAATGACTAACCTTGCTCTTTTGCATTTCCTTTTGAGCATTCAAATTTTACAAATGAATGATGGTATCTTTCTTTCTCACCAAAATATGATTTGTATCTTTTGAAACGATCCAAAATGGATGACTTCAAGCCTTGTGTTACACCTTATTAGTCGAGTGTCAAATTGTGCAAAGACCATGACTCTCCTCGAGTCGACGCCACCCTTTATCGACAGTTGGTCTATAGCTTGATTTACTTAACTCAAGTTGGCATATCTCTCCTTTGTTGTTAGTGTGGTTTCTCGGTTCATGTAGGATCCTAGATAAATCCATTAGAAAGTTGCAAAGAGAATTGTTCGATATATTAAGGGAACTTATCAATATGGTATAAACTATTTTCGCAGTTCAAAACCACTAACCAGGTTTACTGATTCCAATTGGGTAGGTGACATTGATGACCAAAATTCCACTTTTGGCTATGTGTTTCTGTTTAGTTTATACACTTGGGTCTAGTTGTGTAAGAAACATAAGGTAGTCTTTCTTTTGACTACAGAAGCAGGATATCGTGGAGCTATCAATGCATGTATATAGGCATTTTGGATCTATCAAATTTTAGAAGAACTTGGTTTTCTTGTTCAAGCCTCTATTGTTATCCATTGTGACAATCAGAGTGTAATCCAAGTTGTTGATAATCATGTTACACACAACAAAATGAAGCATGTTGAACTTCATGTCCACTACTTGAGATAATTGATACAAGATAATGTTGTAACTCTTCTTTATTGTAGGATAAATGATGAGATTGGTTATATATTTACGAAGCCTCTACCAAAAGATAAGTTTGTGAAATTTTAATCTATGCTTGGGATTATGTGGGGGTGCTCATAGAACATAATTCCACCTCTTAAATCTCTAGAGTGTTGTCTTGATGGGGGGATGTTGGAACCAAAGGCTATGCAGGTTCATCACACCTATGGATCTTTTGGAGATAGTTATCCAAAAGATAAAAATCAATTATCAGAGTAGTTGAAACACATTATACAACCTGGCGAGAAATCTATACTCACAATGAGAACTCTGCCCCTAAAAATCCATTTTTTTGTGTGTCAGAAACACCAAAATCAACCTTTAGATTGAAAAGTAAAGCTACTAGTAACACTCTTTTTTTCTTTCAAGGTAAAAAATACAACCATTCCCTTAAAAAACCATATTGTTGCTAACAATAGCCTTAAAATCAACCCTTGAATAGAAAACTAATGCTATTATTAGCATATTGGTTTTTTCAAAGGCTGAAATTATAACTTGTTTGAAATCATGGACTTAACAATAATATTATTAGTAGAATAAACTTAAAATAAACCTCTAAATTGAAAAGTGTTGGATAACATTGCAACAATTTTTTTAAACCATGGCCTAAACAACTTATGCATTTATGAATCCAAGTATCATATACTACTTAATGTTAATGTCATGATGATATCCCCTTATGATTTTAATAATGTGTTTTATTTACTTATATGAAAAAACTCAATACAAATTGTCTTGATTAAACACAAATTATTTAATAAAAAGTAATACTTTCATCCATATCCAAATCAAAGTAAATATCATATTATTCGTAATCAAAGCATATATTGAGCTACAAACCATAAACATGATTCATATATAAATTCAAACACTCCTTTAGAGTTGTCATACAAACATCATATATATCAAAAAGATATAAAATGTTTCATACAATTATTCAAAAAGATATAGGGATTTTGACACACCATCATAATCTACATTTTCTTCAGATGAATGATAGTATGAAGATGTAGATGACCCATATTCTTCTCTATTAACAACGAGTGCACCATTTGAGTCCACATGTATGCCCAACATTCCTTATGCCATAATTCTTTTGGATCTACGACTTGGTTTAGAAGAGTCCCATCTTGCAACTATTCTGGTGCTAACAACCACTTGATAATTTATATAGTCCTAGAGCAAAGAGTGCCTTTATTTGTTAGCTGGAAGTCATAAACAAGTATGGCAACATCTTCTAACTTTAAAAGGTCAACGGGGCGATGATTTATATTTTGAGCCTTTCTTTTTCTCTTTATGCATATTTGTTTCTCAACCACCATCTCTGGCTTGTACACATCATCAAAGTGGTGTGTATTTGTTGCATACCAATGTGTTTCTACCGATATGACTTCCTCATTTTCTTTATTGTCCGTCATAACTTTTGCAATCCATAATAGATAACCACATGGATCTTCTGTAGATAAAATTGAAATCATGCAACAATCCTTAATATCTTGTACTGAGCCCCCATAAAGGTATTACATGGCTTCACGTCGTGCACATGATATTCTAAACCCAATATACATTTCCCTCTCCTCCACATGCGAAGATACGATAACACCTTAATGTTCATGTTGTTCAACAACATTTCTTTCCTCATGTTTATTTGGCATACTTTGTGTCCATGTAAATGCAGTCTTCAATACTATATCTCCATTTGTTGAGTTTGAAATTATGTGCTTTGCTCATTCAAAAAATACTCCCACCAAACACAATCATCAACATCAAAGTACTCATATGTATCTTTGATAGATTTTTTTATTTCTTCCAGACATTCATAAAATTCTACATCTCTATTATGTCGGTGTGCATTATGAATCTCTGCAGCTGATTGCAATAACAATAACTTTGAAGCATATATTTGACGATTTGGGATGAATTTCAAAAATGATAAACCTGATGAAGGTGCCCATTCTACACTAGTAGAGTATTGCTTTCCCCATACAAGTGTTTTTCCATCAATTCTTTTGATACAAAATTGATGTTGGAAGCTAATGTCATTAAGTTGTTCTATGCACTTTTCTTCACCATGAGATCCCAGAATAAATCTCTGTATGTCAATAGTTTCTTACAATGTGTGAAAAAACAGCTCTAGATTGTATGCTTTTCTAATCATATTCAATTAATGATGGAAGGCTCCCAACATTCTTCCTCTTTAGTGTTACTGCAAAACGACTAAACATTTGATCAATATGGTCATGCATATGTTCAACAAGAAGAAAGCCAACTTTTACCTTTTGAAAAATCCCCAATTCAACAAGGATGTTTAGATAACCAAACACAATCTGATTTTTGTTTTCCCAACTGGTGTTGTCCAATTGCAAATATAGAACTTGAGGAAGATCACCAGACCAATGATTGAGCACATGTTGAATTATGGTGAAGGTCATATTTGCATCATTATTAATATTTGGAGTCGTAAAGTTGACCCTTGGAAACATTTGACCATTAAAAACCATACATCCAACCAAGTGAAATTGAACAAAATTTTCCTTCTTTAAATTCTTTGGTGTACGGGTAAAATGTGGCAAAATTGTTTTCTTCTTATCGATGCCATTAATTATCAAACCCATATATTTATGTGGAGCATCATAACACTTATTGTGATGTTTGTACAACTTTTTTCGTTGATTGTTGATTGCGATGTTCCTGAAGTGTTTTGATAATGCAATCTACAAAATAACATAAAATGAAAATATTTATAACAAGTGTTCATAATAAATAATTTTCTAATTATAACAACTAATTTTGTGGAGACGTACCTCTTTATTTCCCTTCCGATTTATCCCTTTTTTCTTTAAGAGAAGCACATGTACTGCAAACCCCCATCCTTGTCCTGTTAGGAATGAGGACATTTGTGAACTATTTTTCCCATATTCTTGTAAAGAATGCATAGTTGATGAAACTTCCATTTCCTTCAGTAACTTCATCATAATCTTTGTATAAATTGTAGATCTCCAACCTTGTGAAATTATCTGGGATGCAGACTATTTCTTTATCTGGCATAGACTCTCCATGCTTAGAAAAGAATTCATGCATCCATGGCATGGAAATGTTTGTTAATGGCTCATACTCTCATCCATGATCTGATTTAGAATAAAAGGTAGGATATTTTTTAAGTCTTAATTGGATCCTTGATGGCCGGATATTTCCAATTGAGTGAATTCTTTTGAATTCCTTTATGCAAAGCGAAATATTTCCAATGCAATAATCATAACCTGATTTTATAGATTGCATGCATCCCACTAAATATGAATTTTGCATACTTTTTTCATTGACAAGTATGGCTTCCTTTTCTCCAAGGCATACTTGTAGTGTATACCTTTCAAGCAATTCTTTTGGCAACACTCACTTGAAATCAATTCAGTAATAGTACTTGGGATTATGAGGAATTCTTTCCTACACCTTGTATAACTTGAATGAGTTGGATTGATATAGAAAGGCATGTTCCTACTATTAATCCTCCTCATAGTTACATTGTTTCTTTGCATTTCCTCCGTTATGTTTATGGGAATATCAACATGCTCATTAGTAGGAACGTCTTCATCACAAGGAGTAATATCATCCTCTTTACTATGCTCGTCACCAGTTTCATTGCATCAATTATGAAGTTCTTCACTTGAGAGAAAAGTAACATCAACATGAACAATATTAGTGCCAGTAAATTGTCCATTAGAAGGTAAGTCTTCATGATCATCAACATAATAATCATCAGTCCCTTTAAAATTATCGCTTGGAGGAAAATCATCATCATCATTGTTGTTTCCTTCATCATCACCAAAATCATCATCGGTGCCTTTGAAATCTTAACTTGGAGGAAAATCATCATCATCATCGGTGCCTTCATCGTCACCAAAATCATAATTGATTCCATTAAAATCCTTGCTTGGAGGAAAATCCTCGTCATCTTGATCAGTGTCTTTAGAATCACCATTTGGAGGAGAGTCTCCATCATTGTCAACGGTGCCATTAAAATCCTTAGATGGAGGAAAATATTCATCTTCTTCATTGGTTCCTTTAAAATCCTAAAATGGAGGAAAATATTCATCTTCTTCATCGGTGCCTTTGAAATCCTCACTTGGAGTAAAATGGTCATCATCTTGATCAGTGCCTTTAAAATCCCCATTTGGATTAGAGTCTTCATCATTGTCATTAGTGCCTTTAAAATCTTCAGATGGAGGAAAATATTCATCTTCTTTCTCGATGTCTTTGAAATCCTCACTTGGAGTAAAGTGGTCATCATCTTGATAAGTATCTTTGAAATCTCCATTTGGAGGGGAGTCTTCATCATTGTCATCGATGCCTTTAAAATCCTCAAATAGAGGAAAATATTCATCTTCTTCCTTGGTGAATTTGAAATCCTCACTTGGAGAAAAATGGTCATCATCTTTATGTGTGTCTTCAGAATCCCCATTTGGAGGAGAGTCTTAATCATTGTTGTCGGTGCCTTTAAAATCCTCAAATGGAGGAAAATACTCATCTTCTCACTCGGTGACTTTGAAATCCCTACTTGGAAGAAAATGGTCATCATCTTGATCAACGTATTGGAATCCTCATTTGGAGGAGAGTCTTCATCATTGTTAGTGGTGCCTTTAAAATACTCAATCGGAGGAAAATATTCATCTTCTTCCTCGGTGCCTTTGAAATCCTTGCTTGGAGGAAATTCTCCACCATCTTCATCTACACTTTTCATTTCTCCACTTAAATTACAATCAAAATCGTCACTTTTAGAAAGATTATTGATATTATCATTAAATACCTGTAAGAGTGATCTCCATCACATTCTTTCCCTTCATTATTGGTACCTCAAAATCTTCAGAGTGAGGAATTTCTTCATCGGATGAACCCATCACTTCTCACAAAGAAAATACAATTATATCCGCAACAATCTTAATAGCTAAGAGAATAAAATTCTATCATTGCTCACCAGAAAATACAATAGTGCTATTGTCCACTATCAAATATCTTATAATAAGGGAAATGGAATTTTCCCTCCAAAATTTAAAAGAATTGGTCAAACTTAAATCAAGAGGTAGAAAAGATCAATTAAAAGAAAAATATTAAAAAAATATTTTAGAACTGTAGCATAATTCTTGTTTTTTAAAAGAATATTATGAAAATGATGTATTGATAATAATGGTTAAATAAATATTAACATGAGATAATAAAAGCAAAATAATGGAAAGTTGAAACAATAAAAAACAATAAAAGCTATAAAAAAAATGAAAAATGAACAAAGAACAAATTAAAGCTAAAACACAAAAAAAATTAAACAATTAAAAAAATCCAAACAATGAAAAGGAAAAACAATTAAAGTTAAAGCAATAAAAATAAAAATTATTTATCCCTTTAATAAAATGTTAATCTTAAACCTAATTTAGATTATATATAATCATATTTATGTTTTGTAAATTTCACATTGTACTAGTTATGGGGAGCATTGGTTGACGAGTTTGGAGAAATCTACCAAGGAGTTTAGAGACTAAAAGGATATATTCAAAGTTTTTAGCAGTTGAAAGGTTAATTTTTTTAAATTTTTGTCAATTTTTAATAATATTTTTCCATAATTTTTTTTTGCTTTTCTTTCGTTCTAATTTCAAGAGCATCTCTTTCAGCTTTGAGTTGTACCCATCAAGTCATTGCTTGATGCCAGGGTTTTGAATTAATTATTATATGCATTTATTTAAAAAGTCAATCTCATGTGAAGCTCTTAGCTTTTAACTTTTTAAACATAAGATGGTATGTATTTATGTAATGCTTGAGGAAGGAACCACCTATGAATTAACAAATATAAACATTAATAATTATAAATTATAAGACCACCTAATTTATGCTCCTTAGGTTGCTAAAGAAAGAATATGTAGATTTCGTGGAGTAGGATTATTTACGTCTTTGAAATCCCTTTTTCTCACGGCTAATCAAACAATTTGAATCTGTCTTTAATTTAAAATTATGATGACGACCAGCAATGCGTGATGCGAAAGCTTATGCGAGCCAGGTCGATCGGTGCAAATGGTCGGATAGAAAGTTTACTCCATTATGATATGCAAATTATGCATTCAGAAACTAAACCCTTATCTCTAATAAACTGAAAACTTAACACTAATAAAACAAAATAAAATCTTAATATGTTAATCTGCACATCACTCTAAAAAAGGACAGGCTCACAGAAACATCTCAAGATGAAAATTACTACATCAATTGGATGGACGATGCGTTACATATGATGATTGACAAGTTGAGGATCATATGCCAGACAGAACCTCACATAGCAGCAACCAGAGCTCATTCGCATAGACAACACCTAACATAGTCGTACATCCATACATTGAAAGACATAGCGACATAGTAGTCGAATAAGATCATACAACACATAGCAGCACATAGCCAGTCATTGATGTTATAGCCGATCATATAAAGAGACGGTAATAGCCAGTTGTCATAGTCGATATAGCTGATAGCTGATAACCAATACCGAGGGAGAAAGATGCACACAGATAATACACAGGAACACATAATTGACGTAGGTATGTCGAGAGTCGTTGATGTTGTCGATTGCTTTTGGTCAGTTTGTGAATTGAACATGGATATTTATTTCCCAACCTATTCCAACTCCCTCTACTATATATATGTCATAATCCCAAGCTAGCGGACTGGATTGAGGAGACTTGTTATTATATATTTTGATTGGATTAAATAAGAGCCCTACTTAGCCATAGGTATGATCTTGGCCTTACCTAAGAACATGAGTCTGGATCCTGGTTGGCCTCATGTCCTTGCAAGCTAGAGTAAGTCGTAGCGGAAAGTTAAAGGCAGGCTACAAGATACATACTTGGTAACCTTTTTTGGCAACCTAGTACTAACATACTTACTATTGGATTTTATATTTGGACTAATTCCAAGTATAAAATACCACATGAAGAGTATGGCTTACTTGTCATAGAATAGAATGAGGCCACTAAGAAAAGGGCCTCATTATATATATCAGACCAGGATTTTGGGGATGCAGAATGTGGGCAAGACCTATGGATTGTGGACGTCCTCTTCGTTATTAGAATGTGGATTAAACTTCGCCGATGTGAACCTTAAGTGCATCTATAAATACCCTTAAGGTGGCCACTGATAGACATGCTACTTCGTATTATATAGGGTTTTTACGACAATAAATACCAATTTTAAGTGCATAAACTGTTCTTTTTTGAGGTTCACGCTCGAATAGAGGGAAAGGATAAAAGAAGCCCCTATAAAAACATGCACTTAAGCTGAAACATTCATTTAATTACCTCTTTCGAAGCTCGTAGTTGGTCTCTGGGAATCTTACTGTCGATATGTTGAATAGCGGTGTTTTAGCACAAGTAGTAAACTTAAATGCATGAACATACAAATTCAGATTCATAATAGTGCTGCTTAATAAAATTTAAACTGTAATAAATAAAAAAAAACATAATTTTCATCTCTTTCAACTTAACGTTCCATTAGTCACTGCGTTAATGTTGGTCCTTGAGAATCATCAATTGCCATGTATAATAACAACATGATAAAATAATGTATAGTAGATATCAGCAGTAAGGAATCATAACCAATATTTGAATCAACCCTATACTCAGATACCTTAGGTTGATCTTGTCACCGAAGGGACAAGTCAATTAGGAAAACAATTTGCGTACCTTGAGAGAGAGAGAGTTAAGGTCGAAGTAAACAAACCTTGGATCCTTTATTCAAATTTGCACAATCATACCCAGTATAGTCATGCTAAGAAGAGATACACAATCATACCAAGCAGTGACACATTCAGAGATCAACTTCACACTAGGCAGTGACCCATAGTTATACCGAGTAAAGTCAAACAACTCATGTTGCAGAGGAGAGTAGCATCTCTGCTGTAACAAGAGAGAAGAACACATTGCTGAAGAGCCACAAGATAGTTCAATTTATGAAGCGGAGAAGAATAAAAAAATAGTCACGCAGAAGATCACACAGATACCATCACGCAAAAGTAACAAGGAGGGATCACGCTGATATAGGCGGGATAGACCCAGTCCTGTGGGGAAGTCACACAGGAGAAGAAGTGAGCCATGTATGGGGTAAACCACGCGGGACAATAAACCATGCGATCTCAGTCACGTGAATGCAAAGGTCAATTCCATGCAGGAGTTCAATCAACACAATCAGTGGACATAGGAGATGGCTCTGACACATGGACGCAGGAGATGGATCAGAGATAGAGCCACGGTCGCGTTGTGGAGAAGCGGTCATGAAGAGTCACATGAGAGGTATCTACGGTCAAGTTGTGGGGCATCGACCATGAAGAGTCACGCGAGAGGTAGCTACGGTCACGCTGTGGAGCAGTGATTGTGAAGAGTCACATAAATACTTCTTGTAGGGATGCAGTCACACAAAGGTAAATCACGGAGCAATGATTCTCGTGGGGAAATCACAGTAGAGTACGCGAAGAAGGAACACACAAATATGCGGAAGGAGAAATCATGGGAAAGGTGAGTCCTGTGGGGAAGAGGAAGAACCAACGCGTGGATCAGTCATGTGTAGCAGATAGGGCCATGATCATGCTGCATGTGGATGGAGCAATCACCTACGGAGGCACTGCAGGTTCATGCAGCAGTCAAGATCACGTTGGCACAAGCATTAGAATAACCCAATCACAATCACGTGGATGTGCAATAGACACAATCACACAAGAGCATAGAATGTCACATAAAACCTTAGCAGAGATATTTAGCCACAAAAACCTTATGTCGATTGAAGATGGATAACCTCTCCTTTTATAAGGCGGGGAAAGACTTAGGATAAGATAAAGTGGTCCAAAGTAAAGTAGAAAAGAAATTCCAAAGTTCATAAGATAAAAATAAATGGGCCAAATGTATTTATTAATAAAACCATAAAGGTTTTATTAATAAGACTATAAAATAAACATTTAATGATCTTACAATAAAGTCATAAAGTAAATGATCCAATCAAAAGAATAGCGTACCAAAGAAACCCATAAGGTGAGAGTCATCATGAGAAGGGTACACACACAATAAGAGTGTTAGGACCAAGTAAGATAAATGACCATGAGTCAACATAGGGCTCATGATAAAACAACCCACAAACCCATAAGATCAAGGTGAACCATATAAGGTGGAAAAACAAGATCAGTAATCTTTTATCTCTCTCAAGGTACATTGTTTTATCTATTTTTGTCATCACTGTATAAGGGAAAGATCCAAACCGAATGGTACGATTCTTAGGTCCTCAACACTGCTCCTAAGGGTTAGGTGATAGTAACATCGTCAAGGGGTGGCCAATCCCTTGAGAAGCAACCTAGAAATAACCAATTAGGATAGTGGACATCATTATCTTACATTTTTAAGAATGGGTTTCATCCCTACGCTAAGTTTTAGTCTCACACCGAATCATGTTGATCAACCCCTAGACCCTGACCGGGTCCTCCATTCTCTCGTAGAATGGTTCTCAGTACTAATTTGACCTTGAGTCTCACACTAAAAGTTGATCAACTACCTGCATGACTTACTTGGACATCGTGTCCCTGGTCCTAGGCCAGAATATGTCTCTTCCTCTACCTGCGGGATCTATTTGGGCATCACGTCCTTGCTCCCAGACCAGAATACCTTAGAGGCACATAGGGGCTCTAGCCACATGCTAGGGGCTTTTCCATGGCATCAACCTACCTGGTCCCAGACCAAAAACCCTAGGAGACTACTAGGGGCCCTAGGGTACCTTCCAGGGTCTTTCTCTACCCTATTTAACTGAATAGGGTACCATCCTCCCTAAGAATGGGTCTCACAACTGCACTAATTTTAACACTCCCTCTCAGCAACACTAAGTTTTTATCGAAGGTGCTTAGACTTCTATCGAGGCATAGTCAACACATGAGTAAACTCATCTACTTAACAGAACATACTGCATCATGTCCCAGACATGGTTAACCTTCCTCTTTATGTGTACCTACCTCTCATAGAGCACATGGATTTCTAAGAGCTTGATATTTTATAGATCTACTTGGAAGTTGTAACTGACTTCCTGCTGAGAACCACTTTCTGCACGCCATTTGACAACTTCCAAACCCGATTTTTGGTTACCACCTCATAAATGGAGGTTTCTAAAATAGTGGTGTGGCTCATCTGAGATATCAAACCAGAGCAATCATGAACCTCTCAATAGGTTACTCAAATAGATCAACTGAAGAATCCCTGGCCTCCTCGCTCTGCTCATCTAAGAGAGATGACTCATGGAGTGGGATTACTTCCATGTCTATATAACTAGGCAGAGTTCTCTGAAAAATTCCTTCAGGGGAGATTACAATTTTTCTTTGCAATCCTAGAGATTGAGAAGAACTTTTGGCTCCCTCTTGATCTATGAGCTTACTAGTGTTTCATTCTATCAATAAAAAATTCCTAGTGGCTTCTCTGGAGGATGATCATCCAACATAATTGTTCCTGCAATTGTGGAGCCTCTTTCTAACTCTGTACATGAGCACTCATCTCCCTCTTGAGCTGTGCAACTAAGCATAAACATGATCTACAAGCATTACTTGTCACATCATCCTCCTTTATAAGTTGAGATTGATTGTCATCAATTTCACATACTAACATGACTTTATCATTCATATATGTATACAACAGCTATCTTAAAGCTATCAAAGAAAATCCACATGTTATGAAAATACTAAGAGTCAACATGAATTGAGATAAGAATACCTCCCTATATCTTCCCTTATGCAGAAATCACATTGTGCATCACATTGAATATGTACCCATAGAGGTATCGACATAATTATATCATCTTTATGCAATAGTACACATGCATTGGCATCATTTAGATCATAATCCTAGACATAAGATTAAGCTCTAAACTTCACATTTATTAATGCATCATAAGCAATGGTTAAGCATTCTATGCAATTTTCATGTATCATTATAGAATGTAATCCAAGATATTTAAATGATCATAAATTCTAACTTCCTTGTGTCAACAATCCTTGATCACATCCATCAATGAGTCATAAGACTCTTTTGCACAAAACAATGATCAACTATAAGGCATCATAATTAAGTGGGGTTTCTTACTTGCCATTAACATACCTCTTTAATGGGCCATCATGTTCACAATCTATCAAATCCATTTTTTGATAACACTTGTGAGTGCTAAAACACATCTCTTTGTTCATTTGTTATTGATTTAATCAACTAGATAAGTATGTATCATATCTCTTACCATCTTTATCACTTTGATGGCTAATGTACTCTTTCAGCCAAGATCTGTAAAGTTCAAATCATTTAATTCAAGCCCTTATTGTCACTTTGGAAACCCTTACCTTAGGATCATCTAGACTTTGTTACCCTCAAGACAGATAGAGTTAGCTACAGCCTAAGCTCTGATACCATGTTGAAAATTCGGGGTTAGCGGTGTTTTAGCACAAGTAGTAAAGTTAAATGCATGAACATATAAATTCAGATTTAGAATAATGTTGCTTAATAAAATGTAATAAAACAAAACATAATTTTCATCTCTTTCAACTTAACACTCCATTAGTCACTGCGTTAACGTTGGTCTTCGAGAATTGTTAAATTCCATGTATAGTAACAACATGATAAAATAATGTACAATAGATATCAACAGTAAAGAATCATAACCAATATATGAATCAGCCTTATACTCAGATACCTTAGGTTGATCTTGACACCGAATGGACAAGTCAACTCCACAAACATTTTAAGTACCTTGAGAGAGAGGGTTAAGGTTGAAGTAAACAGACCTCAAATTCTTTAATCAAATTAGCACAGTCATACCCAGTATAGTCATCCTAAGCAGAGATACACAATCATACCAAGCAATGACACAATCAGAGATCAACTTCACTCTCGGGAGTGACCCATAGTTATGTTGAGTAAAGTCAAACAACTCATGCTGCAGAGGAGAGTAGCCACTCTCTTGAAACAAGAGAGAAGAATACATTGTTGAAGATCCACAGAGTAGGTCAGTTTGTGAAGCAGAGAAGAATAAAAAATAGTCATGTAGAAGGATCACACAGATAACATCACGCAAGAGTAACATGGAGGGATCACGCTGACACAGGCAGGATAGACCCAGCCCCATGGAGCAGTGAAAGGCCACATGGGGCAGTCACACGGGAGAATAAGTGATCCATACGAGAGGTAAACCATGTGGGACGATAAACCGTGCGCTCTCAGTCACATGAATGCAAATGTCAATTCCATGCGAGAGTTCAGTCAACACAGTCAGTGGACACAGGAGATGGCTATGGCACGTGGACGCGGGAGATGGATCAGAGATAGAGCCACGGTCACGGCGTGGAGCAGCAGTCGTGAAGAGTCACGCGAGAGGTAGCTATGGTCACAGAAAGACTTCTCATAGGGATGCAGTCACATGAAGGTGAATCACGGAGTGATGAGTATCGTGGGGCAATTGGAGCAGAGTATGCGGAGCAAGAACACATGAATACGTGGAAAGAGAAATCAGGGGAAAGGTGAGTCCCATGGGGCAGAGGAAGAACCAGCGCATGGATCAGTCACGGGGAGCAGATAGGGCCACGATCACGCTGCATGCGGATGGAGAAGTCACCTACAGAGGAACTGCGGGTTCATGCAGCAGTCAAGATCACGTTGGCGCAAGAATATGCATAACCCAATCACAGTCACACGGATGTGCAATAGTCACAATCACACGAGCAGAGAAATTCACATAAATACTCAGGAGAGATATTTAGCCACCAAAACCTTGTGTTGGTTGAATATGGATAATCTCTCCTTTTATAAGGTGGGGAAAGACTTAGGATAGGATAAAGTGGTCCAAAGTAAAGTAGAAAAGAGAATCCAAAGGTTATAAGATAAAAATAAATGGACCAAAAGGTCTTTATTAATAAAACCATAAAGGTTTTAGTAATAAGACCATAAAATAAACATTTAATGATCTTATTAAAAAGTTATAAAATAAATGGTGCAACCAAAATAATAGTGTACCAAAGAAACCCATAAGGTGAGAGTCATCATGACAAGGATACACACACAATAAGAGTGAGTGCTAGGAACAAGTAAGATAAAGGACCATGAGTCAACATAGGGGTCACAATAAAACAACCCAAAAACCCACAAGATCAGGGTGAACCATATAAGGTGGACAAACAAAACCAATAATCTTTTCTCTCTCTCAAGGTACATTGTTTTATATATTTTTGTCATCACTTTATAAGGGAAAGATTTAAACAGGATGGTATGATTCTTAGGTCCTCGACATTGTTCCTAAGGGTTAGGTGCTAGTGACATCGTCAAAGGGTGGCCAGTCCCTTGAGAAGCAACCTAGCAATAACCTATTAGGAGAGGGGACAACATTATCTTCAATTTTTAAAGAATGGCTTTCATTCCTAGGCTGAGTTTCAGTCTCATAGTGAATCATGTTGATCAACCCCTAGACCCTGACCAGGTCCTCCATTCTCTCGGAGAATGGTTCTCAATACTAAGCTGAGATTCAATCCCACACTAAATGTTGATCAACTACCTATAGGACTTAGTTGGACATCGTGTCCTTGGTCCCAGACCAGAATATGTCTCTGCCTCTACTTGCAAGATCTACTTGGACATCACGTCCATGGTCCCATACCAGAATACCCTAGAGGCACATAGGGGCCCTAGCCACATGCTAGGGGATTTGTCATGGCATCAACCTGCTTGGTCCCAGACCAAAAACCCCAGGAGACTATTGTGGTCCCTAGGGTACCTTCTGGGGTCTTACTCTTCCCTACTTAACTGACTAGGGTACTATCCTCCCTAAGAATGGGTCTCGCGGCTACACTAACTCTAACACGCTAAACATAATACCGCCCAATATAACTCCATTTGTTGGCTGCTAGATGTGACAATTGGTTAGCGCTAGGCTCATTCACTGGCTACTAGATATAAACTAGTAGATATAATAGTAAATATGGAATGGATAACTCACAATATCATTTGCAATTTATCCCACCTTCCAAGCATTGAATTAGCCTGCTTACTGAGACTTTCCATTCTAACACACAAGGAGGAACAGTGCTATCAAGTCTGAAGGGTATAGAAAATTCAAGGCAACGGATTTATTGGTAAGATATTTGCACTGTATTATTTAGTGTTTAAAATTAGAAATCAAATTTAATTATTTATAGCTTAATCGAAATTTGATTTATTTATTTTATAGGCACAAGCCCAATCTTCGTGCATTCAACAATGCGCCACATATGAATGATATTGAAAACATACATGCTGGATATTGGACAAAAGAGAGTACTTATTATTCTCTTCTTATCAATGAAAAGACTAAAGGAAACCAAAGTCAATTATTGAATTAAATGTCGTGGTGTGAAAGCTAACATATGAAGAAAATGATTTAAAAGGAAAGACAGTAAACATTTATCAAAAGCCACAGGAATTGATTAATCTTCTCAAAGATAGATTTTCAAGTGAAGGAGATTGGGTATTACATTTGTTCTCAGGTTCAGGTAACATTTATTATATTATATACAAAAACATATTTCAATTTCTGTATTTTTTAATTCTTCAATATTTGTCCATTTTAATTTGTGTTTCTTTAATCTATTTACTTAATTAATTTTTATGTATTTGGTGATTAGGTATAGCAATAGCATGCTCCTTACAAAAAGGAAGGAATTACATATCCATTTAAAATGATCCACTACAATGCAATTATATTAAGCAGAGAATTAATGCTATTAAATCTCTTCCAAATGAAATGCAAGAAGTTGGTTTGAAGAAATGATATTTTAGTGAAGCACGTGTGGCAAAAATGTCAAAAGATCCTTGACCACCATTAAAAGGGTTGTGTGGAAAGGACCACTTTGGTGAACTTGTGGAAATAGAAGGTCCAATGGAAGAGCACAAAGATATCCAAGAAGAAAGCCAAGCTCCAGAAAATGATGAATTTGATGAAGAATTTGGCATCCTAAATATTATTGATTAGATTTAATATGTCATTGAGGAACATATTACATTTTTGACATATATTTGTAATGGTCTTTGACTTTAAGATTTCACAAGGAGAATACATATCTATGTATTGCTGTTTTATGAGAAATCGTTTTGATATAATATTTACCACAATATATGATTGTCTTTGTGTGTTTCATTTCATGTGAATCATTACTTTATGGAAATGTTAAATATTATCATTTTTATACATTAAATTTCTAGAAAACATTGAAAATGGTTTATTGTTATTTATTTTTCTTATTTTTTTTCTCTATTTCGCTATAAAAATGTTTTATTCAACATATATATGTTTTCCATTATATGTTTTTTCAATCTATATATGTGTATGTGTGTGTGTGTGTGTTTCATTATAACTTGTCTTTAAATACATATTTCTTTGTTAAATACACCTAAAAAAACATACTTTTTAGTTAATTGAATATTCAAAATCTAAAAAAAAAACACCCAAAAAAGGTTCTACTGGTAGCACCAGTTTTTGAAATGGAGGTAAAAACAACCACTAAATGTGACCTCCAAAAAAACGAGAACTATTTAGAGTTCTCGTCAAGTTGTATGATGTGTTTCGACTGGAGGATCGATTGATTGGTCGGTTAATCGATTGACTAAATGACCAACGAGGAAACAGTTGGATCGACTAAAGCAACCGACTAATCAACGTGACATTGTGGATTTCCCACAGACAGTTAGAACCAATGACCCTTATTTGTGGATTATATCCTACTCACTTTAAGGAAGTTTGTTAGATCTGGATGCTATAAAAAAATGACCCTATGGGTTGTATTGACATGATGACGGTACAAGGAAAATTCCCTTTAGCGGAGGTAATAAGAGATGATCCTCTAAAAATATACCAAACATCTATTTATAGCGGAGACAAGCAGGTGAAGGTTTTAGTAGATGATTTTTAATGGTGCATTTATACAATAACAACATATTAGTGTGTATCAACACCAAAAGTATCGGTACTGACAATAAATCATTTAGCATCGCGAGTAAAAATACATTCTAACGGATTTTTTTTTTTTACAACCAGTGCATTTATATTACAAAGGTGCACCAGGGTGCCATGAGCTTGAAAGCACCAAAATAGGCTAAACAGATAGTGGAAAACACCGAATTACTACAATTTTTTTCCATCACTGGTGTGGTATATCTAACCTACCGCACCGAATGGATAAAGACAACATTGCACCACCTTAGGGTTAAAACTTTCCAAATTAAAAAACACAACTCTATTTTGTTCAAATTTATGTTTGTGGTTCATTTTATATAACCAATCGCACCTGTTCATTATGGAATGGGCACATCGCATTTGTGTTAAAGCATTGCGTATTAAAAAGGCACAACTACATTTTTGCTTTCAAATTTATATTCTCAACGTGTCTGGTATTATCAATAGCCCTGGTGCATCATGGACTCGATCACACCCAATTAGGGTTAAAACTTTTCAAATTAAAAAGCATGATTATTTTTTATTTCAAATTTCTATAGGCGTTGCGTTTGGTATTATGAATCGCAACGGTGCATGATTTAGTAAGACACACCACGTTAGGGTTAAAACTTTAAAAAATGACTATATTTTTAATTTCAAATGTCTACTAAAGGAATATTTACCAAATAAATAGCATTGGTGTGTCATATTCTTGGGCACAGTAGTACAAGGTTTAATAATAAAAAAATACCGCATCGAAAAAATCATTTTTACTATTCTACAATGCTTCTAAGCCCAACCACACTGGTGATGTACATCACATTCTTAGACACCCTGACATCTGTTGTCCATGTGGTGGCATTTCTCACTCCCATTGGCTACTGACTGGAGTTTGAGTTTTGTCAAACGGTGGGCACATTTCAAATTTTACATACATCACCACAATGCCTCCCCGATGCTCAAGTAACCAGGTAAATTTATTGTTCCTTCACTATTTAATTTTTTTAGCGGATTAAATTTGAGAATTCATATTTATTTTGAGCAATTTTTTTTAAAAATTCAGCATGATGTGTTCAAGACATTCAGTTTGCACCACAAGACAACACAGCAGGGGAATTTACAGGGTGCACTGTGAGCAGTGCATTCCCTACATTGCTGCATTGCAAATACGGTACACTATACTTTTTAGCGCACCAATTAACATTAATTTTTAAAAAAACTATGAATATAACCATGGTGTCATATACATCAATCTACACTACGTATCGGTGAACCAATGCGTTCAAAGCGCATAGTGTAAATAAACATAATTTATTAAAAATTATAATGTTAGGTGCTATGGTTAATTGAATTGGATGCATGCTCTTTCATGGTGCGCTAGCGTGTCCCTAGGGCACTTCTAAACTAGCTAAATAAAAATAAAACGTATCATGGTGCACTTAGTTACATGATATGTATCGAATATTCAGTGCATTGTGTAACTAATGCACCTTAAAACCGTAAGACAATCACAATTTGATAGTTCTCTATATGAACGTTTGCACACCATTCGCCAGTGCGCTAATGTGCATTAGCTGCACCATCAACCATGTTTTAAAATAATAAAATACATAAAGAGATGCCCCTACAATGGTGTGCTTAGGTCTCCCTAATGCACCTCTAGAGCAAGCTTTAAAAAAAACTTTATTCGGTGCACAATAAAAACATGTGTGCACTAGATATACAATGTGTTGGCTTGTAAACACTACACCGTTATTTTTTAACCATATCACAAACACACAAATAGTTGCACCATATCCAATGCACTCATTAACATATGTGCACAATTCACGGTGCAATCATGTGTTCACAACGCACATGTGTTTTCTATTATTGTACGCATCGTTAAATGAAATATATTTTTAAAACATTACCATGGTCACCAATGCACCTGTTTATCGTAATGCACCATTGGCGATGCTTGTATGTTTCAAGAGAACTAGAGGTGGCACGTTCCCATGATTTAGGCGTGGTGTTTGTCAAATTTAGATTTTTTGAGAAAATACTCTGTGGTAGGTATTGTGGGTTCCAAGTTTGTCTAAAGACAATTTGAGAGTCCTGTAGCTCTGTGGTTGAGCTCACTGGCTTAGGTATCTTTGTCCTTACCTCCCTACTTGATTGACAAACCCAGTTGTGTGTTGGCTTAGCATGAGTAAGCTTGGCTATGAGTATGAGTAAGCTTGAGCAACTCCTCCTTAGTGGATACATAGCCCAGCTCGGGGGCGGTCTCTCAACTGAAATAATATAGGATGGACATAGACCTACTGTTGGGTGGAATGTTGCTCTTCCATAGCCAGTTGCTCGGGCAATTTCAATTAAAATATAAGTGTTTACCATTGTCTCTGATTATGCCTAATTTATGTGTTATGAATTATTGCTCAATGTATTAAATTGAATGAGTTGACCCAACATGAATTGTTCAATTAAATGTTGTGAATAGCGTGGAAATGAATTTATTGTTGTGCATGGTCTTATTATTATGCATGTGATGAGTATGCTAGTACAAGCATGTTGTGTGTGTGCATTGATAGAGTTTAATTCCGTTGTGTGTGTGCATTGATAAAGTCTAATTCTACGGTGTGTTTAATATGAATTTGCACACATATTTAGATGTTAATAAATCCGTAATATGGCCATGGGGAAAATTTTTGTCACCCCACATATTGTTCATGTCCCCCTCTATTGGTTAGATTGATTGGTGGGGACGTGTCAGAGTGGTATTAGATTCAGGTTGTAGCACTGGGGGTGGTTGGGCCGAAATCCACACCTACAGGTAAAAAATCAAAATTGCACAGAAAGTGTTGATAAGTGATTAGTAAAATCGTGGGTTAATTTGATGACCAAAAATCAAAATCCTCAGATGTTGTAGAGGAGAACATCGTTGTACAAAGCTCGTTGAAATTTTTCCAGTGAAGTTTGTTTCATAAAAAATGAACTTCAAACGTGAAAAATATCGACATAATAAGTTAGCAGTAATATGGGCATCTTGTCGACTTCCGACTTCTGATATTGAAATCAGAATGGAGAAAGTTTCGTTGATTGTTATTGTTTGGATAGTGTTGAAATGGCGACACTGAAGTGTCGACATCGGGATTGACAGGTTATTCATGGAAGGATCGTCATGATGTTGACGACGCCGAAGTGTGACACCAAGGTGTCGACGATGAAATTTGGGGATCAATACTGCGTAGTAGCGTAGTGGTGGAGTTATGACTTTCGACTCTCGACGTACGGAAGGTGGTAGTCGGAGTTAGGAAGTTGAGATAGTTTTGTTTGGAATCCATTCTATAGTGTCGAATTTTTACTTTCAACGTACAGAAGATAGTAGTTAGAGTCAAGAAGTAAAAAATGGCTTATTATAGATCAATTGTGTTATGATTTCTGATTTCCAATTGGAAAAGTTGTAAAGGATGGGAAAAAGTTAGGATCGGTCCGTCAAGATATGAAAAAAAAAGAGTATAGAGCCCAAAATTTATGTTTTCCATAGCAAGAGAAGTTTAACTCAAAATTGGACGAGACTTGTGGTGCTCGGACTCCATTAACGAAGGTCATATAAGTGACATTTAGAGGCTCGAGTCTAGTTTGTTTCGATTTGGTTGAAATTTCAAATTAGTCAATTTCAAAGATCCATGTCCCGAGACGCAATGGGAGCTCGGTTTGGGATGAAATTGTTATGGCGTGGCCATGGAACAAGAACACAAGTAACTTTGGAAGCTTGGAGTCAAATTCCAAAGGATATGAAACCAAGGTGTAAAAGAATGACAAATTGCACCATTTCAAAGCACTTTTTGGGGATTTTTAAAAGTTTGGACGTAAAAATAACCCTAAATGTCGAAATCATATATATATATGAACTCGACCGTTTACCTACTCACCAAAACATGCAACTTTCATTAGACAAAGTTTTTCTAGAAATGCTTGGTTAGGGAGATAGCCAATTTTGGTGAAAATTTGAAAATTGGAAAAAAGTTGCAAAAGTCAAAAGTAGTCAAATGCAGAATTTATAAAGGTTGAATGGTGCATCGAAACCGAGATATGAAGGTTGATGAGTGACCATTTTCATATGAACGAACTTTTCCCTGTAGAAAATTTTTCCTAGTTCTCTCTATATTTACTTCTACAAGAAACTAAAGTTGGCCTCTGAGGCTAATCGCACCTATGGAAAAAGTGTAGAATTGGACAAAATCAACATTTTTGAAAGAATGTAAAGTTCACATTCGAGATCAGAAGGGAAAATGAAGCTAGGAATTAGAAATATTATCCATAGGAGAGTAGAGTTAGACTGTCAGAATATGAATGAGAAATTCCAATGTCTTAGCTATTAGGATAGAAGAGTGCCTATGACCTCGTTTTGAAAAAAAAAATGTCAATTGAGGGTAGTTTCCAGAAATGCATAAATGGAACTAAGGAAAGGAGAACCAACAATACATAGTCTGGTAATGGTCATGAATAGTAATAGGAAATTATGCGTAATGTAGAAATTTGCATGAGAGAATGATAGAATGAGTGTTGACTCCAAGGGATAGGAGATGGTGGTGAAAAAACATATACCATAACTTTTGACCATAGAAGAAAAATACTTTTGACAACTAACATAACTGTCACGACTCCCATGCTTCAATATCTACACGAAGGGACACTTCTCACCAACCGCACACATGCATTCAATGATTGAATTTAATACTCAAAAGAAATTAATTGGATTATTTAAAGCACATAGCAGAATTTGGATGAGTTCTAAAGTTGACACTTAACAACAAAATATTTAGTCTCCCGTATGCCCCCTTTCCTCTTCCCCTCTAGTGCTCTTTACACAACCATCTTTGACCATTTTATTATTTTTCAACAATATTTACATATATTTCGAATTGATATGATAAGTCAACCATGGGATCTAAATAAAAACATTTGCATCACACATGTCTAGCCATTCACTAGTTGGGCCTTTGCCTTGAGCTCTACACTAGAAATCCATACTAGCATATTTACATCATTTACATTATTTTGATTAAATACATTCCAAGTCAAAATTGGGCGTATTATGCTATAGGATCAAGAAACTGAAAGAGGGTCGCCATGCATATAATGTGAGAGGTTGCTACCTAGGGGAAAGTGATACTTGTGGCAATTTAAATGAGGCTAGAGAATTTAGAGGATGGGAATTAAGAATGGATATGGAAATGAAGGTCTCAAGAACTCAAACAAGTTAAGCATGAAGCTTTGTTCATGTGAGTAAAGTATCAAAGGAACCACCCATAAGGCTTCGTCCCTAACTCAGTCACTTGGTAAGGTTTTTCTCAACCCATTTTTTATTTTCTATATTTTTTTATATTGATTTTAACCTTGTAGCATGGATCCCTACTATACAATACATGAGGGCAATATTGGTGTCGGCTTACTCGAAATCACAAGAAAATCCTTCCAAAACTTCCAGATGATACTTACTCCAACCTACACTGGATTTCTTTTAACGAATTGAAAGGTTTCTGGCACTATGAATTTCTGTAGCTAGACCAACAAAATCATACAAAGAAGATGAATCTAAATCCTCTATTCTCTGGCTTTCAGTAAAATGCATTCCATAACAATTTCCATGCTTTAAGTTAGCAAGTGGTATTTATCTTCCACTTTACCACTGATAGTTTCTCCACTACCAAATCTAGAGATCCCATCTACAAATTTTTGTGACCCTCCTCAAGGAATTCAATGACATTAATATGAAACTTCTCATTTACACATTATGTCAAACACTTGAGAAACTAGGGTTTATGATTAAAATTTACTTCATAAATTTGAAATACAAACCACCAACTCAAGAACTTTCCAAGACTGAAGCAAATCATTCACATGAATACACATAAATTTTGGTCAAAGACCAGACAAAACCCCAACTCCTGGGGGAAACCCTACAAAGAGAAAATTTCCATTAAAGAAGAATACTCCAAAAAAAATTCAACTACACATGAAAAATATTTCTTCATCCCTTACTGACAAATTCATCCACCCAAAACAACAACAAATACCTCGATTTCTGTGCAAATGGATTGTTGTATAGTATGATGTACGACCTCACATGTGTTGTACAGAACTATACTTTCTACACACGTGCTATACGGATTATGTACTTTCTGCAATTCAATGTTGCCTCGGGAATCATGCCACAACTACAATAAATGTTGTACGACCAGTCAGTCTGTTATACGGTCTGCTTCCTCGGGATTTGTGCCCACACATGGCTGTTGTACAGATCTGGAAAGCTACAATTAATGTTGTTGTACTTCTGCCTTGATATTTGTGTTGTTACTTGTCTTGGGAAATGTGCCAATCTTCCAAGGAATTTCTTCTTTCTTCTCACTCTTCTCTCTCTCTCCTCATTGATGGTGTCTTTAATGTGTCCTTTACCTTAGTTTTATACTTTAAAAAGTGTAACTACCCATCTAACCACCTAATCTATGGTTAAGGTGCTTCTACAAAATCTAGGGTCATCATTTAATGCACCATTATTTAATAATAACTCATTTTAATTATTAAATAACATTTAAGTGAGACCCAACACAATAAAGTACAAAACATCATTTATTTATATATAAACCAACTTTATACATAAATACAAAAGGGACAAATTACATGTCCTCTTTATCACACCACACCAAAACTATAAAGAGGACCTTCAGAGTTAACTTTCTAGCACCTCCAATTTACTACAGCAATATGATGATCCAATAGGTTAAGCGTTGAGACCACTCCATCAAAATTTCTAGGCTATGAACAAATGAAGCGTGTTTGCCTCTTCCTTCTGGTCAATAGACAGTACTTAACAAATTTGTGGACGCACGACTAGTTCTTAAATAAAAAAAACGCCAACCTTTCCCAACAATTTTGCTTCGTTCTATAAAGAATCTAATCAAGAACAATAAATGGAAGAAGAGCACTAGAGCTCACTCATACACATGATAGCAATATTATAATGGCCTCACTTTACCTCAATAAACAAAATAACATATATAAGAACATGTGTGTAATTGAACCAAACAAACACTGCGATTTATTGTTTTAGGTGTAAATCAATATCTCAAGATGTTCCAGTTGTTCTTATTCACACAGATAATTGCATCTCATTCATACAGATATTAAGACAACAAAAAGAGATTTATGAACATTTGTTTCTATTCTTGCAGCAACAAAAAACAATTTTTGTATTCTCTAATACATCTATGAATTCAATGAAATTGTTCGGGTACACAGGGTACTCCCAAAAAGACCGAACACCTTGAGCAACCGCTTCACACAAATAGATCACAGATCAACACACCAATGTTTGTCACGTGGTCAAAACCCTCGAGAGGGAAACAGTCCACGGCCCCAGCGAAATAGCAACTTGGAGCAATTTATTATGCAAAAGAAAGAAAGTTACATGAGCTTCTCATAATCGATCAACTAGCCAAGGACCCTCTATGCTCTTTAAATAGAGATCATAGACCAATCGGGTGTTAAGCCACGAATCAATGGTAGGTATGATCTAAGAGAAGTTGAACCGTCGGATCACTCTATGTCTAGAACATATCGTGACCGTCAGATTAGAATATTTACAAATGCATATTAATGCATACTAATGCATACTAAAGAAACACACTTTTACCTAACGGATATATTACACAAGTTGATCTTAACTAACTCCTAAGTGTCTAAATATCCTAACATCCCCCCTTAAGAACAACTTGGGATAGGATTGAAGGATTTACAAAAGTGACACTATTAGGAGAAGGAAGGAGGCATTAGAACCTATCCCCCCTTAAGGACACATTCCTGAACTCCTAACATAGACCAAAGTTTAGAAAACTTCGCTTCTGTAAGAGACTTGGTGAAGATGTCTGCAACTTGATCATCTGTAGGGCAATAGAGCACTTCAATAACATGATCATGAACAAGATTTCTAATGAAGTGCATGTGTAGCTCAATGTGTTTGTTGCACTAATGTAGAATTGGATCGTTGGCAAGCTTGATGGCACTTTGATTGTCACACCAAAGTGGAGTAGGCTGCTGCTGCTCGAATCCAAACTCTGAAAGGATCTGTCGAAGCCATAAAGCTTCTTGACTGGCATTAACTGTGGCTCGATATTCTGCTTCTACTAAAGAAAGAACAAGAGCTTGTTGTTTCTTAAAAGCCCAAGTGACAGGTCCAGATACCAGACTGAAAACATAACCTGCAGTAGACATTCGATCATCAGGATCATCGGCCCAATCTGAATCAGTGAAACCAACCAACAAAGGTTTCCCCCCTGTACTGTAATGAATCCCAAATTGAATTGTACCTCGAATATATCGAAGTATTCTTTTTGCTGCTTTCTAGTGACTTTCATGAGGAGTTTGCATATAACGAGAAACACGACCAACGACAAAGGAAAGGTTAGGACGGGAATGAGTCAAGTATAAAAGACTACCAACAAGTTGACGATACAAGGTGGCATCTACTTCAGGGGAAGTACAAGTGGCAGAAAGTTTGACTCCAGATTGGAAGGGAGAAGGGGCTGGTTTACAATCTTCCATGTCGAAGCGACGAAGAAGGTCACAAGCATACTTAGACTGGGGAAGAAATATTCCTTCTTTGTTTTGCAAGACTTGGAGACCAAGAAAATAATGCAAATGTCCTAAGTCTGACATTTCAAAATTTTGCTTGAGACTGGATTTCACATGGGTTATAAGTTTAGGGTCACTACCAGTAAGGATAAGATCGACAACATAAAGAACAAGTATGATGAGATGGTTTCCTACTTTCTGAACAATAACTATTTGAAACACACAGTAACAACACTTACGCAGACAGAATCACCAATTCTTTATCCAGGGTTATACAGTCTCTCTCCAAGAGCCTCTTTGTTCCTCTCTATTTATTTTTCTCAATTCATCTCTACTTGATTCGCAACACAACAAAAAGTAACCTATCTACCTTCCTTCCACAACTCACTCCTATTTCTGCTCAACAGGCTTGCGATCTGGATCATTCTCCTCGCAAGGAGTAATTTGTGCCAGCTTATTCCTAATTTGACTCAAAGTTCAAGAACAAAGCTAATTGATTGTAATTATCTACAAACAATAAAATATTTACAAGTAAAATCCTTTATCAGGTCATTAGGACAGCTTGTCCCCTCTTAGCCACAAAATGTGATCACTCTATCACATTGATGGCTAGGTCTTGATGTTCCTGCATTAGACTCCCAACGATGAAAAAGTCATGAGCCCCCGTTCATCAAATCAACAACTGAAAAACCTTTAACTTTCAACTCTACAACATTCATCCATGTAGAATCCTTCACGGGATTCTCTTTCCATTTGATCAGATACACCAAGTAATCTTTTTGTCTTGTACTCTTTGCCACTCTTGTGTCCATAATAGTTTCAACCTCCAATGGTTTTGCCACGGGCATCTGCTTCAGCCATTGAAGATCTTTTGTAGGATCTATGCCTTCTATGGATTGACCAGTATCATTTGCCAAATAAGGATCCAGATCTGCAACATAAAATATTGGAGAAATACCAATACATGTTGGTAATTCCAACTCATAGGCATTTGCAGAAAACTTCTCGAGTATCCTACAAGGCCCAATCTTCTTCATCTTCATCTTATTATATTCTCCCTTAGGAAACCTTTCCTTTCTCAAATAAGCTAAAACCAGGTCTCCAACTTCATAATTTTTCTCTCTTCACCTCAAATATGCTCTCTTCTTATAGTTGCAGTTACTATCTTGCAACTTTTCTTTGACTTGCTCATGTAACTCATTAATCTTTACTGCAAAATCCTCACCATCTGCATTTCTTCTCTCTAGCTAACCTAGATCTCGAAGTTCATACACACCTCTTGGATGCATCCCATACAAAATTTGAAACAGACTCATTCTAGTGCTTCTGTTTGGTGAATCATTGTAGGAAAACTCAACTTGAGCTAACACTTTGTCCCACTGTTTTGGATTCACACCCACCAAACTCCTCAGAATATTACCAAGACTCATGTTCACCACTTCAGCCTGTCCATCAAACTGTGGATGATAAGCTGAACTAAAATTCAACTTAGTTCCCAGCTTCTTTCGTAAGGTCCTCCAAAAATTACCTATAAACCTCACATCTCTGTCTGAAACAATACTTCTAGGCAATCCATGCAACTTCACAACTTCATTGAAAAAAAAGTTAGCAATGTGTGTGGCATCACTTGTTTCAAAACATGGAATAAAATGAGCCATATTTGTGAATCTATCTACAACCACAAAGATTGAATCATTATCTCTCTGAGTTTTTGGCAAACACAAGATGAAATCCATACTTATTTAATCCCAAGGCCTAGTTGGAATAAAGAAAATAATATACAAACCTATGTCCTGGCTTCTTCCTTTAGCATGTTGACATACTCTGCATTTGCTCACAAACTTTTCAACTTTAGATCTCATCTTTGGCCAAAATTAAAAGGGACGTTAACTGTCCAAAAGTTTTATCAGTTCCAAAATGACCTGCCAAACCTACATTGTGCTTCTCCTGTATCAAGTTCTCTCTCATGGAACACTTGGGAATACATGGCTTACTGTTTTTAAACAATAATCCATCTTGCAACATGTACTCTTCCTAAGGTCCCCTGTCAACTCCCATAGGATTTTGACAAGACTTATAAGCATGTTGAAAAGTAATATAAATTTTATACGAGTCTTTTAAATATTCAAATCCTAAAACTTGGATCTGATCCTCCTGAAAAATGAGATTTCTTCTACTTAAGGTATCGGCCACCCTATTTGATTGCACACTTATGTGCTTTAATACAAATGTAAAACTCTGTAAAAATTCAACCCACTTTACATGTTTTTTACTTAACTTGGGTTGTTGCATTATGTAATGTAATGCATGATTGTCAGAGAATAATACAAACTCTCTAGGCATCAAATAATGTCTCCAATGTTTCAATGCTTGAACAATGGCATAAAACTCTTTATCATAAGAAGAATACATTTGTCTTGACTCATTAACTTCTCACTGAAGTAAGCCACACGTCTTTCATGTTGACTGAGCATTGCTCCAATTGTTGTTCCACTTGCATCACACTTCACTTGGAAAGGCTGACTGAAATCTGGCAATTTCAGTAATGGCTTCTTGGTGATCTTCTTCTTTAAAAACTAAAAATCTTTTCCAACTTCCAATGTCCAATGGAATGGTTTTTTTTCCCTCTTAATTGTCTCAATGATAGGTGCACAGATCCCACTGAAATTCCTGATAAACTTCCTATAAAAGCTAGCCAAACCATGAAAACTTCCGACTCCAAATATGCTATGAGGTGAAGGCCAATCTAAAATTGATTTCACCTTTTCTGGATCCATTTTTAAACCATGTTTTGAAATGACAAAACCCAAATACACTAGTTCTGATTTTAAAAAAGAACATTTCTTCATATTCACAAACAACTTCTCTCTTTGCAATTTCTCTAAAACACATCTTAAATGTTTCAAATGTTCTTCCTTAGTTTGACTATAAACCAAAATGTCATCAAGATAAACAATCACAAACTTACTAATGAAATCTCTCAGAACTTCATTCATCGGTCTCATGAATGTACTAGGCGCGCTAGATAGTCCAAATGGCATAACAATCCATTCATACAACCCATCATTGGTCTTGAAGGTTGTCTTCCACTCATCTCCTTCTCTGATTCTGATTTGATGGTATCCACTCTTCAAATTAATCTTTGAAAAATAAGTTGCCCCACTTAGGCAATCCATCATATCATCCATCTGAGGCAATGGAAATCTGTACCATCTGTACCTGCTGGTAATCTTATTAATGGCTCTGGAGTCAGTACACATCCTCCATTCACCATCCTTCTTTAGGCTGAATACTGTAGGCACAACACATAAACTCAAACTCTTCTGAATCAGTCCCTTATCCAGCAACCCCTGGACCTGCTTTCTGATTTCCTCATTATTCTTGGGTGTTAATCTATATGTAGCCTTATTAGCAAGGCTTTCCCCTGGAATCAAGTCAATATGATGACTAATATCCCTATTTGGTGGTAGTTAATTTGGAAGAACATCCACCATTATATCACTGAACTCAAGCAACATTTCTTGAACCTCTTCAGGTAAATATGCAATGTGTGTCTTTGTCAACATCGCCCTTGGCTTACATACCACAGAAAAATTCACCTCTTCCTCTCCAATCTGCTGCAAATACTCCTTACCTAACAGTAGTAAAACTTTGGTTGTTTGTTGCTCCACTGTACCCGCTTCTTGTAAAGGAAAAAGAACATGATTAACCCCATCCTTCTCAAAACTATAACAGTTCCTTCTACCATCATGGGTTACCTTCTTATCAAACTTCCAAGGTCTTCTAAGAAGAATATGGCAGACATACATTGGCATTACATCACACACAACTTTATCTTTGTATGTGCCTACTTGTAAATCAACTTCACTCTGCTCACTTACCAAAATCGGATGTCCCTTGTGCAACCAAGACACTTTGTATGGAACAGAGTGCTTGGTCTTTTTCAAGCCCAACTTTTCCACCATCTCAATAGAAACAAGATTGTTAGTACTCCCACTGTCAATCACCATCTTACAGTGTTTTCCCTTAGCCTTACACATAGTTCTGAATAAGTCCTTCCTCTGAGAAGGTTCTGCAACCTCCTTCTCTAGATTCAGAATAACTTTGTTTAACATCAAAGCTTCTCCAATCTATGACATATTCTCTGCCACGGGCACCTGCTCCTATTGTTGCTCTCCTTGAGCTACATAGGCTCCTCTATGTCCTATGTCTTCCTTCTCAGGACACTCAAAAGCTCTGTGACCCAACTTGTTACACTTGTAATATCTATAGACAGTCTCTTTGCCTCTTCCTCTACCTCTACCTCCTTGGTAAGGTCTCCTACCTCTCTAGTCACCTCCTCTGTCTAGCTGCTCCTATTGATTTGAGCTGCTAGACTCACCTTTCGAAGCTAAAATTTTACCTTTTCCAATTGATTGTCCTCTTCCTCTAGTTGAGCCCCATCCTCTGTTAGAGTTCTTCTTTCTCATTATCTTCTCTTCTTCTCTTAAGGCACGCTGATATGCCTCTTCCATGGCCCTTGGTGATATCATGCTTATCTCATCTTGAATTTTCATTCCGAGTCTATTAACAAATATGGCAGTCTTCTATGTTGAGTCTTCCACATAACCTGCTCTTAGGTTCACCTTGTAGGGCTCTTCTGTGTACTCTCTGACTATAAATAGCCTTTGTTGCAGGCTCTGCATCTTCCTATACAATGACAACTGATAGTCTTTTGGCATAAACTTAGCCCTCATCTTGGCTACCATTTTGTTCCGACTTTTAATCATATGCTTGTTCTGCTTTCTCCTTTCAGCCTACACACTATGCCACCACAATGATCCATGCCCCTTAAGTATGGTTACATCTAACCTGACCTTCTTGTCATCTTCAACTTCATCATACTCAAAATATTTGTCAAGCTCATTAATCCGGTCAATGAGGTGTTTTGTTGTGAGACTTTGTTCATAAACTGGCAACTTTGGCTTTGGCCTTGAACTTGCACCCAGGATAGATTGAAAGTACCTTAATTCGAGAGTTTCTGGAAAAAGTGCTCCCTCTTCTTCCTAGTTTTCTTCTTTAGGTTCACCCACGTTCCCTGCATTAGGATCTCTTTATCTACCCATCTCCATGGCTTCCAAGCGTGCTTGCAATTGCCTCATCTCTTCCATCACTTCAACATTTGTCGTTGGTCGTCCTCTACCACGACCTCTTGCTCTACCCACTCGAAGTGCCATCACAACAAAACGATTCCACCAAGAAACTTTTCTGCTCTTATACCAAAAATTGGTGCCGACTTACTCGAAATCACAGGCAGATCCTTCCAGAACTTCCAGATGATACTTACTCCAACGTACACCGTATTTCTTTCAACGGATTGAAAGGTTTATGGCACTATCAATTTCTGTAGCTAGACCAACGAAATCATACAAAGAAGATGTTTATCTAAATCCCTTGTTCTCTAGTTTTCAATAAAATGCATTCCATAACAATTTTCCACACTTTAAGTTAGCAAGTGGTATTTATCTTCCACTTTACCACTGATAGTTTCTCCACTACCAGATCTAGAGATTCCATCGACAAATTTATGCGACCCTCCAGTTTACTACAGCAATACGATGATCCTGAATAGGTTAAGCGTTGAGACCACTCCATCAAAGTTTCTAGGCTATGAACAAATGAAGCTTCTTTGCCTCTTCCTTCTGGTCAATAGACAGTCCTTTACAAATTTGTGGACGTCCGACTAGTTCTTGAATAAAAAAAACGCCAACGTTTCCCAACAATCCTGCTATGTTCTATGAAAAAACTAATTAAGAACAATAAATGGAAGAAGAGCACTAGAGCTCTCTCATACACATGATAGCAATATTATAATGGCCTCACTTTAGCTCAATAAACAAAATAACAAATATCAAAACCTATGTGTAACTAAACCAAACGGTCACTGCGATTTACAATTTTAGGTGCAAATCAATATCTCAAGATGTTCCGGAGCTTTGAGAATTACGGGAGGAAGATGGCGAGCTAAGAAGTGGGAGGTTTTAAGGGGGTTTCAAGTTGCAAGGACTGTCGGTTCTGGAAAGAGGGGACAGGGGCCTCAACCTGTTCCGTAGACTAACGGGTCTGGTTTGGGGATGAGTGAGCCCTCGGGCGGCGGGGCAATGCCACCTGTTCAGAGCTCATAAATGGAAACAGAGATAGATAAGAGTAAAAGGCCAATGTCTGATACCTAGCTGGGGAAGGTTAGGAAAGGTACAAGTGGATCCAACAAAGAAACTGCGGCAAAAGAAGCAAACAGAAAAATGGGGCAATGTGTGCCAAAATTGAAAACAGTTCCAAAGCTTCAAATCAAATCAAACCGAATGTGCACTTATAGGTAAGTTCGTGGGGATTTGGCCCACGGAGAAGAGCTTAATGCGGTGGATAAATACCACCTAGAAACCACAAGGCCATTATGATCTGCAGCTGGGAGCAAAAGGCTTCTTTACAGTTATCTTTTATAATGAAGAAGATAGAACCAAAATCTTTGAGAGCGGGCCTTATTTCTTTAACTTTGCTGGGCTGTTCTTAAGACCGTGGAAAGAAAGATTTAACCCAAATAAGGAAAATCTCACAATAGCCCCAATCTGGATCAAAATGTACTCCCTTCCAACGAAATATTGGTCAGGAGAAATTCTAACGGACATTGGGAACATTCTAGGAAATTTTGTAAAAGTCTCAAAGCAAACCCAACAGAGAAGGTACACTTCCTATGCCTGGATCTGCATATATCTTGACATATCGAAGGATCTTCCAGACGGAATAGATTTAACATGGGAGGATGAGGATTGGTTTCAAGCAATCAACTATGAACATATCCCATTCAGATGCAAGCGATGTCATGAACACGAGAACCTGTTCAAAGATTGTCCACGAAACAAAAAACCAAGAGGAATGAAAGAACAAGAAAATCAAGATTCTAAGGGGTTCACCCGAGTCCAAAATAAGAAAAGATCAGCCAAGAAGTCCACCGGCCCCGAAATCTTTAAAAAGGTTCAAACGCAAAATAGGTTCGAAGCTCTCCAAGAACCGGAAAGATCTATCATCCAGTAGAACAAAAAACCAAACATGGATCCAAGCACAAAGATCCAGATCCCAGAGGAACATCAGGAAATGAAAGAAGACAATAACAAGACACAGGAAGCGGAAGAGGAAGAAATGCAGATAGGAGATCTGGATTTGGCTGGGCTGGAAACAGCTTGCTCTGTGAAGATCCCTGACAAGATACTCCCACAACATGTTACATTACTGGAAAAAGCAATAATCAAGGCCAAATCAATGAAGTTTCTAGGGGTCTCAGCAGAATCCCTCAAAGATCCTGAGGGCAAAAGGAAAGGTAAGAAAGAGAACGGAGGAAGACACAGTAATGTGCAAAGGATCCAAATGGTTGGGGCTCAACTGGTGGCATCAAGGCAATATCCTACCATATATGTTTCCCTTTCTCCTACAACTAACTAAGTTTCCAATGTGGATCACATCCTGGAATATAAGAGGTTGTAACAGTACCCTGAATATTCATCTTCTAAGGAGAAAGATTGAACTGAAAAATCCGGGAGTAATTTTCTTGCAAGAAACAAAATGCTTGGAGATGGAACTGAAGAGCATAGGGGGGAAGGTTTGGAAAGGATGTGAGGCCATTGCAGTGGACGCTAAAAAGGCAGCTGGAGGTATTGGGATTCTCTGGAATCCAAGAGAGGTTTCTCTCCCTGACTTCTCTGCAACTCAACATTCTCTTTCTGCAGCCTTTCACATCTTAGGTACTAGTATTCAGGGATCCATGACCAATGTGTACGGCCCTCCACAGGAAGAGCAGAAAATGCAATTTTTGGATTCCCTAAGGATGACTAAAGGAATGTCGGAAGCAAAACCATGGATTCTTGGGGGGGCCTTCAACTTGATCAAGAATCTTGAAGAAAAAAAAGGTGGGATAAGACATCTAAACCCTATCAACGAATATTTCAATGAAGTTATCGACAACCTTGAGTTGATAGATGTCAGAACAAATAACGGAACCTTTACTTGGAATAATAAAAGAACGGGAGACATGGCCATAGCTTGTTGGCTAGATCGCTTTTATGATTCGGAGTCAATCATGATGAACGAGGGAGAATTGAGGGCTTCGGTACTCCCATCAGCCGAATCAGACCACTGGCCTATCAAGCTGGAATGGGAAAATGTGGGGATTAACCTGCGCAAACCTTTATGATTTGAAAATTTTTGGCTACTCCAAGCTGACTTCCCCGAAAAATTAAAAGAATGATGGGAGGAAATACCGACCATTAGGGGAACGTGGATGTACCAGTTCCAACAAAAGCTTAAAATCCTTAAAACAAAAATCAAGAAATGGAACAAAGAATCTTTTGGTAACATCTTTAAGGCAAAAGCAAAGCTGGACAGCAAAATAAAATAGGTGCAAATCAAAGGAATGTAGTTTGGTTTCACGGCGGACATTCGAGAGCAAGAAAGAACTCTGATCCAAGAATTTAGCCAAAGAGAACATCAGGAGGAAATATTCTTCCACAAAGCAGCCATTCATCACCGCCAGGGAAACCGTATGACTAGATTGAAAACAGAAGAAGGTCATATTGTTGAAACCCAGGAAGAACTGGAACTCACCTTGAATTCCTATTTTGCCAATCTTCTGGAGGAACCTGATTGGGATAGGGATGCTTCCCAGATGGAGGTTCTGAGGCACATTCCACAGGTCATAACAGAAGATCATAACCTATTACTATTGAAACCAATTGAGTTGGAAGAAGTTGAGGATGCGGTCAAGCAAATGGCAAATGATAAAGCCCCGAGACCTGATGGGTTCACCACCAACTTCTTCCATGCCTGCTGGACTGGCCGAAAGAGGAAGTATGGGCTCTGGTGGAGGACTCTAGGAAGATGGATAATATTCTAAAAGCTCTAAACGCAACCTTCCTGTAACTTATCCATAAAGAGACAGGAATGGAAGACCCTGGAAAGCTCAAACCGATCGCCTTATGTAATGTCATATACAAAATCATCTCTAAGATTATAGCCAATAGGCTACGTCCTCTGCTTCCTCTAATAATCTCTCCTGAGCAGGCGGGGTTCGTTGAAGGAAGACAAATTTTGGATGGCATCATCTCGATCCATGAAACCATCCACTCGGTCAAAATCAGAAAAATCCCAAGTATGCTTTTGAAGTTAGATTTATCTAAAGCTTATGATAAACTAAACTAGCAATTCTTAGCATGGATGCTTAAGGCTTTCGGATTCTCTGATCAATGGATCGGGTGGGTCATGAATCTGGTATCTTCGGCCTTCTTTTCCATTTTAGTCAACAGTACCCCTCCTCTCCCTTCCAGATCTCCCAAGGAATCAAACAGGGTGACCCTCTGTCCCCTTTTCTATTCATTATAGCAATTGAAGGTCCATGCAGAATGCTCAAGAACCTTCACCTGGAGAATAAGATCAAAGGGCTATCCATTATTGAAGAGCTGGAACCTCAAACTCATCAACAGTTTGTAGATGATACGATGCTTATGGGTCCGTCCACGATTCAAGAAGCTCGAGGAATCAAAGATGGTTTGGACACCTTCCTGGAAACTAGCAGACTTGAAATCAATAAGGTCAAATCCCAGGTTTACTTCTTCAACACTCCAAAAATCACGAAAAGGAATATTCTAAGGATTATGGGATTCTCTGAGGGCGGGCTGCTTTCCAAATATTTAGGAGCTCCACTTGCATAATCGACCATTAGACAGGTCTCTTGGAAGGATCTTCTAGACAAACTTAAGCAGAAAACTCAGTCAATGGACGTACAGAGCTCTTAACTTCCCAAGCAGACTTACTCTGGTTAACTATGTCCTACAGGCGATGTCGCTTTATCTATTCTCGGTTCTGACAGCTCCAAAATCTATGATTAAGCAGATCAGGAATATACAAAGGAACTTCTTGTGGGGAGGAGACGACAGCCATAGGAAATGGCCATTGGTGGACTGGCAAACTGTATGCAAACCCAAAGATGTCGAAGGGTTAGGTCTTCGAGACCCTTTATATACCAATAAAGCAATGGGAGCTAAGATATGGTGGAAATGGATGACTCATGATGAAGAACCCTGGGCAAAGCTATGGCACACCAAGTATGCACATCACTGGCCGAAACAATCGCTGATAAGATTTGGGGAGGACCTCCCGAGTTCCAACATCTGGAAATTGACCCAGGAAAACCGAAACCTTGTCCAAAGACACAGTTTCTGGGAGGTAAGAGATGGCAGCTTAGCTCCGTTCATCAGCGAGGCTTGGAACCAAGAACAATGTATCGAAAGTCGGGACGATGATCTGACTCTTATAGCCCATCTTCAACACAGCCAGGCAAAGATGGTGAAGGAATTTTGGGACTTCGGGTCCTCTGACAAATTATTTAAGACCTAGAAAAAGAAAGACTGGTGGCAAACACTGGCACCTATAGAGGACATTGAAGATTTCTACATGGACCTCTGTTCCAAGAAGATCCCCTGGCACGAGGGCCCGGATAAAATACGATGGGGATATTCCAATATTGGAAGGTTCTACATTAAAGAGGCCATAGGGGTGTTGAATGAAACTCACAGGCTGGAAAAGGAAGCCAAATGGAGGAAAATTTAGGGAGGGAAATGGTGGCCAAAGATTGCAGCTTTCTGCTAGCTTATTCTCAAACGTCGAATTCTCACATGGGATAACATACAAGTCTAGGGGTTTTCAACACCTTCAAGATGCAGTCTATGTGAAAACAACATTGAAACTATAAATCACATGTTGGATGAATGCCCAATATCTTCCGCTATATGGGAAAGAGGAACAAGGTTGTTTAAAACAAACAGCAGACACATGGGAAGACCTAACATAACTATAGCAAAGTGACCAAAGAATATATTCAAATACAAAATTGTGACAATTTTAGAAGCTCATTTAAAAGAAACATTAACGCTCACCTCTTGGACACAGGAGGATTTTGTGGCAGACACATCAAAAAAACAAATCCTTAAAGGATGGGGAATAAAGCAGTTACCTTTGAACAATTCGCGACCCACTAATTTGATCAAGCAGACGAGTAGCGCTGAGTCCTGGCAAAAACCTTCGATGAGCACCTTCATGTTGAACTTCGACGGGGCTGCAAAAGGGAACCCGAGTCTTGCTGGTTTCGACGGAGCGATTAGGGATTCACAGGGAAGAATCCTTAGTATCCATTAGGGAAGCTTAGGCACATGCACTAATAATCTAGCGGAGCTTGAAGGCCTCATAAATGGGGTCGTGTGGGCGATACTAAACCAGTGAATCCCACTGATAGCGAAAGGAGATTCAGAGGTGGTCATCAACATAGCTAGAAGGCTGATGAACAGAGCGTCGATAAGTCAGGTTTCCAGAAACTGGAGGTGAGAATGCAGGTTAATAGTGCTTAGAAGATGGCTGAGGGGCACTCCTGCACTTTTGTTCTCGCATGTAAAACGAACAAGGCACAGGGTGGTGGATGCCCTAGCAAAAGAAGGGGTTGGTAAGGAGAGTTCCTTCCATGCAGAGGTATTCGTCGACAAAAGGGATGGTCCACTCTGGGAAAAATGTGAAGCACTGGCGGACATCGATGTCGAACGGAATGATGTTGGCCAGCCTCAACAGCTGCCTCTCCTCAGCCCCCGAGGCAGGACAGATGCTCTCACGCTCCAACTCCCTCAGTGTCGTATGTCTCTTCCTCCCTCACACACAACCCCCACATCCTCTCCGGGTAGCCTTTGGACGACCACGTGATCTGACATGCATGAGCCCCACTATCCACCTTCGTGTCAGGTGCAAAGGAGGATGGTGAGACACCTTCATCACTTGGCATTTATTTCACGCAAAATTGGGCTAAGGCAAGGACAGGAGGGAAGCAAGTGAAAGATGCGAAGGGGGTTGGTGGCATGCACGCCCGCTGCGAGGAGGTCGATCTGGAGGCGGGCCCTCAATTATAAAAGCGCCTTCTTTCATGACTGCGAAGTACGGCGAGGTACAAGGGCTCAGACCTTTTAGGCTCACTAGTAGGGAGCTTTCGAGTCTCTGTACTCGGCCTGTCATCAATAGTAAATCTCGCACCAGGCGACCTTTAATGGAGGATAAGATGGCCAATCTCTCGCACGGAGAGAAGGATTTGATTCAAGATCAAAAGGATGTGGAATGGTAAGGCGGATGTTTCACCAGGAGCAAAAAGGAAACATCCGTCGATGCAGATGAAGGATGGTTACATCATCAAGGTCAAGGGAATGGCTATATATTCTCGTCAGGATGGTGAGAGGATCACCAGGGTCGAGCTTAGCTTGGATCAATTTTGTGTGCAAGGTCCCTGTTTTTATTAGCTCTGTGATAGAATGGCTCAGCAATGGCAGGGGAGGTGCAGCCGAGGGCGGAGGGGAAGAGTGGCAGGGGGCAATTTACCCCAGGTCGGTTCCTCGGGCAATAATCTGTCGGTGGAAGAAGGCCCAACTTCCCTGTCGTTTAATTAGGAAGCTCAATATATGGCTGAAACCCCGGCACAGGTGGAAGCCATTATAGTTGTGAAAGAAGTTGAACCCATACAAGAATATGAGACCCATCAAGGGCGGCCTTTAGCTGCCAGTCCGTTGTGAACGGTGCGTATCCTGTTAGCCCAGGATATTCAGGCAAAGATGCAACTGGCACATGGAATTCGAGAAGCTCTTTCAATGATCAGACAAGGGCAACAGGAGTCTGTTGCAGGCTTCAAAATGCTAGACTCGATTGCGGGCGAGCTGCTGGGAAGCCTGGGGGATCATCCCTCGATGCCGCCACCCTTTCCCATCGATCCTCCGCAGTAGTAAGGCAGGGGGTTGGGTAGCACTTTTGGACTTCCGCTTGTTCTTATTTTTGCGTTCTATGATTGGTCGTAGTTATCTGGCTATCTAATGCATATAACGAATATTGTTTTGACAGTATACAATTGCAATATTTTTTTATTGGGTTGGGGTAATCAACAGTGAAGACATCACCAGATATTTGTCTATGGGCAGATACTGGGAAGCGCAGCATCAGGCTTTTTGTATATGCAATCGCTTTGTTATGACTATAATTAGTGTGGGAAAGGATTTGGATGACAAGAACCTAAGAGAGATAAGGGGGGGTAGGATTAGGGGCAATGACAGATTGACTTATCTGAATAAGTGCCTGATCCAGCATGGCTCTTTCAGCTGGTTGGGACCGACTGTATACTATCTTTTGTATCATACAGTAATATTAATTTTCTATGCTTACAAAAAAAATAAAAAAATCTCAAGATGTTCCAGTAATTCTTATTCACAGAGATAATTGCATCTCATTCACATAGATATTGAGACAACAAAAAGAGATTTTTGAACATTTTTTCTATTCTTGCCCCAGCAGAAAGCAATTTATGTATTATCTCATACATATATGAATTCAATAAAAATCGTTGAACAATAACTATTCCAAACACACAGTAACAACATTTACGCAAACGGAATCACCAATTCCTTATCCAAGATTACACAATCTCTCTCCTAAAGCCTCTATGTTCCTCTACTTATTTTTATGTATTCCTCTCTACCCGATTCGTAACACAACAGAAAGTAACCTATCTATCTACCCTCCTTCCACAAATGAAGGAAAATTTTCTAATTTTAGACAAATAACTCCTATTTCTGCTCTACATACTTGCTATCTGGCTCGTTCCCCTCGCGGGGAGTCATTTGTGACAGCTTATTCCTAATTTGACTCAAAGTTCAACAACAAAACTAATTGATTGTAATTAACTACAAATAATAAAATATTTACAAGTAAAATCTTTTATGAAGTCATTAGGACAGCGTGTCCCCTCTTAGCCACAACATGTGATCACTTTGTCACATTGATGGCTAGGTCTTGATGCTCCTCCATCAAATATTTTCTTTACTTTCTCATTATTCTAGTGGTGGCTAAAGAGGAACTCCTTGGCATATGCTCATTTTTTATTGCAAGCCTACTTTTGTTTTAACACCTATAGCTCTATGACTGTCTATTCATGAGGGTGAAAAAAGATATGTGTTTTGTTATCCTCATGAGATATGCAAAAAAAATGAGCCTTAGTTTTTTTATAATTGCCACTTCCTCTAAACTTGGTTATTCGCAATAGGTAGTCTAATAGTGTAGGTTCGGAAGTATACAACTATAAAACGATGAAGAAATTTGTACTCGATAGCAGTTTGTCAAAACAAGTGCTATGTCATCTTCCCTCTATGTAATGAAGATATATTAGTTTAGATATGATCAAGGACTACATAATTTTTTATGGGCATAGAAAAGCAAAACAACTAGAAAGGAGAGAGAGAGAGAAATATAATATATTCGAACTATGTTAATACAAAAAGTTAAATGCCTATAGTCAGCTAGTTGGACTAAAAAGACGCTTTATACAACCTAGTATGAGGGAGAAGTGTAATTTCGTGCTCAACAGTGATTTAATATGAGACACTTTAATAAAATTATTAAATATCAAGTAAATAAAATTTTACAATGTCGGCCTTAATGTAAAATTCAAAGTTCAAAACAAAGACATGTATATTTCAATTAATTAAAACTAATTAATTTAATGGAACATGGATACGTATTTCTATGCGATCGGAAAAGTTTGCACGCCAATTATGATGGATAAGTGTAATTTAGTGCTCAACTTGAAGTCGTGGCACTTTAATAAATTAATTAAATATCAAGTAAATAAAATTTTACAATGTGGGCCCTAATGTAAATGTCAAAGTCGAAAAGAAAATAGATATTATATTCAAATGAATTAAAACTAAAAATTTAATAGATCATGGATACTTCTTTTTATGCAGTCTCAAAGTTTACAAGTGAATGAATTTGATCTCTCTCAACACTTGGTAGATCTGGAGTTAAGATGGATCTATACTGGTTATACACAAATCATGTCCTAGAAAATAATGTAAAAATTGGATCTATACAGGTTATACACAAATCATGTCCTAAAAAGGAATGTAAATATGTCTGGTAAAATTAATAAATAATTCTATAAGATTAATGTATTTTATGAAACTTCATTTTATTCCCATCACATGATTGCCTTAACGACACACATAAAAACTGAAGTATATGCCAAAGAGGAAATGCAGGAGAACCACTAATAAATGCAACTCAAGAATATAAATAAGCCATGAGGAAATAATTAGTCGGACAAGTTTAATGAGTATCTTTATATAACTAAAATAATGATAAATCATTGAGCAAATAAAGTCTTTCGCTATTTGTTTGAATGAGAGGTTGCTTCCAATAATTTTCCTGACAGTCAAACAATAGCTTCAAGGGGTCAGCCCTCAATTGTGGGTATGTTAAGCACCAATACTTGAATAGCTTATAAGTTTCCAATGCTGAAACCATCTCAATATAAAAGGAAATGGAATATTTATTTCGAGGTATTCGCCATGTCTAACATTCAAGGATAAATTTGAACCGATAAGATGAAACAAACATTAGGTCGAAGCAAGTCACTAAAATCAGAGTAAAGATGAATAGAAGACCAAGAGAAGGAGAAAAACAATCAACTTGAAAATGGGTAGTGAAAAGGCGTATATCTTGGCTTGAAAAATTGAAAGAAAAAAATATATATGAATGTAACTGATGTTACATGGGTAGTGGAATTTTATGTTTAAGCGAAAATTCCAGATGTTTTCAGCACGGGGTTGACAAGAAACTCCAGGCATTCTCAGTGAACTCGAGAGCTATGATGCAACCACTTACATGATTCAGAATTTAAAAGGGTTCCCTGATTCTATTTCTCCATAAAACGCAATTCTACCATGCCTTCTTGCCGTGTTGGTGAATACCAAGCAAGAATCTTTGCAGCGCCAAGTGATTTAAAAGAATAATCCAAGCCATAAACAATTTCCTTAAAACGGAACCCATCGTCGGAAGATAAGCGATCAAAGGAAACCCTTGAATCAATCCTTGCACACAATGGCCCTGCAATCTATAAGACAGTAAAAGGCAAATCAGATCAAATGAAAGCATATATCATGAAAGGGGTGGTTACAGAAACACAAGATGCACAATAACTTTACCTGCTGTTGTAACATAATGGCAAGTGAGGGGTACATAGATTCATTTCTAGCTTTAAGCGGCTGGATAGCTTCTGTAGCAAATGCTAATGCTTTATCAAGGTCTTCTGTCTCTAACATAGCACGCAGCTGTTTAGCAGCTGTAACAAATGCTGATGATGAACCAAAGTCTAATCGTGTCTCTAATTTTGTAAGATCGAGTAAAGGCCTTTGGAATTTTCCATATTGAGCTGTGCATCCCAAGGATGTAAATAAGTCAGCTGAAAAAAGTGGTCTTTTCCTGCTGGCTTGTAATGAGGGATTAGATGGGTCATTTCCTTGTAATTGGTCTCCCATAGGTAATTCAGTACTCGAACTGCTACCTCCCAACATAGCACTGAATGTACCACCTGACAGAAGAGTAATCAGAAAATCTCCATGCTAAAAAGTTCCTCTGCTTACAACATCTATGTTGCTGATCTGTGAAAATAATTTATAAAAAATAAATTAAAAATATATATTTAGAAAACCTTCTTCCACAATGTCAATTTACATGGAAAGTTCTTGAAGTAGTTTTAAAAATAACTTTCGCTAAAATAGGGAGGCGTTCTCCCTAAACATTCCAAAATGGCCTCCAAAAGTGTAAGAGCCATCATCAGTTTTTTTCTATGGCTTGAACCAAAGCCCAGCCATCCAAAAATCATGTGTTGTTAGGAAAACACTTTCAATCTGAAGCCAAGAGTTTGGAAGCCTAAAATAGGAGTCCCATATTCAATGATAAAACATTTCAAACTCACAAATGTAAGCTTAGAAGAGTGATTCAGACTAAGTAGGCAGGAACTGCCATATTTCCCCTATATATTATGCCTATTAGTAGCAAATGACCATAATTTAAACACCAATAACCTATTATTCCATAAATGTATTTTAGGTATGGCAACTATAATGAACTGAACAGTTTCAAATGTCTCAATCCCCATTAACGTATACTCATGACAAGTCAAATCTTGTTTCAAGTACTTCTGGGGTCATCATTTATCAAACTAGTACATCTCTGATGCATGCCAATCCTCGAGAATGCAGTGCTGACAAGAAATAGAGGTGGAAACACTTGTCACTCTAAAAGGTCCAAGACACTTCATATGAACTCTACTCTCCAAAGATGATTATAATCAGTGAAACATGGGGATGCTACCTCTGCATTTCCCAGGAAAGGGGAAAGAGGGATGAACTGGGAACATCTCAAGATGTCCCATATTTATAGGAGACAGCCAGAATATTTCTGGCTAGGTAAACGGATGCTGGTACAGTCAAACACCCCCTATAGCCTGTGCAATTATGTAAACACAAAAGGTTATTTTCACCATTTTCTAATTGTTAGAGGACTCAACAGCCCCACAAGTCGACCAAATTGGGGCCCCACTTCTAAATTTTACCAAGGCTGGGTAAGTTGGCTTCACTCCTCCTTAGCCTTGTTATTGTTTATTGAACTTAGCAATGATATGTCACTCGTTACAATTGATTTAATTGAGCGTTTCTTTGATTCATCTGGTCTCAGGCAAGTACATGGTCAAGAGTGATTGCATCATCAAACTGAATTTCTTACCAGCTTGTTTTACCTGCCCAAATGACATTGCACGTGTCCTGATTAATAAAGCTCTTGTACCATATGGAGCTGATGTATCTTTTACCTGTTTGAAGTGCTATGCAACTCTGTCCAAGGTTTTCGAAGTTGTTCTGTACCATTCATAGGTATGTGCATTGTGATTGAGTTAGGGACAGAATCGGCACTTTCACCAGGTGTTTGGTTTAGGTTACACCAAAAGACAACAAGCCCTGTTCTTGGATACAAATATTTCAACTGCTCATGATTTCTGCCAAAGTCAATTAGCGTCTTGAGAGCGTATATAAATGAGATGTAAGACGAGCTGACAGAATTAAATTTGGTCAAATCAGTATTCTCAGCGGAGCCCAGACTTTTGTTAATAAATGCCCTTTTACACAAAATATTGGGTACCGTCTGTCTGACATGTTGACTCTTGAAAAAAGTGATTTATGAGTTTTCAGGGATTGCGAGTCCAATGTAACTGTCAATCCTTACATTCAAATTCCAAAAGTGAGGAAATGGTTCATCATCAATTTGAGTTGTTCGGTTCTACCAGTGATGCAAACTACAAGGTCATGTAATCTTTCATTGAGAAACCCCATCTGCTCGCTATGCACAGCAAAGTCTGCTTGTCAATCCATTGTACTTTGGACAAGTAGTAGCTTCTTGATGTACTCACAAGCATGTAGTACCTAATGGTTCGATTTACTAGCTATTATGAGATCAATGTTGGATTGTTTAATTCAAGTACCTTTCAATGATATGGATAGTTATTGTCTCAATGCAAGAAGGAAGGCATGTTTGATCAAGATCAAGTGATGGCGTTTTCAGATGAGAAAAAAACAGTGATAAACAAAGAAGGCACAGGTTCTACAACATTGAATTGACATTGGAGTTGAAATAATGAAGAGACACATGAGTTGGCTTAAAACTTGTCTGCTATTATTTCCTGCTTTCTCTATGATCACATCATGGGTGTGTGTGGATTGGGCATTTCTCTATTGAATAATCCAAGACATTTTTCCGGTACTAAAGAAGTCAATGTTGGCTATTCTTGGGATGCTCTGGTAACACCATTGTCTGGATTTGATGATTTCCTTGAAGGTTGTAAATGATTTAAAATAAGTCTGTATTCAAGTATACATATGAAGCTTTAAGCATTGTGGATACGCTTCTTTACTATAATAACCTTGCTGTTTTCACAACCACAAATTCATGTCAAATGGGCCAAAAAATTTGCAGTGTGGTTTAACATTAGTTTATGATAAGCTCCAGTGTCACTCTCATTCATGCAATCAAATTCATGAGAGTAACTGATGGTGTGAGCATGTGGATTCTACTGAAACGTCTGCCAATAGTTATTCCCTCATTAGGCATGACCATGCAAAATACTAACTGGCTGAGGGGTCATAACATCAATACTTTATTTCTTCAGCCAGTTGAGAGGACAAAATGTTGATCGTTTTTGGCTTACCAACCGTTGAGATTCAAGAAATAACTATGTTTGTCGGATACTCATTTAATGTAATTATCTGATTGACCCTCTTATAACATATGCCAAGAATTGATTTGTCAGGATTGCAGATTCTCACACTTCAAGTCAACAGAACCCTAATAACCACTAAGGTCACTGACACCAAAGGCATATTAATGAAATTTCATGGCTGTTGGCATTAAGGTAATTACATAAACATTATCTCATTCCTCCAGTGTAATCCCACTCTCCCTGTTTGCACAATGTCAGAGAAAATGTTGATATTATTTTATTTTTCATGAAAAACTTGATAGACAAAGGATTATATATCTTGTTCGATTGGGGCATGAAGGAAGAGACTTAAAACACTACCCATTCTAACAGGGTCACCATCTTGCCTCGAAATCAAGTGAATTCCAATTGAATTGATTGATAAATTTCGATTGGTCACATATTTATGGACATTTTGAGATTGACTGACCCACTGCAAGACCCAACTGAAACCCATGGTTCTTGATAGAGCACCCAAAAATTCCAAGTTAATAAGTGTAAATGATCTCCTTTTCGAACATGTCCAAAAGTGAGTTAAAGAGTAAATGAACACACCCAGAAAAGAATACATCCATGCACTAGGGTTTAAGGAAATGAAAGAGATAGGGTTTGAAGCAGTGTTACATAGAGACATGTTCCCAAGGGTAGGAAACGTGCTTCCATGCCCCTGCACATCCTGAAAACTTGGAAACTCCATTAGAAACGTCCCTCCACGTCCTCATTTGAAGGAAACTCAGGGAAACGCAGAAGGGGACGTTTCCTAGAAAAAGGGAAACTTTTCCCTCCTAAAAATGGCGTCCCCATGTTTCCTTTGACTGGTTTTGACCAAAAAAAAATTACATGATAAAGGGACACAACATTCATTATTTTCCTTCTCTCTAGTCTTGATTTCTTTTTGCTGTTCAATATGGTTGTATTTTCAATTTTGTTTTACCAGTTTTTATCAGTTATAGCTTATGTATGGTTGTATTTCATTTTATTTCACTTGATTAATGTTGTAAACTTGTATGAACCTTTAGATTATAAAATTAAAGGCTTTAATGACTTATGCTCCAACTTTCAATTTTTATGTATTCTAATATAAATTTTGTAATATTTCAGGCAGGGTCCCCTATGTTGAAGACCTCGACGTCCCCTCTGACGTTTACTAAAATTTGAGAGAAACTTCTATATAGGCCACTCCTGCATTTCCCCACTCCCACGTCCCCACGTCCTGAAAACTTGGTGGAACATTGGTTTGAAGAAGTCAATCTGCAAAAGAGAATGCAATCAATGCATAAGTGTATGAAGATGCCAATTTGCAGAGGTAAAAAGATGCCATGCATAGGTATGAAATTAAATAAGATCGCCCATGCGCAAGCTGTGGAGTGTATTAATATGTAGGAGTTGAAGAAATAACAAGGCACAGAGGGTAATATGTTTCAAAATGCAAAGGTTAATATGTTCCAAATTCCAATGTGCAGAGATTTGAGAGGAAATCAATGCACAAGGGGAAAGAATAACCAATATGCAGAGGTTCAAGAGAACACCCACGCACTGAGGTAAGAGGAAAGCAACTCGCAGATGAAAGGGTCATGCGCAGAGGATAGAACAAATCAAAACGCAGGTTAAGATCAGCCCAATGCACAGAGCAATAGCACCGTCTAGCAGTGCTTGCTAAAAATGTGAAGCCAATTGCCAAAATAAATCCAACTATTTTCAGTTCTGTTCTATCAACCTGGAATCCTATGTTTACTGCCATTTCAACTCCATTACCTCATCGGCTATATGGTAAAGAGATGAAATCGTGCCTTGATTGTGTTTCACAACTTACAGTGGATGCTGTACTTGTAGCAATTGATAACCTTGATCATATTTGTTGAAACTTGTTTTTTCTGTATGGCAAGATGATCAGTGTATGATAACAGCAAACGACAGATGCTACCCTACCAGGTTGAAACGATGTATAGTACATTAATTATGTGATGGGTAAACATGCGACATGGTAGAATCCCAGATTAAATTCAGAAATTTATGGCTGTGATGGACTAACTTGGGAATACAAATGAATTTTGACTCCGCCCAAGACCAATCCAACATTCTGCAAAGTCCTACTTCCCCACTCTTGTTCATCGTGATGTTGCAAAGGTTTTGCATACTTCAAAGAATCTCTTACAAAGTAGTGACCATTCCATATTTATAAAACTTGGAAGCTTGCGTGATTGTGCATTGGCTTAAAAGCTTAGTAAGTTTGATGTCATGCGAACCGCGGAAGTTTTCATGCACAGTCAAATGAACTTTCGAAAGGGCACGCCATTACCATTAGAAAATGCACAACAATAAATTGAAAAACTACAATGACATCTTGGCGAAGTTGCGGAGAAAGTCCACATGTCAAGGCTACATAGTAGCCAAATAATTTTGCTGTTTTTGTTTTTGTTTCATGTACAAGACTATTTCTGATCCATAATCATATACTATACACTCCAGTCTTGCACTGAAATGCCATAAATGAGTTGAAATGACTGCAATTATTCATAAACCCTGGAGAAATGAGAAACTCAGTTTTCAGTTAAGATTGAATTTATGCATCATACCGACCCTGAATTAAAATACTCACGCAATGGCAAGTCCGTCAAGAGCTTAAGTGATGTAATTCAAGAAGATGCAAACATAGTACACATTATTTCAAATCCATTAACAGCACTTCTGTACTTAAATGATTCAGGTGTGAAGTATAGGGAACAAAGATGAGCTTTAGTAACTTTGCTTCATCACCCTTTTAGACCCCACCTTCTAGCCACATCAACTTGTGGTTTCCCAGGAGAAATCTGTGTTTTTTTTGTGTTGTTGTGCTTGTCTTTCTTTCAGTGATCTTATTGCATATAGTTATGATGTTAAATGTTTTAAGATCTTGTGTAACCATTAAAATTCTAACATTGACTTACAGGTTTCACATGTAATATAGGCTAATGTTGGTCACACCAAGATAAATCTAATGTTAAAAGACAAAAATTAAATGAGTCATTGAGCCACTAGAAAGGTACAATTATTGATCACTTCATGCTTTGTTTTTACGTATTTTGAAGCAATTTCCTAGTCACACGTAGAAAACGTGCCCTGTTTTCGGGACACACCCTGACAGACGCGGGACACGCATGTACGAAATCAAGACACGCTCAAACGATGTGTCTGACACGCTCTGTCAACGTGTCCATGTCGAACACATGGACACGGGACATGCTGCCCCATATGGACATGTCCGGTATCTTAGCAATTAAGATATACTGCTATAATCTTATGAAAATCTAACATGGTATCAAGGAAGTGCTAGAAGAAGCCATTGCCAAAACTCTATCGGAACTAAGGTTTCAACTTTCAAGGTCTTCACTCAACCTTTTGGCAAAAAAAAGAGCCTTGGGAATTTCGCTCTAAGGAGGGCGCATCTTTTGGTGAAGACAGAATTCAATTCTAAGAATTTTTCAATTTTTGACCTAATTCTACAGTGGCAACAGAAATAGGGTCTCAGTTTTTTACCTACTCTCTCCACAGTTTTGGCTCGACTCTACCTCTTCTCAACTCGCCTCTCTAGAGCGCATTTATCTGTGGAGTCAGTTTTCCAAAACTCCAACGGTCAACCTTCAGTTTTGACCTAGCCTCTACTAGGGTTTCAGATCTAGATCTATAGATGATCAACATGAAGGTTGAAGATCGTCTGGAAGGGGCTTCCAACTTCATTTCCAGGAAGTCTAGGGTTCTCCTTGAAAATGACCTATTACAGTTTGTTAATGAAAAGGCCCTAGTGATACTTGGCTCATAGATAGTGGTGCATCTAGACACATGACGAGATATAAAGAAAATCTCTCAAAAATAGTAGAGAAAGATTCTCATCTCCGTGTTGTACTTGGAGATGATGCTAACTACACTGTGAAGGGATCTGGGGCCACCTCCCTTCAGCTAGAGTCTAATTATACTCTACACTTAAGTAATGTGCTCTATGTACTTGGTATGAAAAGAAATCTTGTTTCCATCTCAGCCTTCGAAGACAAAGGATATAAAGCAACATTTTCAGATGGAAAAGTACTTGCTTGGGAGAAGAACTCAAGCATGGACACATCCAAGATAATTGGTATGAGAGAGGAGAGCTTGTATTGACTGAACACACTACCAGTCCAAGCTCTTGTCCATGACTCTGCAAGTATGGGTGAGCTATGGCACCGAAGACTAGCTCATATAAATTACAGAGCCTTGCCAGCTCTAAAGAATATTGCTGCAGGTATACCAGTACTACAGGTAGACCATGATGGAACATGTAGAGAATGTGCACTTGGAAAGAATGCCAAGAAATCCTTCTCAGATAGCGAGAGTATATCCAAAGAAATCCTAGATCTAGTGCACTCTGGCTTGTGCATCCCAATGATAGTTGCTTCATTGGGAGGATATCATTACTATGTAACTTTCATTGATGAGTACTCACGGAAGACTTGGATATACTTTCTCAAGACCAAGGAATCCGAGGAAGTAATCAGCAAGTTCAAAGAATTCAAAGCACAAGTCAAGAATTTGTCAGGGAAGAGGATCAAGATTCTAAGATCAAATAATGGTGGAGAATAAACCTCTACAGAATTCAATGATTTCTGCAAGGAAGCAGGAATTAAGAGGGAGCTCATAGTTCCCTGCAACCCCCAACAAAACAGGGTTGCTGAAAGAAAGAACAGAACAATTATGGAGGTAGCCAAAGCCATGATACATGACCAGAGTCTACCTATGTTCTTTTGGGCAAAAGCATCCAAAACAACTGTATATGTACAGACATAAGGCAGTAAAGAACATGACCCCGAAAGAAGCTTTCACAAGAGTAAAACCAAAAGTGAGTCACCTTCGAATCTTTGGTTGTCCAGTCTGCATTCATGTGCCGAAGGAGAAAAGGACGAAGTTAGAACCTTCAGGCAAGAAGGGAACTTTCGTGGGATACAGTGAATCTTCAATGGCCTACAGAATTTATATCCCAGAATCCAGACAAATTGAAGTTAGCAAGGATGTGACCTTTTAAGAAGAAATGGCTGTCAAGAAAGGCAGAGGATCAGACATGGAGATTGATGATGAGGAATTGGAGATGAGATCATCTCCCTCTCCACTTCAGAATGAGTTAGCAGGAAAAGATTAACCCATCAATCCCATTGATCTAGTCCCGAAGATATGACAGTAAGACGGAAAAGAACTAGATGGGCACAACAGACCTTACAGAATGCACAGGGGCATGAAGCTCCACATGGGAGTTTCCGAGAAAGCAAAAGACCTCAGAGCTTCTCCAGTTATGTTGTATTGATGAGTCATATCATTGACTCAGAACCCACCACTTATGAAGAAGCATCCAGACACCAAGTTTTGGAGGATGTCATGGTGGAAGAATATCAATCCATCATGAAGAATGATGTGTAGGAGATTGCGCCAAGACCTAAGGGGAAGTCAGTTGTAACTTCCAGATGGCTATACAAAATTAAACATGGAGCAGATGGTAGTATTGAAAAATACAAGGCTAGGTTTGTAGCCAAAGCGTTCTCTCAGAAAGAGGGAATCGATTATGATGAGACATTTGCTCCAATGGCTTGATACACCTCCATCAGATCGATCGTTGCTATTGCTTCAGCTATGGGCTGGAAGTTGCATCAGATGGATGTCAAGACTGTTTTTCTCAATGGTATTATTGAGGAAGAAATATATACTGAACAACCAGAAGGGTTTGTTTTCCATGGAAAGAAGTCTCACGTATGCAAGCTGAAAAAGGCTTTATATGGACTCAAGCAAGCACCCCGTGCTTGGTATGGATGAATAGACGGATTCCTGGTGAGTTTGGGCTTCACCAAGAGTGATGCAGACCCCAACCTTTACTACAAGGTTGTAAATATTGAGCCGCTGATTTTGGTACTATATGTTGATGACCTATTTCAAAACTTATCGTATGGTGAAAGAAGAAACTTGCCTCTGAGTTCTAAATGAAGGATCTTGGATTGATGCATTACTTCTTGGTATTAGAAGCAGTGTTTTAAAACTCGGCCGAGTCCAAGTTCGAGTCGGCCGAGTTGGCCAAGTTGACCTCCAGCCGAGCTGACTCGACCAGTAAACCGGCTTGGGTGACCGGTTCAATACCGAACCGGCCGAGTCGGTGTCCAACTTGTCCGGTTCAATACCAAACCAGTCAACTCACTCGAGTAATGGGATGACTCGCTCGAGTTAATCTGAGTTGATGCATGGAGTTATAAACACTAAACTTTTTAATTTTTTTAATTAGATCCTAAACTCTGGAACTTCATATATGTCCTGCATGTTAGTTAATACTATCCCTATTCTTGTCTCTTAACCTATTTCGAAACTTATCGTATGGTGAAAGAAGAAACTTGCCTCTGAGTTCTAAATGAAGGATCTTGGATTGATGCATTACTTCTTGGTATTAGAAGCAGTGTTTTAAAACTCGACCGAGTCCAAGTCCGAGTCGGCCGAGTTGGCCGAGTTGACCTCCAGCCGAGCTGACTCGACCAGTAAACCGGCTTGGATGACCGGTTCAATACCGAACTGGCCGAGTCGGTGTCCAACTCGTCCGGTTCAATACCAAACCAGTCAACTCGCTCGAGTAATGGGATGACTCGCCCGAGTTAATCCGAGTTGATGCATGGAGTTATAAACACTAAACTTTTTAATTTTTTTAATTAGATCCTAAACTCTGGAACTTCATATATGTCCTGCATGTTAGTTAATACTATCCCTATTCTTGTCTCTTAACCTGCTAACGATTTTTGCTAATGGTCATTTAGGACTAGTAATTCTTGTATTATAAACAATTTACAGATCTTGTTACTGTACTATTCTTTATAAACTGGAGTTTCTTTCCCATTGTGAGTGGGTTAAACAACGTTGAGGCCCATTCGTTGCCATTTTGTTGATATTTCTAATAACTATGAGAAACTTGAAGGAAATTTTGCATGGTTGGAACTTGGAATGATGAGTATGGAATCTGGATTTCCAACTTATGATATTTGTTTACTTTAATCAGCAAAGTCTGTATATGCCTTTGAGGTTATGGTTATATTTCAATTAGCAATTTAGCAGATGGTAAAATAATAACTATATTGAATATCGAAAGAATCAGATAAAATAAATTAGTGAATTATGCCACTCTACAAACCATTTAGGCCTTCTTTGATTATGTATTTTCATTTTGTTTCAATCTTCCAGATATGTATTGCACAGTACACATCGTACCATTTCGATATGTTCACAACTTCAACCTCATATGGTAGAGTGGCATACATGTGCAGACTGTGGGCAAACTTCGGTTACTTTGTTTCTAATGCTTTGGAATCATGGATTATAATATTTAAAATATTTTTTTCTTTAAAATATAAATATTTTATGTGTTTTTTAGTGAACCAAGTCATTAAATTCAAATCGGCCGAGTCATTACCAATTCATTGTCGAGTCTATGTCCGAGTCCGAGTTGACCCTCGGTCGATTCCAAGTTTTAAAACTATGAAATTTAGACATATGGCAGAGGTAGAAGGATATTTTCCTAAGTCAAGGAAAATAAGCCATAGATATACTGAAGAGATTCGGAATGTTGGACTGCAAGTCCATAGCTACTCCAATGGATGCAAATTTGAAGAAGCTGAGAGATTCTGCTTCAGATTCAAATTTGATCGATCCCACTATGTATCGCCAGTTGATTGGGTCCTTGATGTATCTGACAAACACCAGACCAAATATTTGTTTTGTTGGGAATGCCCTCAATCAGTGCATGTGCGAACTGAGGTAGATTCATTGGACTGTTGCAAAACATGTGCTCAGATACTTACGTGGCACTGTGGGATATGGTTTACGATATGATTCAGAATGTGACTTAAAATTGCAAGGGCTTACAAACTCAAATTGGGCCAGATGCACTACAGATAGGAAAAGCACGTCAAGATGTTGTTTCATTCTGGGTTCTGCAGTAATTTACTGGTGCAGTAGGAAGCAGAACTCAGTAGCTCTTGGTACTGCAAAGGCCGAGTATATGGTTGCTAGTTCAGCAGTTCTAGAAGCAGTTTGGCTTCGTAAACTTCTTGGAAGATTGTTTGGCCAGATTCCAAAGCCAACCGTGATTCACTATGATAACCAGAGTTGTGTGCAGATGTCAGCGAACCCTGAATTTCACGACAAGTCAAAGCACATAGAGATTCGGTATCACTTCATATGTGATATGGTGCAGAAAGGTGCGGTCGAGCTACAGTATATTCCGACAGATGACCAGACTGCAGATATTCTCACCAAGCCTCTTCCCACGGTGAAGTTTGAATACTTTCAAGGAATACTCGGAGTAGAAGAGAACGCATCCCTCTTTGAGAGGGAGAGATGACTGAGAGACATTTATCATAATCTTGCCCAGGTACCTTTGCTTGTTCAGGTTCTCAGCCATGTATGAGAGAAATCGCATCGGCAGATGAGACGAACAAGTAGTAGATGGTCGGGTTCACACAGGTGCCTTTGCTCGTCCAGGTGCTCAGCCAGGTATGGGAGAAATCCCATCGACAAATGAGTCGGACAAGTAGTAGATGGTCGTGTGATTGCACAGACACCTCTACTCGTTCAGGTTCTCAACCATGTATGGGAGTAACCCATCGACAGATGAGACGACGGGCAACAGATGGTCGTGCACATTTACTCGTTCAGGTTCTCAGCCAAGTATGGGAGTAACCCATCAGCAGATGAGGCAAACTAGTAGTAGATGGTCGTACACACTTGCTCATCCAGGATCTCTAGCGAGGCATGGAAGTATTCCATCGGCAGTAGAGACGGATAGGTAGCAAGAGATTTTCTCTCAGACATCCGAATAGAACAACAGGCAGCAAATGGTCATGCACATTTACTCGTTCAGGTTCTCAGCCATGTATGGGAGTAACCCATCGACAGATGAGACGAACAGGTAGTAGATGGTCGTACACACTTGCTCATCCAGGATCTCTAGCGAGGCATGGAAGTATTCCATCGACAGTAGAGACGAATAGGTAGCAAGAGATTTTCTCTCAGACATCAGAATAGAACAAATTCATAAAGACAATACGTTAAGAGATGATAGAGACAGTATAGATGAAACCCAGATAATCGTGATGCTGATGAAGACCGGAGAATACCTTGTTGAGAGAGAGTGTTGGAGTTTGTGCAACTTCAGAAGCTACTCTTATTACTCTTGTATTGTACCTCCTACGAGAGATGAACTTATTGTAATCAATCATACAAACCCTAGAAGAACAATGTAGACCTTGGGGAGAAAAGCAAGCAGTAGAAAAGATAAAATAAATTATAAAATATAAATTATATTGCTCCCCCAAGAGAAGCTGACCCCAGTTAAATTATTAGTGGAAAATCTGTATAAATCAAAGTTACCAGAACCGGACCGGAACCGACAAAACCGACCGGTCAATCCAGTTTCGGTGGGTTTCTGGACCATTTTGGGTCGGTTCAATACCGAATCGACTGAGTTGATCCACAAACCGTCCAGTTCGGTATCCAACCGGTCCAAAACCGATTTTCCCATAAAACTGGTCGGTCCGTACGACGTCGTACAGAGGCCCAGAAAAAAATTTCTTTTTCTTTAGAAAGTTGGTTGGGGGGGGATGCATTTGGACACCGTTAGGACACCTCATGAACCTATAAAAAGACCCCCACCCCCTCTCTTTCACTCACACTATTCATCCGAGTGTTTTCAAGTTTGTGCTTGAGTGTCTTCGGAACTTTGAAAGTGTTGATTATTAAGGGTCTTAGAGCTGATCCCTAGGCTAATTGGAAGAGGAGATTGAAGGAGTGTTTTGGAGAATTTGTGCGTTGAATCTCTTTGGAGACATTTGCAGCAGATTTGGAGCATATTTGGAGATCTTTCAAGGTAGATTGGAGGATGATTTCAAGCCCATTCAAGGCTGAACTTTTTGGACAGATTTGGAGGCGCTCTTCAAGGTATGTAAATACTAAAATGTGCAACATATTCATTTAATTTTGTAGTGAATAGTCTCTTTAGACTTTGATAGAGTTGTTTTTTTTCATAGAATTAATAAGTATAGGGTTTTAATTTGCAGATTTATATTGCTTGCCATGGCTCTGAAAGATAGAAAAGATGTTGCATGGGTACATTATCAATTATTTGAGGGAAAATTTGTGTGTAACTATTGTCAGAAGGAGTTTGGGGGGGAGGTATAAATAGGTTGAAACAACACTTAGCTGATACAAGGGGAAATGAAAGACCATGCCTCAAAGTCTTTGATGACTTGAGAGCTAAGATGCTTGGTCTTCTTGGATCTTACCAAGCCGAAAAATCCAAAAACAAGAGGGTGCAAAGAGAGATAGGGAGAAGTTGTAGCTCTAATTTTCTTGAGAGAAACCCTAGTTTTGAAGAATCCTCTAGTTTTCCCAACCCTACTCATGATCCTTATACCATTCCTAGGGAAGAAAATGTTGTAGTTGGTGGTGTTGGTAGCAGTACATCCCAATTTAGAAAACCCCGTGGTAGCCTTGAGTCTTTCTTTCAACCCCGCACTACCCCCGATGCTTAGCCCACCATTGATGCCAAATGAAAGAAGGCGTAAAAGGAGGTTGCTTGGGAATGCATTGCTAGATGGTGGTATGATGCAAACATACCTTTCAATGCTTCAAGGTCAATATATTATCAACCTATGTTGGATGCTATAGCTTCATGTGGTCCAGGCTTCAAGAGCCCTGGCTATGAGGATATTAGGGAGCCACTTTTGAAAAATGAAGTGGAAAGGGTACAAGAATACCTCATAAAATTCAAAAACTCATGGACTAAAACAAGGTGCACAATCATGTCTGATGGATGGACTAATGCAAGAGGTCGAACCATTCTTAACTTCCTAGTTGCTTGCCCAAAAGGGACTATGTTCCTTAGATCAATGAATGCATCTGATAAAGTGAAGGATGCACATTTACTATTTCATCTTTTGGATGACGTAGTTGAGGAGGTGGGGTTTGAAAATGTAGTGCAGGTTATCACAAGCAATGCCTCCAACTATGTTGCAGCTAGAAAGTTGTTAGAGGACAGACATCCCACCATTTGCTGGACTCCATGTGTAGCCCATTGTTTGGACCTCATGCTTGAGGATATTGGGAAAATTAGGTGGATGAAAAAGTGTGGAACAAGCAAAATCTATCACAAGCTACATTTACAACCACTCATGGGTTTTGACCCTTATGAGAAAATGCACTAGTGGAAAAGAACTTGTCAGGCCAACTATCACAAGATTTGCAACAAATTTCCTTACATTACAGTCCTTGATTGAGCAAAAGGCCAACTTGAGGAAGATGTTCTCTTGTGATGAGTGGAATGCATCTCAATGGAGCAAGAAGGTTGATGGAAAAGACATTGTTGATAAAGTCGATGAGAAAGCATTTTGGAAAAAGGCAAAGTAGATCGTACTTTTTAGCCAGCCTCTTATGAAAGTCCTGACAATGGTGGATGTGTCGATTTTTCCTGTGCAGCATCGAGAGTCATTCTCTTAGGAGAATGGGGACATCTAGTCAGAGACTAGAATGTGGAACCAGTCCAGCACTAGGGGACTCAACCTTTAGTTGAGTAGCCATTCTGTTGAATGGAGACATCTGGTCAGGGACCAGAATGTGGAACTAGTCCAGCACTGGGGGACTCAACCTAGAGCTGAGTGACCATTCTGTTGAATGGGGACATCTGGTCAAGGACCAGAATGTGGAACCAATCCAACACTGGGGGCTCAACCTTGAGTTGAGTAGCCATTCTGTTGAATGGAGACATCTGGTCAAAGACCAAGATGTGGAACCAGTTTAGCACTGGGGGACTCGGCCTAGAGCTAAGTGACCATTCTATTGAATGGAGACATCTAGTCAGGGACCAGGATGTGGAACCAGTCCAGCACTTAAGGACTCAGCCTAAAGCTGAGTGACCATTCTGTTGAATGGAGACTTCTGGTCAAGGGCCAACATGCGGAACCAGTCCAACACTAGTGGACTCAGTCCAACACTGGTCTAGGAATATGACCCAATCTAGTACTGGGGAACTCAACCTAAGATTGAGGGCCATTCTCCGAGAGAATGGAGGCACTTGGTCTGTTACCAAGTATTTGACCTTGGGTCAAATTATGCAGCCTTATCACTGAGACACCTAGTCTGTTACCAGGATATCACTATAGGTCCTAGACCGGGTCTGGTCATGTGAGACACTCTGACCCTCAATCTGTGGGCTTTGTGATCTTCTCCAAGGCTTAGCTACCCTTGGTTAAGACACCTAGTACCTGATATTGCTGTCACATGGAGTGTGAGATAAAAGCATTAGTAATTCTCTTTATTTATGATGATGTACTTTGAGTGGGTTTGAAGGACCCTATGACCACTTGTTTTAACCACAGGGCACCTGGTAAAGGCTAAGAGGTAAAAGTCAAAAATATATAAGGACCCTTGGACCACCAAGGAGTCAAAGTAGAAATACATAAAAGGTCTTTAGTACCTTAAAGGTAAATGTCAAAGATAAAAGAATAAAATATTATTATTTTGTTCTTTTGAAATTTGGTCCACATCCAGATGATTCAAAGGCTATAAATGAAGATCAACTTCATTTCATTTCAGATACACTTGATTATGATCCTTAGCTGCTCCAAAGAGAAGTCTCACTGGTTTTGAAGGAAGAGAAGTTTTTGTTTTTGGTGTATGCCTTAGCATGGAGGTTTCTAGCTAGGGCATCCACTCTTGATTTAGAGAAACCCTAAGCTAGGGTTTCGTCCTTGGCGATCATTTGCAGTAGCCCTATCTCCCTCTCCACGAGCTAGGGCATCTACCTCACTTCACAAACAACTGACCTAGGGTTTCTACCCTAGCTAACACCCTTCATCTGGGCAATTGCATAACCCTCACGGGCAGCAACAGAATACCCACGGGCAGCATCTATTCTTTCACGGGCAGCATGCTATCTTCACGGCTGACTTCCTTTTGGCACTTGGGCAGGCTGCAAACACTTCCGGGCGACTCTTTCCTCCACGGGCAACCCTCTTGCAGACTCGGCCTCCCCATAGAATCCTCGAGCAGTAGAAGAGGACCTTCGGTTGCTTGTCCTTACCCTCAGGCTGCTCCAACAAGAGCTCGTGCAGAACTTGGGCAGCCCTAACCTGCCACTGAAAGCACCAGCAAGCAGAAACATCTTCGAGCAGGTTCCGGGCAGGCACTGCAGCATCTGGGCAGTCTAGCAACAATCCAGGCAGCACAAAAATAGACCCCGGCAGGATGAAAAAGATCTCAGGCAACTGTCTAGGCAGATCCAGGCAGTCCGGGAAGGCAACAACAACTTTCGGGCAGGCTGGTATGGGATCTGGGCTATCAATCGGGCATTCGGGCTGCCATCTGGGAAGCTAAACAGAAATCTCGGGCAGGTAGATTAAGGTCTTCTAACAATGTACGAAATTCTGGGCAACAACAAATATTTATGGGCAGCCCTCTACAAATTTTGGGCAGTAGGAAGAATTAGGGCAGGAAGCCCTAATTTGGTTTTTACTATAAAATTATCTTTTGTGATTTTTTTTATCAGTTGTTCAAACCCAGTAGGGTTTGATAGATCTTTCCTTGAAGAATTATATTCTGAGATTGAAGAAACTCAGGTCATCTCATTTAAGAGATGAATTACTAATTCTTTTGGGGTTTTTGTCCTTTAAAGGCTTCCACCGTAAAACAACTCTTGTGTTCAGTGTGTCTGACGTTCTTGTTGTGTTGATCTATCTACTGCACTTCTTATTGTTATCTATGCTACAGTCTGCAAAATTTTAAGAATTCATGTTAATGCTAAAATTCAACTTGGTATCAGAGCATAGCATGTGAAGACCCAGTAAGAGGTTGATTACCGTTGTCTTCCTAGACCTTGGGACTCTTTTGGAGACTTGGACAACTAACTAGTAGCAGATATGGCTACCAACATTTTCAGACCGAAAGAGAAGCTTGAAGGTTCAAGAAACTACAACTCTTGGAAGGCTAGACTCACAGCCATCCTGGAGGAAAATGACCTTGATGACTTGTTGTTTAACACCATAGAAGAGTCAACATCTAATGTTGGCAGGATTGCTTTCAAGAAGAAATAAGCAAAGGATAGAAGGATCATCTATGACTCTATCAAGGAAGCCTTGATGCCCAACATCACTTCATTAAAGACTGTCAAAGAATGCTTTGACACCTTGACGAACCTATATGAAAAGAAGGCTCCTGGTCAAAAGAGAGTTTTGAAGAAAAGGCTTCGTGGACACTGAAGATGAACAAGGATGAAGGAGTTGGACTCTTCTTCACAAAGATTACACAGGAAAGAGATGAACTTATTTCTATTGGTATCGCTGTGGAAGATGATGACCTCGTGCAGAGTGTAGTCGATGGTCTCCCAAACACTTGGGAAACATTCCTGGCATCAGTGAGTGGACGTGAAAATCAACCAAACTTTGATCAACTTTGGCATGATTGCTTGGAAGAAGAAGGAAGAGTTTCAGGCAAGGCACCTGGCACTAAGGAAGGAAACCTTGCCCTTACCACTAAGACAAAGAAGTTCAAGAAGCCCTCCCCTCAACAAAAGAAGGGAAAGAAACCACAAGGTAAGCACATCGATGTTTCAAAAGTGGAATGCTATAATTGTCACAAGTTTGGGCACTTTTCTAAAGATTGCAACCAGCCCAAGAGGAAGTTCAAAAGGAGTTTCCAAGCCTCTACTGCAGAAGCAGAAGAAGAAGAAGAACCCAAGAAGAAGAAGAATATTCAGGCTACCAAAGATGATGAACCTATAAGGAAATACTACCTGATCTCTGCTCTTTCTGGATCTATCACTAACAGTGCTAACTCCTGCTTAATAGATAGTGGTGCCTCTAGACATATGACAGGTAATCGTGGAGCACTCACCTGCTACATGACGAAGAAGTTCACTACTCAAGTGGAACTTGGAAATGACTCCACTTAGAAGATTGAAGGAGCTGGCTCAACTTCACTTCAACTTGATTCAGGTACGGTCTTGCATATTCATGATGTCTTATATGTTCCTAGTTTGAAGAAGAACCTTCTCTCTGTTGTTGGCTTAGAGAACAAGGGCTACAGAGTCCTCTTCATGGACAAGAAAGTCCTACTATGGGCAACGAATGAGAAACTTGTTAGTTTTTCAACATTAAGCTAGCATTATTAGGATCTTTAACTGAGAAAATAACAAGTACAGCAATCAAACACAAGAGACAATGAACACAGTGTTTTTCCTCGGGGAAACCATAAAGGAGAAAACCCCGCAACTTCCTCAGAGATAGAATCAGCACCAAAACAATAAAAGCCCCAAAACAGTAAGTGATCTCCCAACAGGAGTAATCTTCTTCTTGTCTAGCCCCAGTGTCTTCTCCTTCCTCAACTATGCGCTACACTTGAGTGTGGATGAGTTGTGTGATAAATAGAAACTCCAGTTCTCTATTTATACTAGTCCCGACATGACTAAAACCCTACCAGGGCCGACCTCTACTAGGAGAGTCTAATAACCCTAGTGCCCCAGAACTGCGGGGACTTTAACCCTTAAACAATCGGAGGGTTACCCACTATGACTTGACATGACTTGTTTACATAATTGATCCTCCCGATCGGAACATTTAGGCATGCCAATATGACTCAATTACATTATAGATACATCCCGGAATAAACATCGGGTTACAATACATAAGATACATAGATGAATACATTCCGAAGTTACAAATACATCAACAAAACTAAGCTCATCTATACAAATTGGGGTTCAAGAGGGAGGTCTTTATAAGGCTTATGGAAATTCCACACAAGCCTTGGTTCATCACACAGTTGAACCATGTGAGTTGTGGCATCAAAGGTTTGGACACCTTCATTATACAGTTGTTCTAGGCCTATAGAAGATGCTTACAGGTATGCAAGAGATGACTTCCAAACATGAAGGTATTTGCAAAGGTTGTGCTCTAGGTAAGAACACTAAGAAACCTTTCCCCAAAAGCAAGAGCTTATTGGATTTGATTCACTCTGACATTAATGGGCCTATGTCTTCACCCTCCTTGAGTGGGTGCTTGTACTATGATCTCTCTCAAAAATCTTGGATCAAAGAGTTCAAGGCTTTGATTGAAAATCAGACATGAATAAAAGGAGAGCTTCCAAAGGAAGCTGAAGTTCAGAGGGAGGAAGAAGAATTTGTTACTCAAATTCTAGATGTACCTAAAGAGCCTGAAAGTCCGCCAAAAGAACTACTTGAGGCCCCTCCTTCCAAAAGGAGACTTGCTAGGTACCAAGAAATGGTACAAGGAGTTGAGAAGCATAAAGATTCTCCCGGTACTTTCAGAGAAAGTATAAGACCTCAAAAGTATTCAGGTCTTATGAGTCAGCTTATCGATGCTAAATCTTCCACATACAAAGAAGCAACAAGCCTACAGGTTGTTTACAACCTTATCTTGGTCCTAGTCGTATATGTGGATGACTTGTTCCTTACTAGAGAGGAAAAGTTGATAGCTCGGTGTCAGAGGGGGCTCACTTCTGAATTTGAAATGAAGGATCTTGTCCTTGAGGTCTGGAAAAAGCCAGGCGAATGTTCCTAACACAAGGGAAGTATGTTGTTGTATTGAGTTTTGGGATGCAGGATTGCTAGTCCTTAAGCATATTTTTGGCAACCAACTTGAAGAAGTTGCGAGACTCAGCCACCAGTTCACAGGATGTGTACACTACTCTGTATCAACAGCTCTTTGGATCCCTAATGTATCTCGTACACACGAGATCAGATATTTGTTACTCAGATTGGGCTGCCAGTGCAGTAGACCGAAAAAGTACCTCTAGTTATTGTTTCAGTATGAGATCTGCAATGATCTATTGGTCCAGCAGGAAACAGGACTCCATGCCTTAGAATGCAACGGAAGCAGAGTATATCATTGCAAGTGATGCTTGCAAGGAAGCAGTTTGGCTCAGGAAACTACTCTCTGATCTGTTCAGTGGAAAGTTTGACTCTACGATTATCCATTATGATAATTCGAGTGGCATTAAGCTTTCAGAAATTATGGTGTTTCAAGATAGATCGAAACACATTGAAATTAAGTATCATTTCATCAGAGATCTGGTTCAGAGAGGCACTCTGAAGTTGCAGTACATCCGTACAAATTAACAAATTGCAGATGTTCTGACCAAGCCCATGACGACACCGAAGTTTGTGTACTTCCATGACAAGCTTAGCATGGCAGAGAATACCTCTCTCGCTGAGAAGGAGAGTTGATTTTTCCTGTGCAGCATCGAGAGCCATTCTCTTAGGAGAATGGGGACATCTGGTCAGGGACCAGAATGTGGAACCAGTCCAGCACTAGGGAACTCAACCTTGAGTTGAGTAGCCATTCTGTTGAATGGAGACATCTAGTCAGGGACCAAGATGTGGAACCAGTGCAGCACTCGGGGACTCGGCCCAGAGCTAAGTGACCAATCTATTGAATGGAGACATCTGGTCAAGGACTAGGATGTGGAACCATTCTAGCACTGGGTGACTCAACCTTGAGTTGAGTAGCCATTCTGTTGAATGGAAACATCTGGTCAAGGACCAGGATGTGGAACCAGTCCAACATTGGGGGACTCAGCCTAGAGCTTAGTGACCATTCTGTTGAATGGAGACATCTAGTCAAGGACTAGGATGTGGAACCAGTGCAGTACTGAGAGACTCAGCCTAGAGCTGAGTGGCCATTCTTTGAATGGAGAGTCCTAGTCAGTTACCAAGAATATGACCCAGTCTAGTACTGCGGAACTCAGCCTAGGGCTGAGGGCGATTCTCCGAAAGAATGGAGGAGCTTGGTCTGTTACCAAGTATTTGACCTTGGGTTTGTTGTCCGCCGATTGCACACCAGCAACAGAAATCTTCCGAAAGCTGTCTCCTCACTTGAGAAAGTGGGAGACGTGTGACCTTGGGGGCAAGCACAGAGCTAGGTACTGTCACCTACTCCTAGCTCCTCCATTTAGGCTAACTCCTAACGAAGCCAAGGGGGGTAGTCCCTAACAAAGAGTTTTCTATGGCTCAATGTTTTAATTTTTAGATGTTTTGGATGCGGATGGATGTTGTTTAGGAGTTACTGTGATTTAAAATGATTAATATTAGGGGGATGATGATTAATCAAAGCAATCCACGTTGCTAACAAGAGATCACACAGATAAGCAAAGATTCCAAACTTATAACTTAAACATTAAAATATAATCAATTGAAATGGCCCATAGACAGTTGATCAAGATAGAAAATTAATCAAATATAACAAAGGACCAGTGCCTTATGGAGTCAAATAAATGTGTGAAATAAAGTCTAGGAATCAAGCTAGTGAGTATTAGGTTTTGCAAGTGCTCTTGGTAGATTTTAAAAGTTTTTGATAGTGGTCTTGCTTAGAGTGTCAACAAAAGTTTGTCAAAGCCAAGAGACTCTTCTAAGTTCCCTACGTTGAAGACATGTCGGGCCCGCCCAGTATCCCAGGCTGGTATCGCCAAGATTGACCAGCTAGTCGAGAATCTAAGACAGCAGAAGGTTCTGGCGCCTCTACTAGGAAGTACTTTGGAAGAATCCCTACAACGCCGGTGCGTTGGTTACTCTTGTAGGGTTTAAAGATCCAGTGTCGTTTCTGGGTATTCCGATCTGGGATCGGTCAGAGCATACTCCGGCAAGGAGGGGAGGGAGTTAATTAATTAAAAGGGGTGTGTGTGTTGAAGGTTTTATTAAGTTGATTAATTAAGACTCTCCGACAGAAAGGGCTCTTGACCCTGTCTTATGACAGTGGTTCAAGAGACTTAGCTAATCTAGATGAGACTAATGCAGGGATTATGCAAACCTAGGATGCTCTCCGATAGAGAGTGCTCTTGACTTGTGTTTTTACAAGTTCAAGAGTCTTACTTAAGAGTTAATTGATTAAACAATGTGAATAAAAAACAAATATTACTTATTAAACTCTCCGACAGAGAGCACTCTTGATCCACCTTATGGTGTGATTCAAGAGATTTAAGCAGTTGATTTACTTAGAAAGATAAACAATTTAAAAGAGTAATCAAATTAATTAATGAATTAGAAGTGATGGATTAACAATTAATTTTCTAAGCATAAGATGCAAATGATGATGAAAACAATCACATCTAATCTAAGCATGTAAAAGATGGACGCAACACAATCCTCTCCAAATGGGGGAGGATGGGAGTGGGGACTTGAAAACCCCACTCAAACAAAAGATGCTTTATTAAAATGATACAAATTGCCTTTAGGAATTTAATCCTTGAAAGGACTTTCAAAGGAAAGTATACAACTCTATTATTATTGCAACTTGCGTAAAAAGGAGAGTGATTTACTTTTACTTGGAGCTTTTCTTGAAACTTGCCAAAAGGGAAAAAAAGAAGTTTGAATGAGAGCAAAAGAACAAGGCAAAAGAAGGCTGAAATAAAAGGAAGTGGAGGGGAAGAAAGAGGGAAGGCAAAGAGGAAGTCAAAAACAAGAAAAGGGAGGAATAGGACAGCGAACTAAGAAGTTAAGGGATGCACAAAATTGAAGAAAACAGGACAGCAAACAATGAAATAAGTGGTTGTCATAAAAAGTGCAAAACGGGACAGCGAACCATGAAATAAGTGGCTGTCATAAAAAGTGCAAAACGGGACAGCGAACCATGAAATAAGTGGCTGTCATAAAAAGTGCAAAACGGGACAGCGAACCATGAAATAAGTGGCTGTCATAAAAAGTGCAAAACGGGACAGCAAACAAAAAGTAAAAGAAATGATCAAAAACAAGGTTAAAGAAAGCCCAAAAACTAGGGCAAAAAGAGGCAAACAAGGGAAGAATGCTAGGGCACACTAGGGCTGTCCAAAATGGAAAAAAGAGATGGTAAAAGAGAGAAAAAAGGGGGCAACAATGAAGAAAAAGTGAGAAAAGGCAAACAAGTCAAGGAGGAAAGGGGCTAGCAAGCAAGGAAACAAAAGAAGTCAAGGAGCAAAGGGAGAACTAGAGGACGGAAGTTCAGTAACCAAGAAGTATTTAAATTTATGAAAGAATTTGAGATGGAACTTTGGAGGAAGATCTCCTTGTTTTTTCCTCTTGGAAAAAGCCAAACTCTCTGTAGGTCCTGAATGTCAACAATGTTAGAAGGTTCTTATGATGATGGAGATGAGTTTGATGCAGCTGAGCTCGCACCCTTCTCCAAATGGCGAGATCTGTAAAGACAATCCAACTTGATACCCAGTGAGATCAAACAATTAAAACTAGTATGCTAGGAATATGCAAATCAAGATCAATACTTCATATAACTGAATATTTGCACCCATCTAGATTATGATAAACTTTGCATAATAAACCAACTTGACAGCAGCAAATGGTAAATCTTATGTTCTAATAATAGACTTCTAAAGCTCGCTGTTTGATTCAACACATAAATAACAAATTGAAAGCATGGAAAGAGATAACCTCATACAACACATCCACCAATGAAGAGACAATCCTGTAGACCTCCAAAGTCGAAAAGCTTTATTCAATAATATAATGATTACAATTTTTTGCAGAGTTTCTATGCCCAAAAGCCCATCATAATAGAGCTGAAAGAGCCTCTTTTTAACAAATGAGAGAGTGCTAAAACCCTAAAACCAAAAAACCAACCCTAACCAGCTTAGCCACCTAACAAAGAGCCCAGACAAAACCGAAGAACCGGGAGTGAGGAGAGGCCTCCACCCAGGAAAGGCGCCCCTACTCCAAACCTGTGCACTGAAAACAAGCCAAGGATGAGGCCACGCATGTGAGTCTGGATGTAGGTAAGCTCATCCTTTAGGTTTGGCAGGAGCCTGAGCTAGGTTTGGGAAGCCCACTGATGGTGTAAGCTTCAGTCTCCACCTCGATCAAATCACCAGACCAATGAGAGCTCTCCATCTCATCTTTAGCTGGAGATGACATGTCTGATAACTGATAATAAATTAATTGCTCTCTTAATGATGACTGAAGCTAAGTTATGATAACTCCAATCATCATAAGTGTTCCATGAGATGTCATTTAGCCTTTTATTTTACTGAATTTGGATTAATTTGGAGAGTTTTAGTTTTCTCCAAAATAATCATTTTTTTTAATAAAAATCATTTTTTTACTAAAAATCATTTTGTTACTCAAAACTGACTTTTTTGAGTAAAAAGGCATTATGTGTCCGATTGCTGACCTGAAAGTTAGCTCTGAATGGCTGGCTGATCAAGAATGATTTTTGGCTTAAGGTTAGAGCCTTCAATCACTGAATTCTGAGTCCGGATCACGAACAGGTTTTTTCCATTTAATTTATGGAAAAATTAACCCAAAAAACTTAGGAAAAGTAACTAAAAATTAAAAAATTAAAAAAATAATTTTTCACTGTTCGAAAAATATTTTTTTTAAAAAAAAAATTTATGTGTCCAAATGACTTAGGACATGACCATGATTTATCTAAATAATGTCTAGTAGGCTTATAACACTCAGTTGGGCTCTAATAACCCCCCAAGGCCCAGAATTCAACATCGAGCATTCCAGCTTTGGAGGAAGTAGGAGAAAACCTCGTCAATTATACTCGGCTAAAGGCAAAGCATAATTGTCAGGGGCAAAAAAATCCCTGGAATACCCTATTTGAGATTCTACGTCCCAGGAGACTAAACCACTCAAAAATATCCTACTAGCACATTTTATTACAAACCCCGTGGGGCCATGGTCAAAATTATTCAAATAAAAAAGTGACTAGCCAATATTGGCTAGACAAGCAGACAGATCGACTGATACACTGGAATCAGACTTTGAACAAGTCTGTCAACCGGCGGCTCCTCAGGTAACCCAACTTATGGTACAAAATGTTGGATAACGGTCAAATTATGGAGCCTATGGCTGAGGCACCTAGTCTGTTACCAGGATATCACTATAAGTCCTAGACTGGGTCTGGGCATGTGAGACACTCTGACCCTCGATATGTGGGATTTGTGATCTTCTCCAAGGCTTAGCTACCCTTGGTTAAGACACCTAGTACCCGATCTTGGGGTCACATGGAGTGTGAGATAAAAGCATTAGTAATTCTCTCTATTTATGATGATGTACTTTTAGTGGGTTTGAAGGACCCTATCACCACTTGTTTTGACCACAAAGCACCTGGTAAAGGCTAAGAGGTAAAAGTCAAAAATACACAAAAGTGAAAATACATAAAAGGTCTTTCGTACCTTAAAGGTAAAAGAATAAAATATTATTATTTTGTTCTTTTGAGTTTTGGTCCACATCCAAGTGATTCAAGGCTATAAATGAAGATCAACTTCATTTCATTTCACATACACTTGATTATGATCCTCAGCTACTCCAAAGAGAAGTCTCGCTGGTTTTGAAAGAAGAAAAGTTTTTGTTTTTGGTGTATGCCCTAGCATGGAGGTTTCTAGCTAGGGCATCCACTCTTTATTCAGAGAAACCCTAAGCTAGGGTTTCATCCTTGGTGATCATTTGCAACAGCCCTATCTTCCTCTCCACGGGCTAGGGCATCTACCTCACTTCACAAACAACTGACCTAGGGTTTCTACCCTAGCTCACACCCTTCATCTGGGTAACAGCATAACCCTCACGGGCAGTAGTAGAATACCCATGGGCAGCATCTATTCTTTCACGAGAAGCTTGCTATCTTCACGGCTGACTTCCTTTGGCACTTAGGAAAGCTGCAAACACTTTCGGGCAACTCATTCCTCCACGGGCAACCCTCTTGCAAGCTCGGCCTCTCCACACAATCCTCGGGCAGTAGAAGACCTTCGATTGCTTGTCCTTACCATCAGGCAGCTCCAACAGGATCTCGGGCAGGCCTTGGGCAGCCCTAACCTGCCACAAAAAGCACTCCGGGCAGGGAGAATACAAGTTCAGGCAAGCATTGCAACATCCGGGCAACACAAAAATAGACCGAGCAACAGGAAAAAGATCACGAGCAGCTGTCTGGGCAGATCCAGGCAGGCAGCAACAACTTCTAGGCAGGCAAAAAAAGCTCGAGCAACCTGTAAAAGATTCGAGGAGGCTGCTAACGGATCTAGGTTGTTAGCTGGGCATTCGAACTGCCATCTGGGCAGCTAAACATAAATCTCGGGCAGGCAAATTAAGGTCTTCTGACAGTGTACGAAATTCTAGGCAGCAGCAAATATTTTTGGGCAGCGCTCTACAAATTTCGGGCAGCAGGAAGAATTAGAGTAGGAAGCCCTAATTTGGTTTTTACTGTAAATTATCTTTTGTGACTTTTTTTATCTGTTGTTCAAACCCAGTAGGGTTTGATAGATCTTTCCTTGAAGAATTATATTATTAGATTGAAGAAACTCAAGTCATCTCATTTAAGAGATGAATTACTAATGCTTTTGGGGTTTTTGTCTTTTAAAGGTTTCCCAGTAAAAAAAACTCGTGTTCAGTGTGTCTGATGTTCTTGTTGTGTTGATCTATCTACTGCACTTCTTAATGTTATCTATGCTACAGTCTGTAAAATTTTAAGAATTCATGCTAATGCTAAAATTCAACAGGATGGTGATAAAGCAGCGATGGGGTCTATTTATGAGGCCATAGATCAAGCCAAGGAGGCAATAAAGGAAGCATATGAGGGAAAAAGACAAAAATATATTCCTATGTGGAAAATAATTGATGAACGATGGAACAAACAACTCCATCGGCCTTTACATTATGCAGGCTATTACTTGAATCCAAGGTAACTAATTTCAAAGTTTTTAAGTTATATTACTAAATTTTAATTGCAAAAGTTTATCATTGTTTGAAAGTGATCATCTTTTTTGTCTTGAATCTTATGAAGGTACCATTACACAAAAGATTTTGAAGCTGATGGGGAGGTAAAAGAAGGATTATATAAATGCATTGAGCGCATGGTCTCTGATACCAATAAACAAGATGAAATACACAGCAAGCTCTTGCATTTCAATGAGAGTCTTGGTATCTTCAATCTAGTTACAGCCATAAGATCTAGATCAAAAGATCCTCCAAGTAATTAATTACGAAATCTTTAAATTTTAATTCATTGGAGTTTCTTTTGAATTTGTCCTTAGATTCATTTGCTAATTTTTATTTGTCCTTACATGCAGCATATTGATGGCAACAATTTGGCAGCTAGTGCATTGATTTGCAAAAGTTTGCAGTTCGAATATTGAGCCAAACATGCAGTGCTTCTGGTTGTGAACGCAATTGAAGTGTTTTTGAGCGTATACACACCAAGAAGCGCAACCGTTTAAAGCAAAAACGGTTGAATGATATGGTATTTGTTTAATACAACCTTAGGTTGAAGCGCAACCAATTTCAAAACAAGACCCCTGAATCGTGTTCCATATTCTTAGATGATGGTGATGCATCATCAGATTGGGTTATGGAGACTCATCCAACAACATTTGACAATGAAGACCTCTCATGGCTGAATTTGGACCCACTTACACAACAACAAGATGTGGGAGTTGATGTTGGACATGCACCTTCTGGACCAGGGGAGTCAAGTCAGGTGACCCAAGCTCAGGCACCCCATATTGAAGATCAGGATGTAGATGATGGTTCAGAGTCTGAGTCTGAGGCCTCTGATGAGTCTGATCCTGAGGATTCAGACGATTCTGATGATTAGATTGTTTAGTCTTTGACTCTAATCTTTTCTATAGGCCATTTAGAGCCTTTTTGTTGATGTATTTTGATTCAGACATGGATTGCACTCAACGTTAAGTGCTATTTTGGTTCTATGAACTCTTATATGCTATATACATGAAAAACTTTGCATATTTTGTGTATAATGGTTTGAACTCACATGGATGCATATGAATATTTAAAAATAAATAAAATTTGAATATTTTATGTATTTTTGGTGGACCGGTTTTTTCCTCGGTTTTTAACCAGCTCCGGTCCGAGTCTGGTTCTGAGGGTCGATCGATTCATCCGTCGGTTCAGCTTTTGTAACTTTGGTATAAATAGGAGGCGCCCCTCCTCATTATTACACACAGCAACACAAGTGAAGTTCCCAGTTTTCTGGGAAAGAGAGAAGTTCGCATATACTGCAGAAGAAGACTGTTTTCAGGGTTTCTATCTTTGGGAAGCATTTCCATATTTTCTCCTTCATTGTACATTGTTCTCAGAATTATCATCTCTAGACGATGGTTGCTGGGTTTTCTCCCAAAATTGGGTTTCCCAAGATAAAAATACTCGTGTTATTGTTTCGTGCTTTATCTATCTTCTAGTGATCCTATTGATAAATGCAATTAAGATATACTACTATAATTTTATGAAACTCTAACATTAATGATTGCAACTAATACTTTGTGCCAATTCTCATTTTATTAAATGATGAAAGAAATTATTTCTCCTTGTTCTAACAAACATTCAGGAGCACAAGCAATATTTTTCAGAGTTCCATGGGGACGCATCTCCCAGGGTTGGGGGCTCACCCCTGCGCTTCCCACGCCACAGGGGCTAGGAGGCTCCATGGGAAACGTTTCCCAACGCCCCCCTTTCTGCGAAACAAGGGGAAATACATGTCTAGGAGTTTCCTGGATTGGGGGGGCTCCCACACGCTCGAACCTGAAAATGGGGGGTGCAAACTTCAAAAAAATATCAAATTCGTTTGAGTTCGTCCATGAAATTCGATGGTTTAAACATGCAGCATGGCTTTGAACGGCGAACTCCTTTTTTCTGAGAGAATACCCTAAATCTGGCTCAAAATTGATCTGTGATCTGGTTCAAATTTGCATCGATTCCTTTTTAGCAACGAGCAGACAATGGTATCTATCAACAGGGACACTGACGGTGATATTGCTTGGACTATGCAACTATGCAGTGAAGATTCCCTCATCTAGTGGGTAGCGACTATAGGGTGTTGTAAGCAGGTTCACCAACTATGAGAGTATGTCAATCGGGGTTAAATTTTAAAATGCGACAAATTAGGTAAACTTATGCCTGCTTCTTGTTATTTACGCCTACTACTATTTTACCAGCACCGGCGAGCATAACCCACAAGCGCCTAGCAATGCACTGGTCCTTGTGGTGGTCGGCGGGTCTAGAATCAGTATGAAAAGATAGGATGTAGATGTAAAGGTTAGGTAGAGATAAACATTTTCCGACGGGGTTTAAAATTTAAAATGGAACTTTTAGTTTACCCTTTGATGTATTTATTATAAAATACATAAACAAGTGTTATTTTTTATCCTATACTAGCTTTTAAGTTAATGTATTATATATTGATCTTTTAGGTTATTATCCTATTATATATTGAATGTTTTTAATATATTAAATATTAAATATAGATGTATTAGAAATAAATGTCTTTATATAAAAATGTATTTAATGTTGTTATTATTATTATATATATATAACATAAAAATTTATTTGAGAGGCTGATATTTTTTATAAAATATTTATATTTTGAAAATATGTATATAGCCGAACCTAATGACGAACCTCATCCGAACCTTATTGGAAAATTCGAATCGGTATCGAACTTTAACCAAGCCGAACCCGAACTCAAACCCGGTCCATGTGACGTAGGCTCCCACAGGCCCCCACCCCCCTCAAATTTTTAAATTTTTTTGACTTAAAAAAAATGGTTCATCTTAAATTTTAGGCTTTTACACTAAATGGTCATTATAAATCGAAATAGAAACAAATAAAAAGAAGCAAATGGTGATGGGATGAGGATTTGATATGTTTATATGTTGGGGTTCATATTTTTATTACCAACCCCTCTATGTTAGGGACCCCGACGCACCCCCTCTCTTGTTGAAAAACTGAGATTTACTGTTTGCTGGTTTAAATGAACAATTTGTGTTTTTCACTTCAGCCGGTTTTGCATAGGCTTGAAGCTACTTAAAAAATTTTGCCGAACAATTTTAAACACACAGTAAAAATTACTAACAGGCTGAAAACAAATGCATGCACACCATAAAAATTTACTCAGAGATTTTTGGCTAATCAGCCCTGGAAAAACCCCCACGGGGAAAACCAGTCAGAGAGGAGAGATTTAATTATTTCTTCAGCAAAGTACATGACAGAAAATTAAATGTGAAAATACAACTTATCTCCACCAACAGTCTTTTTCTCAAAGTCTCGAAAAATGTTCAGCAAACCCAGCAGTACATTTTTCTCGTTTTCTGTGCCCCAAAAACAGCAGTACAAAACAGTACCACTCCTCGATTTGCGTGCTGAAGAAAACCAGGCCGTACAAGCAGTCCTTACAGCGGCTGTACAGGAAATAAATGCCTCGATTTTCATGATGTTTAATGCTGTCCGTACAGCATTTATTGCAGTCGCACCTCCTCGATTTCTGTGCTATTTAATGCAGGCCGTACCACCTCGTTTTTCGTGCTGGAGAATTAATGCAATCGTACCAGGTCGTACCACGAATTTATCAGCATTTAATGCAGCCGTACTCCTCGATTTCTGTGCCGTCCTTTCAGCAGGGAAAGCTCCTCGATTTCTGTGCATTTAATGGCTGTCCTCTTCCTGGAAATTCGTGCCCCTTCTCAGCAAACTCGACCCCTCTCTCAGCTCTCTCTTCTTCTGAAAAATGAAAAGTGAATTCACTTTGCCTCCCTCAACCCTTTTTGTTTGCCCTAAGTGAGTTTCTTAATCCAACGGTGGAGAAAGAATCAAATCAATGGCCAAGATGAAATGAGAGTGAAAATCCCTTTTATTTATTTCTCATAAATAAAATCACTCACCCACTTAAATTTATCAAAAAGTGACTTTACTGTTATAAAGTCTCATTAAGTGACTTTTAATGTGAGGGTCACCTTTTTCCCTCTTAAAGTGACTTTAGGCAAAAATTAAAGTCACCTAGGGAACATCTGCCTAGGTACAAAAATCAACATCCCCCGTCCACCAAAATAGCCCAAAATTTTGGGGTGTCTTTACATGTCTCCAATGTGCATTTCCCCACTCCCACGTCCCAGAAACTTGGTGGAACACATATATTATTACTATTCCATTAGACGAGTAAGAAGTATATTAAGTTTCTTTGGAAATATTTTTCTCGTATAGAAATATATAAATGGATAAAACAAAAGTTTTGCATGCAAGGAATGGAAAAGGGAAAAAGCAGGACATTATCTATGGATGCGATGGTAATGAAAATAGACGATCAAATCTAGACAGTGTTGACCTGGAAATAACCCGGATGCGGGTGACATGCAATCGCACCAAATGGCAGGGGAGGAGGTTGCCAGTCATGAGGCTGGAGTTCACGAGGCGGAGGATGTTATGCCACGAGGCGAAGAATGTTATGCCACAAGGTCGGGGATGTCATGCCCCGAGGCTGGAGCCCACGAGGCCCATGCAGAGGAAGCTCACGAGACCCACGAGGCAGGTGCAGAAGGGACAAGCAATCGGCATGAAGCGCTTGAAAGAGCTTTGGATGGAGGTCGACACAAGAGGATTGAACCTCTTCGATAGCAAAAGCATGCACAGTACCGAGAGCCAGCTAACAAGGATGGTGGGGAGGTTAAACGGTAGGAGGATGGATACGGAAGGACATGGGTATAAACCCGGTGAGGGGATCTCGTTGCATGCAAAGGATATGGGAAAGACTGTCACGGCAAGCCAAAGCCTGTGCATATCTCCGCGCATTCCATCAACCGCGATAATGTGTACATGGGTATGCATCGTGATTTATTCCTGTTGGGTGCCGAATCATTATTTAACAAAGGAACAGAGGAATTATATTGCACTGAGGATTGTGAACCAAGTTTGGGAGAAGCACTCTCGAGCCGGCAGGAACAAAGACAGACTAAGATTGCTTCGCAGAGTGAAAAATACTGCGCAGACGTGGTCGGCGAAGAGATCAAAGAAGAATACCGTGCAGCCGTGGTGACGGAATTGGAAGGTTGAATCCTCAGCTGACAATGGCAGCTCCTGCAAGGGGGGAAGGTGGTAACGAAGAGGATCAGTGGGAAAGGCTCTTTAATGAGGAGACGTCGAAACACATTCAGCGCTCCATAGCGGCCATGGAGGAGGAGATTTTTGGTGAGTTTCGCATGAAGCTGGGGGGTGATGTTGTAATGTCGAACTATTGGCGACTCAAATTCATCCTCTCTCGCTCTATGAACGAGAGAGAGAGTTATGCGGAACTAATTCGTATTACCATGGGCACGTTCAAGGATGATGCGGAGAACAATCTTGCTCATATGTGTAGTCTGCTGAGGCTCTCGGCTCCACCCTTTCAGCGCATCCCACGGAATGAAGATGAGGACATGGAGTAATCTAGCCAAGTGGGTGTTAACCAGGGGAATGGGCAAGGCACCATAAATGCCCCAGATGAAGCCGAGTGCTCCCGCAGACGCTAGTCCTCTCCTCATCGCGGGTCTGTTAGATGCTCCTCGTGGTTTGTGTTGGTTTATATTTTTGATTGGCTCCTTTTGTTTAGTTGGTCTATGTTTTTCTACGAAACGGATTCTCTTGTCTGTTTACATGATCGAGCGACCAAGCTGAAAGACTGAGCTGCTCTCATGCTCCTCCGCCTTTCTCTATGGGCTATCCTATTTACAAACCATGCTCTCCTTAAAACATGGAGTCAGGCATCGATCTGGTAACCAAAAAATATCGAGCGACCAAGCTGAAAGACTGAGCTGCTCTCATGCTCCTCCGCCTTTCTCTATGGGCTATCCTATTTACCTTTATTTTTTGGTTACCAGATCGATGCCTGACTCCATGTTTTAAGGAGAGCATGGTATGTAAATATCTTTTAGTTTTGCAGCGGTAATAGAAGGGTTCCATATTACTTAATAAAAAAACATTGACCTAGAAATAATCAATTTCAAATAAAGAAAATAAAGTTGGAAGTGCAAAATCAAAAGGTCATCACATGTCCTAGTTGAGTATGATAGCGAGCAACTTTTAGCACTACTTAAATATGATGCTCTGTTTCATTTCATGGTTAACGTTATCTATTATAGTTTGTTGATGACAAATGTTATCTGTTGAAACTTGAAGGTTGATGTTATGGTTGATCATTTGATGACAATGTTATAAGTTCTAACTACTAGATGATTGATGTTATACATGTACTAAAAGGTTGTTATTTTAATGATCATCATTAATCCAGTAGTTAAATCTATGTTTTAATATTTTTTGCAACTAATTAGTGTTGAATTTTAGCATTAGCATATAACTTAAAAATTTGCAGATAAACTTAAATAAATCAACAATGCAGTAAAAACACATTCATCACATCAACACAATGGACACAAGATTTTTCACTGGGGAAACCTTCAAAGGACAAAAACCCCAAAAGCATTAGTAGCTCATCTCGTTTATGAGATGACTAAGGAAATTCTTCAAAAAGTTCCTCAAACCCAATTCTGGGTTTTACTATAGTCACAATCAAATTATCAATAAAAAATCAGACTGATAATTTCAACCATAATTTCCAGAATTACAAAAATTAACCAGTTAGGGTTTTAAGAAGAAAAACACAGAGATTTCTCTCTCCTACCCGAAAATATCAGACTGTCTGAAATTACCCAAAAAATACCTTCATATCTGCTGCCCATGTCTTTTCTCTCTCCTACCCGCTGTCCGATTTCTTTCTCTCTCCTCCCCGCTGCCCGATCTCCTCCTTTGTCCTGCCCATAATTTATTTTTGGGCAGATCTCTGCTGCCCGTGGTCTGCTGGGTCTGTTAGTGGACAGCCCGTGACCCTAGGGTCTGCCCGACAGCTGCTGTAGCAGCCCGCAATCCTCACGGGTTGTCCCGGAGGCTGCCCAAGGGTTGGCTGACTGCCAAACCCTCACGGGTATGCTGCCCGAGGGCTGGCTAGATGCCTAGACCCTCACGGGTAGCAGCCCGTTGGTTGTGAGAAGGAGGGTCGAGCCCTAGATGGCAACCTGGATCTGGAACAGAGGAAGCCCAAGAAAATAATAGAGGCTGCCCAAAACTCGGCTGCCCTGAAAAGAGAAGAAACAGAGTTGCCTAAAAGATGACGAGACTGACCAGATCTGAGTGAGGCTGCCTTGGTTTAGATCTGGAAATAAACTGCTCAAAAATGCTGATAAAAACCCTAGATGAGGGTTTGTTGAAGATGCCCTAGCCGAGGCACGAAAAATAGTCCTCTTCGAAAAATTGCAGCTTCACCTGTCACAACAAGCTTGTGTGTGATAGTGAGAAGACTTGATCTTCTTTTATAGCCTTCATTCGCCTGTTAAGTGGACCAAAATTAGGAAAGAAAAAATAATAATCTTTTAATCTTTTCCTAATTTCACTTTTACCTTCTTACCAAAAGTCTTTTTATTTATCTTAGTCTTTTTATTTATCTTTGACTTTTACCAAAAGTCCTTATTTATTTTTTAATTCCACCTGTGGTCCTTCTCTTGTGGTACAAAAATCTTTATTTATTTTGACTTTTGACTTTGGCATTTTTCCAAGTGCCCTTGTAGTCATTACCTGTGGTCCTTTTTTATTCCAAAAGTACATCATCATAAACCAAGAGAGTTACTAATGCTTTTATCCCACACTCTGTGTGGCACCTAGATCTGGTACTAGGGTAACTTAACCAAGGGTAGCTAATCCTTGGATAAGTACACCAAGCCCATAGATCAAGGGTCATAGTGCCTCACATGCCTAGACCCAGTCTAGGGCTTACAGTGCCTTCCTGGTAACAAACCAAGTGCCTCCATTCTCCAAGAGAATGGCTACTCAGAACTAAACTAAGTCTACCAGTCCTAGACTGGTCTACGTCGTGGTCTCGGACCAGATGTCTACTCAACACAAGGTTGAGTCTACCCAAGGCAGAGCTGGGTCTATATCATGGTCCCAAACCAGATATCTACCATTCACCGTGGTCCTGGACCAGGTGGTCCAATTCTCCTAAGAGAAGGGCTCTCGATGCTGCTCAGAAAAATCAACACTCCCTCTCAGCGAGAGAGGCATTCTCTGCCATACCAAGCTTGACACGAAAGTACACAAACTTTGATGTTGTCAGAGGCTTGGTCAAGATATCTGCAATCTGTTCATCTGTACGAATGTACTGCAACTTCAGAGCACCTCTCTACACTAGGTCTCTGATGAAATGATACCTCATTTCAATGTGTTTCGATCTATCATGAAACACCGGGTTCTCTGAAAGCTTTATGCAACTCTGATTATTGCAATGGATGATCGTTGAGTCAAGCTTTCCCTCGAACAGATCAGATAACAACTTTCTGAGCCAAACTGCATCCTTGCAGGCATTGCTTGTAGGAATATACTCTACCTCAGTTGTACTCTGAGCTATGGAACCCTACTTCCTGTTGGACCAAGAGATCATTGCTAATCCCATACTAAAGCAATAACCAAAGGTACTTTTCCGGTCAACTGCACTGCGAGCACAATCTAAATCTGAATATCCAGATAACAATACTCCACTGCTGGAAGTATACCTAAGCCCATATGTAATAGTACCTCACACATATCTGAGTACATGTTTGGCAACTACCAAGTGTATGTGCTTCGGATCTAACATGAACTGACTCGATGCATTCACTGTGTAGCAGATGTCTAGTCTCGTATGCACGAGATACATCAAGGAACCAATGAGCTGTCTGTAGAGAGTATAGTCCACACTCTGTGAATTAGAGGCCGAGTCCCGCAACTTTGTCAAGTTGGTAGTCAATGGTACGCTCATGGACTTGCAATCCTGCATCCCAAATCTCTGCAAGATGTCCACTGCATACTTTCCTTGTGTCAGGAAGATCTCACCTAGCTTTTGCCAGACTTCTAAGCCAAGGAAGTAATGCATCAATCTGAGATCTTTCATCTTGAATTCAGAGGTAATCTCCCTCTTACACTGGTCTATCAACTGTTCGTCACCTGTAAGAAACAAGTCATCTACATATAGAACAAGTATCAAGACATGAATATGAACAACTTTAAAGTACAAGTTAGAATCAGCTGTACTTTTGGAAAACCCCAAGCTATGGAGAAATCCATCCATCCTGGCATACCAGACTCTCAGAGCCTGTTTTAGTCCATACAAGGCTTTCTTCGGTTTACATACATGGGTCTTCTTCCCATGAGTAACAAAGCCTTCAGTTTGTTCAATATAAACTTCTTCCTTAATCTTACCATTGAGAAAGGATTTCTTTACATCCATCTGATGTAACTTCCATCCGAAAACTGCAACAAGTGAAATGATGGTTCTGATGGTAGTGTACCTGGCAATAGGAGCAAATGTCTCGTCATAGTCAATGCCTTCCTTCTGAGTGAAGCCACGAGCTATGAATCTAGCTTTATACTTCTCCACATTGCCATCTACAGCATGCTTGATTTTATAAAGCCATCTGAAAGTCACTACTGACTTTCCTGCAGGTCTAGGAACAACTTCTCAAACATCATTCTTCATGATTGACTTATATTCTTCAATCATGGCATCAACCCATACCTATTTACTTGTTGCATCTTCATATGATGAAGGTTCTGAACTGATAAGCTGACTCATAAGACCGGAGTACTTATGTGGTCTTATGCTTTCTCTGAAAATCCCTGGAGGAGTTTTATGCTTCTCGGCTTCTAGTACCGTCTCTCAGTACCAAGTAGGTCTCCTTTTGGAAGGAGGAACTTCAAGTAGTTCTTCTAGTGGACTTTCAATGTTCTCAGGAACATCTGGAATTTGATCATCAAATTCCTCTTCCTCCCTCTGAATTTCTGAATCTGGAAACTCAAGTGGAGCAACTGCATCTTCCAGTGAAAGCTCTAGTGTTTTAAGAAACATTGCTTCCTCATGGAAGATCACATCTCTGTTGACCTCAATGTGCCTCTGTCTAGGTATAAATACTCAATAAGCCTTCGAGCAATCACTGTACCCAACAAAGATACCTTTCTTCCCTGAGGGCTCTAGCTTAGCCCTCTTCTCTTTTGGCACATGAACATACACAGGAGTACCGAATATCCTCATGTGATCAATTGTAGGTTTCTTCTTAGTGAAGACTTCTTTAGGAGTCTTCTCACCCAAGATAGCATGAGGGCTTCTGTTCTGAATGTATCTGAATGTATACTGCAATTCCAGTAGCTTTAGCCCATAAAGACAAAGGAAGATCTAGATCAATGATCATGGCTTTAGCAGCCTCACAGATCGTTCTATTCTTCCTTTCTACAACCCCATTCTGTTGGGGGTTGTAAGGCACTGTCAGCTCTTTCTTGATTCCTGCTTCTCGACAAAAATCATCAAACTCATTAGATTCATACTCACCTCCATTATCTGATCTCAAGATACATATGTGCCTGCCAATCTGATTTTCAATCAGTGCCTTGAACTCTTTAAACCTGTCAAAGGATTCACTCTTGGCCTTAAGGAAGTAAATCCAAGACTTCCAAGAGTAGTCATCAATAAACAAGACATAATATAAACACCCACTCAATGAGGGTGAAGACATGGGCCCACAAATGTCAGACTGAATCATGTACCGAATATCCTCATGTGATCAATTGTAGGTTTCTTCTTAGTGAAGACTTCTTCAGGAGTCTTCTCACCCAAGATAGCATGAGGGCTTCTGTTCTGAATGTATCTGAATGTATACTGCAATTCCAGTAGCTTTAGCCCATAAAGACAAAGGAAGATCTAGATCAATGATCATGGCTTTAGCAGCCTCACAGATCGTTCTATTCTTCCTTTCTACAACCCCATTCTGTTGGGGGTTGTAAGGCACTGTCAGCTCTTTCTTGATTCCTGCTTCTCGACAAAAATCATCAAACTCATTAGATTCATACTCACCTCCATTATCTGATCTCAAGATACATATGTGCCTGCCAATCTGATTTTCAATCAGTGCCTTGAACTCTTTGAACCTGTCAAAGGATTCACTCTTGGCCTTAAGGAAGTAAATCCAAGACTTCCGAGAGTAGTCATCAATAAACAAGACATAATATAAACACCCACTCAATGAGGGTGAAGACATGGGCCCACAAATGTCAGACTGAATCAAATCCAAAATGTCTTTAGATCTACTCTTTCTTCTGGGAAAGGATTTCTTAGTGTTCTTACCTAGAGCACATCCTTTACAGATTCCTTCATGTTTTGGAGAAACTTCTGGCATGCTTGTGACCATCTTCTGTAATCTTGGGAGAGCTATGTAGTGAAGGTGTCCAAACCTTCTATTCCAAAGTTCACAAGGATCAACTGTGTGATGTACCAAAGCATGAGTGGAAACCTTGGAGGCCTTGTAGAGGTCTCCCTCTCGAACCCCAATCTGTACTGTTGATTCTAGATCTGTGTCTTTTGCCCATAAAAAGACCTTCTTATCCATAAAGAGGACTATGTGGCCCTTGTCTTCTAAACCAGCAACAGATAACAAATTCTTCTTTAAACCAAGAACATAAAGAATATCATCAATATGAAGAACCGTACCTGAGTCAAGTTGAAGTGAAGTTGAGCCAACTCCTTCAATCTTGTAGGTGGAGTCATCTCCAAGATCTACCTGAGTGGTGAACTTCTTCTTTCTGTAACTGTTGAGGGTTCCACGGTTACCTGTCATGTGCCTGGAGGCACCACTGTCCACCAACCAAGAAGTGGAGCAAGCTGAGAAAGAACTAGTTAGAGCAGAAATCCTTTTAGGCTCACTGGCCTTGGTTTTCTTCTTCTTCTTTGGTTCATCTTCTTCTTCCTCTGCTTCTACAACATATGCTTGAAACCTTCTCTTGGGTTTCTTCTTGTTCTGCCTGCAGTCTCTAGCATAATGTCCAAACTTGTGACAAGTATAACATTCAATCTTAGACATGTCAGAAAAGTTACCCTTAGGTTTCTTACCCTTCTTTTGCTGAGGGAAAGGCTTCTTGAACTTCTTTGTCTTTGTTGCAAGTGCAAGGTTGTCTTCCTTGGTTACTTTGCCAGAGTTCCTTCTTTCTTCTATGCAATCATCCAAAGCCTTTCAAAGGCTGGTTGATTCTCTCGTCCATAGACGGATGCCATGAAGGTTTCCCAAGAGCTTGGGAGACCATCAACCACTGTTTGCACAAGGTCATCAATCATCAACAGTAATACCAATAGCAATGAGTTGATCTCTTACCTATTTAATCTTTGTGAAGAAGGAACCAACACTTTCATCTTTGTTTAGCTTCAAAGTTCGTAGCCTCTTCTTCAAGACTCTCTTTTGACTGGGAGCCTTCTTTTCATATAGGTTTACCAACGTATCGTAGCATTCTTTAGCAGTCTTCAAAGATGTGATGTTAGGCATCAATTCCTCTCTGATAGAATCATAAATGACTCTTCTAGCCTTACCTTACTTCCTCTTGTAAGCAAGCCTACCAGCATTTGAAGTTGGCTCTTCTGTGACATTAAGAACAATGTCATCCAAGTCATTCTCATCTAGAATGGCTGTCAACCTGGCCTTCTAGGAATTGAAGTTGGTTGACCATAGAGCTTCTCTGCTGGTTTGAAACCATTGATGGCCATCTCTATCACTTATCCAAATGTTATGTCTGCAAATCTTATTCCAAGATCTAGTGAAAAATAACAGCAGTGTCCCTTTACTGTGTTTTCACATGCTAAGCTCTGATACCATGTTGAATTTTAGCATTAGCATATAACTTAAAAATTTGCAGATAAACTTAAATAAATCAACAGTGCAGTAAAAACACATTCATCACATCAGCACAATGGACACAAGATTTTTCACTGGGAAAACCTTCAAAGGACAAAAACCCCCAAAAGCATTAGTAGCTCATCTCATTTATGAGATGACTTGGGAAATTCCTCAAAAAGTTCCTCAAACCCAATTCAGGGTTTTTCCACAGTCACAATTAAATTATCAGTAAAAAATAAGACTGATAATTTCAACCATAATTTCCAAAATTACACAAATTACCCAGTTAGGGTTTTAACAAGAAAAACGCAGAGATCTCTCTCCTACCTGAAAATATCAGATTGTCTAAAACTGCCCAAAAAATACCTTCATGTCTGTTGCTCGTGTCTTTCTCTCTCTTGCCCGCTACCCGAATTCTTTATCTCTCCTGCCCGCTGCCTGAATTCTTTATCTCTCCTGCCCGCTACCCGATTTCTTTATCTCTCCTGCCCAGTCTCCTTCTCTATCCTGCTCGTAATTTATTTTTGGGCAGATCTCTGCTACTCGTAGTCTGCTGGGTCTATCAATGGAGAGCCCGTGACCCTAAGGTCTACCCGGTAGCTACTGTAGCAGCCCGCAGCCCTGACGGGTTGTCCCGGAGGCTGCCCGAGGGTTGGCTGACTGCAAAACCCTCATGGGTATGCTGCTCGAGGGCTGGCTAGATGTCCAGACCCTCACGGGTAGCAGCCCATGGCCTATGAGAAGGAGGGTCGAGCCCTAGATGGCTGCCCGGATCTAGAACAGAGGCATCCCGAGAAAATAATAGAGGTTGCCCAAAACTCGACTGCCCGGAAAAGAGAAGAAACAGAGTTGCATGAAAGATGATGAGGCTGACCAGATCTGAGTGAGGCTGCCTTGGCTTACATCTGGAAATGGATTGCTCAAAAATGCTGATAAAACCCTAGTTAAGGGTTTGCTGAAGATGCCCTAGCTGAGGCACGAAAAACAATCCTCTTGGAAAAATTGCAGCTTCACCTATCAGAGCAAACTTGTGTGTGATAGTGAGAAGACTTGATCTTCTTTTATAGCCTTCATTCACCTGTTAAGTGGACCAAAATTAGGAAAGATAAAAATAATCATTTTTTTAATCTTTTCATAATTTCACTTTTACCTTCTTACCAAAAGTCTTTTCATTTATCTTTGACTTTTACCAAAAGTCTTTTTATTTGTCTTTGACTTTTACCAAAAGTCCTTATTTATTTTTGACTTCCACCTGTGTTCCTTTTCGTGTGGTACAAAAGTCTTTATTTATTTTGACTTTTGACTTTGGCCTTTTTCCAAGTGCCCTATGGTCATTACCTGTGGTCCTTTTTTATTCCAAAAGTACATCATCATAAACCAAGAGAGTTACTAATGCTTTCATCCCACACTCTGTGTGACACCTAGATCTAGTACTAGGGTAACTTAACCAAGGGTAGCTAATCCTTGGATAAGTACACCAAGCCCATAGATCAAGGGTCATAGTGCCTCACATGGCTAGACCCAATCTAGGGCTTACAGTGCCTTCCTGGTAACAAACCAAGTGCCTCCATTCTCCAAGAGAATGGCTACTCAGAACTAAGTTGAGTCTACCAGTCCTAGACTGGTCTACATCGTGGTCCCGGACCAAATGTCTACTCAACACAAGGTTGAGTCTACCCAGGGCAGAGCTAGGTTTATATCATGGTCCCAAACCAGATATCTACCATTTGACAGAATGGTTACTCAACACTGGGTTGAGTCTTCACCGTGGTCCCGAACCAAGTGGTCCCATTCTCCTAAGAGAAGGGCTCTCGATGCTGCTCAGAAAAATCAACAATTGGACATTCTGCATGCTTGTTTTGAATATATATGCATAAAAATGTATTAAAATATATATAATATAAAAAACACTCCCAAAAGATTTTGAAAATTGACACTTCGCGCTCCGTTTCCCAACAGCATAGGTTGGGAGGTAATCTTTAGTTGCTCAATTACATGCTTTTTTCACCTTTTCCTTCTTGATTTCCTAAGCCAAGCTTAAGGGAGGATGTCGGTGTAATGGCAGTTTAGCTCAACTCTGTGATGCCTTAGCGGTCATTACAATCTTCTGCGATTCACCCTTAGAGGGTGGTTAAAGCCCACATTAGTGGTTAGTAGGTGGGCTCCATGGTCCTACATTTTATGGGGGTTTTGAGGGCAGCGAATCTAAAAACCGCTCCTATATAGTCTAGGCTTTGTGTCATTATCATGTGATCTGTCATAATCTGATTCAATGATTTATTTGGGTATTGAGGATACCAGCCATATTTTTGTGTTTTAGGTTGTTCCTGTGATCACTGTGTGGAGACTACTTCCCTGATAGTTGTAACGTACAAAACTTTACATGGTATCGGAGCTACAAGATTGAGTACCCTATCCCTAACTGCTTTTGTTGAATCTCATTGCAAAGATCAAATTATTTTCTTCAATCAAAAGAGAATGAGAAGGACTATTGATCTCTAAAGCTCGTTCCCTAAAAAGGAGGATTTTAATTTGGGTTTGATTAGAGTGCATTTCATGTCAGGTAATTTTCATATCTGAATTTGTGCATACAATTGTTTTTTGTGTGTGGTTTGTATCCGAGATAGGGTTTCAAATTGAATAGGGTTTTCTGTCATTGAGCTGCTACAAAAAAACTAGCCTTAGACTCTTCACAAATCTGTTTTTGAAATACATTTTTGGGTGCATTTTTGTCATTTCTTTGAGCTGCAACAGGGAAAAAAAATTAAGGTTATTTCTTTGTGCCCTCTCCTGAGTTTGTCTTTTCTTTGGTTGATCAAAGCCTCTTTTTCCATGTGTGCACTTGTATGATGAGAAAACCATCTTTTCGCGTATGGTGTTTGGAGCACTTGTTGAGCCTTTTGTTTCTTGACTATCATGAGTGCATGGTTGAGGCTCTTGGTTTGTTTGCTTGTAGCAACCTTGTTGATCTTCAACATTCATGCCTTACTAGCATCTTTATCGAATCACTTTTAGATTCAACATGCTCTTTTCCATCTTCTATGTCATTTTTGGAGACTGTTCTTTGACAGCACAATTAATCCTTCTGAGTTCTCACTCTGACCGCTAGTGCATATTCCCTTTTAGACTTGGTTTTGAGTTTCCTTGTGTTGCTTCACTAATTCCAAAGAGGATCCTGTGACTTTTTTTGAAGGCTGTCGTGATGAAGCAAGACTCTTTGTTTCCTTTTGCCAATCCGACAAGGGTTGTGTGAAGTTTTCTTTGGATGATAAAGTTTCAGAGATTGACTCTCCATTGTGAGTTGTTTATGCACTTTGTGATGGTCGAGATGTTGTCAACATTGACATTATTTTATTCCCTACCCAATTAAACATTAAAAGGGGTTATACCATCATTGTAATGTTTATTTGGCCAAACATTTTATCACACCTTTACCAAGAGAATAGTAAGGGGTGATGTTGGGATAAAATCTTTACTTGGTCAAACACATGAGTTTTCCACCTTTGCCTTCTTTATCCCCAAGTCAAGCTTAAGGAGGGGTATTGGTGTAACCTATGTCACATGGTTCGGGTTCGAATTCGTGTTCGACGATCTTGAAATTCGGTTCAAATTCGATTTTTTTTATGAGGTTCGGGATGAGGTTCGACATTAGGTTCGCCAATATACATATTTTCAAATTTTAAATATTTTATAAAATTAACCTATGTAATATATTTTTATACTCTATAAATAATAAATATATTTGATAAATACAATTGATACATTTATATTTTAAAAAACATTTGTCAGTTACTATACAATGTACATACACTAAGTATTTAATATAATAATTTTAATTTATATATTAAAACATTTAATATTTAATATAATAAGTTATCAAATATAATTTATTTTTAATTAATAGTTAACGTATAATATAGAAAAAAATAAAAAACATTTACCATTTATTTTAACACTATAATTCATTTCCAATATTATATTTATTAAATAATAAATCAATTAAAAAATGCGAAATATTCACCACCGTCAGTGACGAAACAATGTGCACCGACAGATTCACTTTCACTGGTATTTGAAGTTCAACTGCCTCAAATTCCGTTTTCATTTTAATCGAAACAACACCCAGACTCGTTGCAAGCCGTCCGTTGCAAAGGGTAAAGTGTTTGATACCTGCGAAATCCTCAAATTCGATCGATTCCGCGGTTCCTGATCTTCGGTTCCTATTCACAAGGTACGATTGTGGCCGAATCCCAACCTGAATATCGACGAATTTACCTGCCACCTCGACATACCTACAGACCCGTAAATTTCATGATCGAACTTAAACACGAACTTCAACGAATTTTGGTTTTTTCTTGAGGTTCGCCGAATTTCGAACTTCAAGGTTCAAAATCGGCGAACCATGTGACATAGGGTGTAACAGTGGTTAAGCTCAAGTTTGTGGTCCCTTCATGACTAGTAAATTCAAAAATGATTCATCCTTATTGACTGGTTATATTCCAGATTGGTGATTAGTAAAGATGGTCTTTGTGGTCCCACATTTTATGGGTTTGCAGGTATCTAATCCAAAACCACACTCCTTTATATTCAAGATTTTGCATCATTTGTAATTATCACATGAACTAGCATAATGTGATTCATTGAATTACTTGGATATTGAGGATACCTGCCATATCTTTGTCTTTCGAGTTGTTCATGTGATCATCGTGTGGAGACTATACTTTCCTAATTGCTGTAGTATTCTAAACTTGAACACTCCTTGTATACTACTAAGGATTATTCCACCAGTGAATTATGAAACAGAACTAAAGAAATAAGATATTGGGAAGAGAATGTTTTACCAATAATTCCCGACATTAGGACAAGCGGTCGAGAAAAACAAAAATTATAAGGCTTCTCCCACCTTTGCCAGCGCCTCTCCCACCTTTGCTGGCGCCTCTGATCTTTCCACAGCACAATGTGCTTTTCAAATGAAATAGCAGCTTTAGCACACAAGCCAGGAGATGCAACCCAAGGAATTTCTACATTGTCTATACTGCCATGCTCCTGAGGAAGCCCACAATTATGATGGACACCAAGGCGGTAATTCAGGCCTGAAGTAGAGCGATGTGATGCCAAATCTAGTGATATTGACAGAGGTGCATCCAAAGATGATCCCTGCATTTGAACATATCGCTCATGCCATGAAGCTTCCATGTATACATCATGATGTTGTAACTGCATTCATTTCAAAGAGACACGACTTAATATAGCAGCATTCATAAAAGATAGTTCCAACACAATTATGAAGCTTATAAAAAATATTGAAGTACCAAAAGGAAGCATGTTCTATACATACTCATGGATGAAAGGTTTGGAATCGTAGATGGTAAGAAAACAAAAATATATCTCATCAAGGATGCCAAGGTAAAATTCTTTAGAGGGCACACAAGTGACAAAACACCAACCCAAAGGGAAACAACTAACATCTCTGTTTTATGACATTCAAAATAATTATAAACAACTATAATATCCTTTTATAACGTTCAAAATTCAAATATATCCTAAGTCATGTCTCAAATGTCAAAAACAAGCATCGCAACATGACTGACCAGTCAAGAGACATGTTAGACAAAAGTCCATATAAGCAAAATAACAGATTTCAAAGCAAAGAATGCTGCAATATAGAAGGGGAGATAATGGGAATACACAAAATAAAGCAGATAGAAGAAACATGAAACTAGCAAATATATTATAAGAAAAAATATTACCATAACCATAACCAAATATGAAAGAGACCTCTGCACAGTTAGATTTGCACAGAAGCTTGCTTATAGCAAACAGAAAAACAAAAACCTATTCACTGCGACACAAAAGTTAAAACTGTTCAAGAAGCTTGCCTTGTGACGGACAACAGCCCTAGTGCGCCATCCCTTCTTGTTACCAGAGTGCTCTGAACTTGCTGCCAAAGAGGTACGCTGGCCGCACCAGATTCGTGAACAGAACCCTAGAGCATATAGAGACTGATTCAAAAGATTTTTGAATGGATTACTTTGTTCTGAACCTGCAGATGGCTGAATATTTTCTGATTTGTTGTGTTTCCGAACAGAAAAATATTTCTGAACACGAAACTGACCTGTAAGAGCAGCCCACCTACATAACATTTTACCAAAGAGAGCAATAAGCAAACTAAACTCATTCAAACTAATTCAGAACATTACTATTTGGAATGATGAACACTGATTGAAAGAACACAGTTCTAGAGAGTCATGTGCAGACAGAAAACACTATCATACATCAAAACCAATCAATCACCAAATGGACTGACTGCTTTTGCAAAAAAGGAATGCCGTGAACAAACTTGAAAGAATCTTAAGCTAATGCAAAAAGGGCATATACCTTTAGGTTTTGAGCACATATAATACATAACTTGTCTTCCATTGAGAAAGAAAAAATGAGTATGCTTTAGCTATTTCTTGCTACTAACTGAATATTTATGTTCTAGTAGATGTTCAAACAGTATTCACATTATTGATTTATCCATGACATTGGAGTAGTGAAGGATGTTTAGTAGTAGAACCATCTGTGGCAGGAAAGTAATTAGGGTTGTGCCCATTGTGCTTGATTCTATTTGATGGGGTTTTCCATGTTTAGAGGTGGTGATCTATGTGGTCTTGCATTTGGAAAGATCATGCCTCAACCTATGGACATCTATTTACTATCCTAACAGGCTTTAATTTTGGGTCATGTTATCATGCAGATCTGCATAAATAGATCAACCCAATGATTATAGGCCTCCTAGTCCTGTCATAGTTGGGTGCCTCTCTACTTCAGATTGGTGCTTTTCCAGTCCAAGGGGGTTGTCCCTATGTTGATGATTGTAGCTCGGACAGGTACATAGGCCAAATGTCAGGCATGCAGGAGTCGTCCAGATCACCTCTCTAGGTAGTTGCTTGAGAGAGCAAGTGACTTTTGTATCTCTTTCCTAAGCCTAACTTATGAAAAACGCATTAATTAACTTAATGTTGGTCAGTGACTAAAAGTGAACTTAAGATTAAGTCACAACCATTGATCTTAAGTGAGCCTTGACATCTAATCTCAGCCATCAATTGCTTTGAAGATTAAGGGTTAAGGTTTTGGGCATTGGGATGTTATAAAAGGAAGCCTAAGAAGACGATATGATCAAACAAAGGATGAATGCTCATCCCTTGGCCACTAACTAGTTTTATAACATTTACTTCATTTAGGCTTTAGTGTTTAAAAACACCACTAATTGCAGCTTGTCTTTTGCATCAGTTAGATTTAGCATTTATGCGTTCTGATGCACTAGTGTCTAAAGACACTTTTATTAGGACTACTTGGTTTGAGGACTAAAGGAAAACCATCCAGTGACACAGGCCGCACATCCCTTCCACAAGGCATCATACAAGTAGAAGACAAGGAGCCAGGCCACATACTCTAGAGCCAGAGACAATGCAAACATGGGATCCATCATGCACAAGGGTCAAAGTGGGGAAAAGCTCATCAATCTCACAAGTCCAAGTTGTTAAAGTTTTAGGGTAGTTAGGGTTTTTCAAAAATGACAAACTTATAATTTTAATGCAGATTTAAACTGTTAAAAGATGTTGAAGAGATACAGCAGTAACAAAGGACTAGATAATAAAAAATATAATTTTCATCTCTTTCAACTTTAACACTCCCTTAAGGATCACTGTGTTAAAGTTATACTACTGAACAATAAATCATAGCATGTAGAGCAGCAGTAAACTAACAAACAAGAGAAACAAATTTTAATTGATGAATTGGACCTTCCTTATACTCAGAAATACTTTCAGATTGGACCTTGTCTCTTAGAGACAAGCCACTAAACGAACAAGTTTGGCCCTTATATGAGGGCATGGGCATACCTAAGAGAGACATAAGGTTCTGTAGGGTAGGGTTAGGCAGTACACACATAGCAGACCACTCAATGCAGTCTAACACAGCGAAGTGACTACACAAAGTAGCACAAACAGGTAGTGTCCCTCCTGTAATAGTTCAGGAACTCACCAGACAATCACAAACAGACATTGGTCTGCCCTAACAGCCCACTAATGAGCTGCAATCTTTCTTTAACAGTCCACGACTCAAGAAACTGCCCTCAAACAGCTCACCGTGAAGGTGAGAACCCACAAACAGTTCGGTTAAGGTGGCAGCCCAAGCAAAAAAGTGACAGCCCAACCAACAAAAACACAAGCTCGCGCTCAAGGACAGTCCAACAAACAATCACGGTTCAGGAGTTTGGGTCACACAAAGGCCAAACAAACCAAAGTTCAAATTTAAAACCCAACAATCAAATCATGGTTCAGGTAGATGGCCAACCACCAGCCCACGGTACCCTCACAAGGGCTCATCAAGGTCACAGCACCCTCAGACAGACCACAGTTCCCTCTCTTCAAAGTCATGGGGGTAATTGGAGACCAAATCAAGATCAAATTGGCTCAATTCAATCAAATTTATAAGGGGGCGAATTTCTCCTTAGAGGGGCACATTTATCCATGAAAAAACTCACCTCTTGTTCTATACGTGTCACAGAATGAGGGGGGTGACCTACCTTGTGAGAGGTGGTGCCTACCACCTCTAGTTCACTCTAGTTCGCCCCCAATCATCTCAAAAAGCTCCAACACTTGGAAAATTCTCCCCCCTTGGGATTTGCTCTCATTTTTCCTATTTAAGTGAGGCTTTCTTCCTCATTTAGACGAATGGAAGGAACCTCTGCTCATGTAACTTGTAATTGCTTATCTTTTTATGAATAAAGTTGAGGGTTTGGAGGTCAGACTGATGGTGCAAGAACTCTCATTGTTGTGAATGTTTGATTAAATAACCGAGGTGATATATGCTTTGCTCTTTTTTCTTTTAGGCAAGTATTGATTATCTAGCTAAGAAGATTATATGCTAATTCATAGAATAGACATTTGAAGGCTCAATTTGTTTATTTATGAGTAGTTATCTAAGATCTAAGAGTTGCATGTTGTAGTTGGCCATACATATGCGCTTTTGATTTTATTTAATCTACCATACTAGATCTAATCACTTGTTTGAACTTTGAAGGGTTCTTTAGTTGTGTATATCACCAAGCGTGGAGTAAGATTGGAGCTCAGCTGCATCTTGTCTTCTTCACCACATATTTTGGATCTAACGTTTATTGTTTTCAGGCATCCTCCTCCTCGATCTTGTTCAAGCATGGAATTGAGTTCCTTCTCTTTCCATATTCAAAACTACAAATCTTTTTCTTTCCGGTTACTTTCATTTAACAAGTAAATCGTATGCTAAAGTTCATCATTTTATTTACTTGATTGATTAGATCTAAAAAGTGCTTTGTTTCATAAGCAAAAGCATAAATCTAGTTTCTCTTTCCAAATACTCAAAGTAATAAAATCTTTCTATCTTTCGGCTAGTACTAGGTTGTATTTTCTTATTGTATTTTATTGACTAGCCCACTAATTTACAAATACATAGCTTGCTGGTTTTTTGTGTTTTCGTGGCAGGTTAAGCAGAAATGCTGACAAAATTTTGAGGTTTCAGGCTTCTCAAATCACCTCTAATTCCCCCTTCTTCATTCCCCTTCTCTGGAAAGCTTTGTAAGCCTTTTTTATTACTTTCCAATCAAAAGGAAACCCCATTCATAAAAAAACATATTGTAATAAAGTTAATAAAAAGCAAGTGGGATTACCGCTCCCACAACCTCCTTCCCCCATGTGGGGGAAGCCTGTATCGCCCAGTGTGATTGATTTTTAATTTACCGCTTTCTTTTAAGTTCTAGATTAGTTCAAGGTTTTGCATCTAGTTAGATCTATTTTCCAATATTTATGTGCTTGCCTTCTTTGTAGATCTAACCCAATCTTGACTTCCCGAGTAAGGCTTTGTCCTGAAAGAGATCCTTGACTATAGTTTCCTTATATGCCAAACTGATGTACTGCTTAGAATAAAGCACAAGCACACAATCTGTCTGTCAAGGGCTATATAGATTAGATTTTCTTTTTCTTCAATTTGGAATAAAACAATTTGTCATTCCGATGTATGCTCTTGCCCATCGCAGGTTTGCCCTAAGCTTTGGGATAATCAAAAGCAAGAATGCGCATTGATTGATTTCTCACATCTAACTAAGCAAACTCACATTAATAAAAGCAACTTCCCCAAAACATTACAGAAATATGGCGTAACGAGCCTGAAAAATAGTGGGAAAATTCTTCAGGGAAAGCACGAACAACTAGAAAGCGACCGTGGGGTCCCGTTAGGCTACATCCTTGTTGGTGTAGTGTTGAACACCCCCCCACGACTCCATCTAGCCCACATTTTCCCGTGCGGAGGCACTCTTCTCATAATCCGGCCATATTCTCAGTACTTCACCGTATATCAAGAATCCCCTTCCCCGTAACTTAATTCATCTTTAACAACTTTAAAACTAACCAAGAACAAATTGCAAAACATTTTCTATTTCTTCAGTAACAACTATTCGACTCCATTTGGCACTGGTTCATTTACGAAACTTATTTGCTTTCAGTCATATCATGTTATGAATGTTGTATCTTTATGCTACTGATCTAATTTCTACTTTGCAATATCTTGTCAGTAAATCATTTCAAACTCCTAACAAAAAATTCATCCACACTTCATAAAAACAAGGTCCTTAACAACTCTTTCTTAGGGACTACCCACCTTGGCTCCATTAGGAGTGGCCTAAACAGAGGAGTCAAGATCAGGTGACAGCACCTGACTCGAGACTTGCCCCCAAGGACGCACTTAGCAACTTGAAGATTTCTGTTGCGCTAGTTCCCCCCAGGTGTGTGAAAGGCGACAAAATTTTTTGGCGCCGTTGTCGGGGATAAATCTTTTTATTCTTGAGTTACAACTTTTTTTTCTTTGTTTGATGAATGATTGGGGTAGATCTTTTATTCTTTGTCTGACAACTCCACTAACATTTTTTCCTTTTTACAAAGAAAAGCAAAAAAAAAAAAAATTGTGTGAAAGATTTATGACACATATTTTTCTTTTCACATGGCGACTCCATTGAAGGGATAAAACCCTTGTATCTCCTAAAATTGTTAAGTTTGATTGTGTGTAGGTGAGCCAACGTAACAGTAAAATCTAAAGCTCATTTTTTGACAACTCCACTCTTTCAGCTCTAGGTGTTTCCCGTGATCACTGATTCTCAACATGGATTTTAAAAGAATAGAAACTACAGCTCGGATCTCCTGTAGATGTCCTCCCATTGATTTCTTCAAAATCCCATGTTTTCCCAATTATGATGGGGAAAGGAAAGATATTCCCATTCATGTTTTTCGGGGGCATGATAGTGATTACTCAGCAAGTCTTCACGTTGTGACTTTCCTTTCATATGCGAATGAATCCAACATACATTATGAGGATCATACGATGCAGTTGTTTGCTCGTTCTCTACTGGGAGAGGCTTCAAATTGGTTTTACAATGGTCTTCCTGATAGATCTATTACTTCAATTACAAATTTCTTCAATATTTTTCTGAGACAATGGCATTATGATGAAAGATATAGTGGATTATCCAATATTGAATTGTTAATCAAGAACACTTTGGATCACTTCTTTTCTTCGAAAGAATTTCATATGGAATATCTTGAGCCACCTAGTATCAACATGGTATACAACACTCAATGTCCAGAAATCCATGATGATCCCATTGAGGTTGTGCATGAAGAGCCATTCATTGAAGATATTATTGAAGACCCTCCTCATGTCACATCAACAGAGAATATTGATGATTGGGAATGCTTTCATTATTATTTCAATGATGATGATCACATTTGTACTCTGAATCTACCTCGAGATGAAACTATTACAGAAGCTTCTAATGAAACCTATGCTGAAATTTGTAATGTGTATAATGAAAAAAGTTTGGAAGGTTTACTGCCTTGTGACCTTTTTTCTAAAGAGGATTGTGATCAAGAGGAGGACCAGTATATCCTGGAGCATGACACAAGTGATGAAGACTCCCTTATGTCCTACAAAGAGGTTGATGAGAATTCCTGGACATTCATGGAAAATCCAATCTATGACATGTCTGAGAAGGAAAATAATGAACCAGAAACTTTTGGTGGCTTAATTGATAATTCTGTCTATGACATATCTAATGGAGGGAGTTTTGAGTCTCCTGATGGTTTTATTGAAGATCCTATTTATGAAGTTTTTAAAGAAGAGAGCATGGATCTTGTGGCCTTGGGAAATTTTTATATGGAGTAGGAGCATGCAGTTTATCCATATGATCAGTCTGAGCCATATATCAGTATCAGTAATGAAGACATAAAGAAGCAGTGTAGTGAAGAGTCATATATGATGTGTCAGTTTCAGCTATCATCTTCACACCCAGAGATTCCTTATGATTTGGAGCAATTTGGGGCTTACACACAGAGTTATCAGCAGATAATCTCTTTCAATGAGTATGATGATCTACATCATCATGGGAATTTGTACATTAGTCCTATCCAATCTTGGATAGAAGAAGCCTACAAGAGGACTTGCCAATTGTGGAAGCAGTTCAATGAGGTTTTACATACATGTGATTTCCCATCCAACCCACCCATCTTGAATATTCACGCAGGTTTGCATTTTCTGAAAAATGTGTCCTTACTTTGGCCGGTAACCAAAGACAAGGCAGAACTTTGTTATATTAATGAAATTCTTAGGTGGCTACATTGGATTTTCGATAACACCTAACCTTTAATGTTATGCTTAGAGTAGGAAAATAAGCTCCTTAAAGTAAGCATTTACTTTTCGCATTTTCCTTCTGTACTTAGGAATAAATAAATTTTTTCATTCCTTTGAATAAACTTAAAGCAACTTATGGTTCATTTGGTTTTATATAAAATTTGTGCTACCAAGGTTTTATTGTCAAGCTGAAATGTTTTTATAGTATATAAGAACTAGAGATTTTGGTGTTCTCGTATGCTCTCCTTGCCTGAAGACAAGATCGAGTACACGTCCCACAGTTGGAGCCAGATGTTATCCACTAAGTTGCAATTGGGGGATTTTTCTAGTGAACCACCAAGCATCGAAACAAATCAATTGTTCTTACTCAGTGTTCAGTAAGTTCCATGGTTTCATCAGGGCCAATTGTGGTCCCTTTTTCGCATATTCACACCCCTCGAAGGAATTGGTTTCTTTTGTAAAAGGCTTGGCCTTCTTAGGACTTGGTCATCAAGGTCATCATCATTGAGTGTTTTTTCTCTCGTCGATTATGTGACGCTTTTTTAAGCAACATATAATTTTCGAGTTTTTTACTCAAAATCCTCCAAAACCGGGATGGTGAAATTGGCGAGTATGCCTTAAAAGGTTATTAAAGCCTGGGGTCTATGTATTATACCATGCTAGTCATAGTCCCAAAGTTTCATGGACATGCACTAAGTCTTTCATAGGATTTTTTAATTTTTAAACTTTTAATAAAATCATCGATAAGGTGTATTTTAATTGTAAAAGTTCAAAAGGTCATAAAATTGGACCTAGGGAGCCAATTTGGTCATGGGGATGCTCATTTTTGGACCTAGAGCCTCCACTTGACCCCTAAACCCACTTTTCCTAAGTTTTAAGTGATTATTTATAACTTAAGTGAAATTCTCTCCAAAAAAGGCAAAAAATGAATAAAAATCAAAAAAAGGGAAAATATGGAGAAAAAACACATCCCTAAATCAGTGGGAACTTGTCCCAGACATGTTCCAAGTTAACTAAGGATGATGTTGGGGGTAATTAGAGACCAAATCAAGATCAAATTGGCTTGATTCAATCAAATTGATGAGGGGGCGAATTTCTCCTCAGAGGGGCCCATTTATCCATGAAAAAGCTCATCTCTTGTTGTATATATGTCACAGAAAGAGGGGGGTGACCTACCTTGTGAAAGGTGGCGCCTACCACCTCTAGTTCACTCTAGTTCGCCCCCAATCATCTCAAAAAGCTCCAACACTTGGCAAATTCGCCCCCCTTAGGGTTTGCTCTCATTTTTCCTATTTACGCGAGGCTTTCTTCCTCATCTAGATGAATGGAAGGAACCTTTGCTCATGTAACTTGTAACTGCTTGTCTTTTTATGAATAAAGTTGAGGCTTTGGAGGTCAGACCGATGGTGCAAGAACTCTAATTGTTGTGAATGTTTGATTAAATAACCAAGGTGATATTTGCTTCACTCTTTTTCCTTTTACGCAAGTATTGATTATCTAGATAAGAAGATTACATGTTAATCCATAGAATAGACATTTGAAGGTTCAATTTGTTTATTTATGAGTAGTTATCTAAGATCTAAGAGTTGCATGTTGTAGTTTGTTATACATATGCGCTTTTGATTTTATTTAATCTACCATACTAGATCTAATCAGTTGTTTGAAGGGTTCTTTAGCTATGCATATCACCAAGCGTGGAGTAAGAGTGGAGCTCAGCTGCATCTTGTCTTCTTCACCACATATTTTGGATCTAACGTTTCTTGTTTTTTAGGCATCCTCCTCCTCGATCTTGTTCAAGCTTGGGCTTGAATTCCTTCTCTTTCCTTCTTCAAAACTACAAATCTTTTTCTTTTCGGTTACTTTCATTTAACAAGTAAATCGTATGCTAAAGTTCATCATTTTATTTACTTGTTTGATTAGATATAAAAAGTGCTTTGTTTCATAATCAGAAGCTTAGATCTAGTTTCTATTTCAAAGTACTCAAAGTAATAAAATCTTTCTATCTTTCGACAAGTACTAGGTTGTATTTTCTTATTGTATTTTTTTGACTAACCCGCTAATCTACAAATACATAGCTTGCTGGTTTTTTCCTTTTCATGATAGGTTAAGTAGAAATGCTGGCGAAATTTTGAGGTCTCAGGCTCCTCAAATCATCTCTAATTCCCCCTTCTTCATTCCCCTTCTCTGGAAATCTTTGTATGCCTTTTTTTATCACTTTCCAAGATTAAAAGGAAACCCCATTCATAAAAAAAAGCATATTATACTAAAGTTAATAAAAAGCAAGTGGGATTACGGCTCCCACAACCTCCTTCCCCCATTTGGGAGAGTCCTGTATCGCCTAATGTGATTGATTTTTAATTTACCGCTTTCTTTTAAGTTCTAAATTAGTTCAAGGTTTTGCATCTAGTTAGATCTATTTTCCAATATTTATGTGCTTGCTTTCTTTGTAGATCTAACCCAGTCTTGACTTCCCGAGTAAGGCTTTGTCCTTAAAGAGATCATTGGCTGTAGTTTCCTTATACGCCAAACTAATGTCTTAGAATAAAGCACAAGCACACAATCCCTTCATCAAGGGCTGTATAGATTAGATTTTCCTTTTCTTCAATTTGTCATTCCGGTGTATGCTCTTGCCCATCGCAGGTTCACCCTGAGCTTTGGGATAATCAAAAACAAGAATGTGCACTAATTGATTTCTCACATCTAACGAAGCAAACTCACATTAATAAAAGCAACTTCCCCAAAACATTACGGAAATTTGACATAAGGAACCTGAGAAATAGTGGGAAAAATCTTCAGGGAAAGCACGAACAACTAGAAAGCGACCGTGGGGTCCCGTTAGGCTACATCCTTGTTGGTGTAGTGTTGAACACCCCCCCATGACTCCATCTCGCCCACATTTTCCCATGCGGAGCCACTCTTCTCAAAATCCGAACATATTCTCAGTACTTCATCGTATATCAAGAATCCCCTTCCCCATAACTTAATCCATCTTTAACAACTTTAAAATTGACCAAGAACAAATTGCAAAACATTTTCCATTTCTTCAGCAGCAACTATTCAACTCCATTTGGCACTGGTTCATTTACGAAACTTATTTGCTTTCAGTCATATCATGTTAGGAATGTTGTGTCTTTATGCTACTAATCTAATTTCTACTTTGCAATATCTTGTCAGTAAATCATTTCAAACTCCTAACAAAACAATTCATCCACACTTAATAAAAACAAGAGCCTTAGCAACTCTTTCTTAGGGACGCACTTAGCAGCTTAAAGATTTCTGCTGCGCTGGTTCCCCCCAGGTGCATGAAAGGCGGCAACACAATATATCACGCCTGCTTATAGCAGCAACAACAAAAATCCTAACAAGGTTTAAACAATGGCAACGACTTAGACCCTAGCAGCAAAACCCTTGACGTCACCTTTAGTCAACTAAATAAACCCTAGAACAGTCACAAAAATCAGATCTACAATTTTCTTCACAAGACACTCAAATGAAATGATAGGGTTTGAATTTATAACCTTGAAATGTCTTCTAGAAGGATCATCCTTCTAACCCTTCAAAAACTTTAGGGCTACTCAAGATGTCCTAGCTTTTAGGAGTGTTACCAAAATAAAACATAAAATAATATTATGATGACTTAGGATAGGGTACCAAGGTCAAGACATCATATAACAATAAAGTTAAGTCATCAACACAAAAGGGTCAAGGTACCACACTTCAAGAGGGGCGCTAGGACCAATAAGGGAAACACAAGACCAAGCCAAACACAAGGTTAACCATAAGTCAACAAGAGATGTCACAACCAAGTGGGAAGACAACCCATTTACCCACAAGACCAAGGTGTGCCAACAAGGTGAGAAAACAACCCTTTTACCCACAAGACCAAGGTGGGCAAACAACCAAACTTTTATCTTTCTCTGTCAAGGTATATGGTCCACAAGTGTTCCATACAATAACTGGAAGTTTTTATCATCGCCATATAAGGAAGGTCCAAATTGGATGATTTGATCCTCGGGTTCTCCTAACTGCTCCTAAAGCTCAAGTGCTAGTGACATCATCAAGGGGTGGCCAGTCCCTTGAGAAACGACCTAGCTGAACCATTTAGGAGAGGAGGACATCACACATCATCATCTTGGTTAACTGACCAAGATCCTCCTAGTTAACTGACCAGGACTCTACCTGCAGGACCTTCTTGGTCCTAGACAAAGATTTTGCCTAGTCCCAGACCAGGATGTCTCTGTCTCAGCCTACAGGATCTGCTTGGTCCTTATGACCAAGCATTGTTTGTTCCCTTACTAGAATACCCTACAGACAGATAAGGGCCCTAGCCACATGTTGGCGTTTGAGCAATTTCAGAAGCTATTCTTAATGTCCTCCTTCAGGAATTGAACTTGTTGTAATCATTCATACAACCCCTAGAAAGAACAATGTAAGCCTTGGGGTGAAAAGCCAACAATAAAAGAATAAAATATAAATTATGAAATATAAAATTATATTGCTCCCCCAAGTGAAGTCGGCCCCAGTTAAATTCTGAGTGGGAAAACAGTATAAATAGGAGGCGCCCCTCCTCATTATTTCACACAGCAGCAACACAACAGCTCAGACAAGTGTGCAATTTTTTTGGGAGAGAGAGAAGTTTGCATACACTGCAGAAGAAGATTGTTTTTAGGGTTTCGATCTTTGAAAAGCATTTCCATATTTTTCTTTTCTTTCTTCATTGTACTCTGATCTGAGAATTATTATCTCTAGACAAAGGTTGCTGGGTTTTCACCCCTTTGGGTTTCCCAAGTGAAAAATACTTGTGTTATTGTTCCGTGCTTTGTCTATCTTCTAGTGATCCTATTGATAAATACAATTAAGATATACTGCTATAATCTTAAGAAAATACATGCTAGGGAATTTGCCATGGCATCAACCTACTTGGTCCTAGACCAAGAACCCCAGGACACTGTTGTGGGACCTAGATTACCTGTTAGGGGCTTACTCTACCTGGTTAACTGACCAGGAACCCTAGTTAACTGACTAGGGTGCCATTCAAAGAATGGCTCTCGCAGCTGCACTATCTTTAACACAAGGCATAAGTCAAAGGATAAGACAATACAGATGAAAACAGGATGTACGAGGAAAAGTGATAGGCGGAGTCGGCATAGCAAAACAAGCTAAGTTTGTATAAAGCATGGCATAGGCATTGGCCATTAGACCTCCAACCATTCACAACACAAGTTGGGCATCAAAATACCAGTCCAATAAGCATAGGTCACCATAATCATCATAGCATGGTAAGTCAGGGTGTTAATATACATCAGAGAGCAAACTAAAACCAAGAAGCAATATACCTGACCTCACCATATATATGTCTCTGTCTGAAGTGCCCTGTCAATAATATACCATCTCTGCTGCCCTGCTCAAATGGACTATGATCTACCAAGGTCATCTCAGTGGACTACGAAATCTTGGTCATGACAAAGGACTGCTCTATATTTAATGCCGAGTGAAGCTCTAAATACCTCCTTGATATGGCTCATGCTGATAATCAATCCATGCCGCATCCTCATGTATAAGACTGGCTCTGGAAAATGAGAAAATATCCAACTGCTGCATCATGGTAACCCAGCTACAATGTATGTGATAACATGTCTGTTACCAATTTGTTGACGAGTGGTCAACTTGATTTAGCTTGGGCTAAGGCACATAGTCAGTTACCAGGCCATCACTAGAAGCCCTAGACTGGGTCTAGGCAAACGATGTGTGATGTACTCCTCTCCTTGGTCATATTACATAAGGGCTGTGGGACCTCCTCAAGGGGCTGGCCACCCCTTGTCAGAGTAACTAGCCTGGGACCTTGGTGTTAGTGGGTAGAACAAAACAACCAAAGAATAATCGTCCTTGTCTTCTCAACAGGCTGCCGAGGGTCTGCCCTAGCCTCAGCAGGGCTGCCAAGGGTTTCAGCAAGGCAGTTGAAGGTCTGTACCAGCTGCCGAGGGTTTGTTTCAGACTGCTGAGGGTTTGTCTAACCCCCAACAGGGCTGCTGTCCTCCTATACCAAGCCGCCAAGGATCTAACAGGGGTGCCGTGAGTCTGCTCTGGCCCTAGCAGGGCTGCCATGACGTTGATCAGGTCCTAGAGGGCTGCCACTGCTTGTTTGAGGGCTGATGTCATCAGGATTAGGGCTGTCATCATCTACAGCAGGCCTAATATTGGACAGTGGGCTGCATTCAGGCTTCAGAGGGTTCATCTCTTGGTATGTAATAAGCAGGCATCTTTGTAAAGTCTGCTCTTAAATCTGCTCATGAAAATCTCAGTCATCTCATTATAAGGAAGATTATTCTTTGCTGGGGTTTTATTCCTGAAAAGGTTTCCCCAGGGTAAAAATTTGTGTGTTCTTGTGGATGATTGTTTTGGTTACTGCTGGTTTATAAACTCAGAATCATATGCTAAAGTTTGCTAAAAGTGAAAAAATCAATTCTGTTGTTCTGCTACATAATTAAATCAGATCTGCATGTTATAAAATTTAACAATCAGCAAATTCTAAAAAGGTCCACTATAGAGGAATCTAAAATTACTCTTTTCTTGGTATAAATATACATCAAAATTAAAAAACAAATTAATTCGCTCAGTTATATCTTCATTTGCACTTCCTGTAGAAATAAACCAGCTTTTATGCTGCTATTATAATGTCACTCAGATCTGCTTTTTTCAGTTTCAGGTATGACTTTTTAATGTTTTATGGTATTTTTGGTCATCTTCTGCCCATTGCTTATGATATTATTGTGCTTTTTCAGTAGTCGCTAAAATTGTTCCCAGATATAGATCAACGGATGGAAATCTCTGACATGCATCAATGTGATGGGGAAAGCTTCCTACCTTTCTATGCTATCATAGCTTAAGTTCCGCGTAAAAGAAAATGGATTAGAGCTTTGTGGGTTCAAATTTTCAAACCAACCTACAACACTAAGATCTACAATCAACTTGTTTTGGTGGCAACCAATGTGGTAACCAAAAAGGTACAAACAGGACCTTTTTAGCACCGTGATTCCAAGGGCACTACTCATTCCTGTCTGAAGTTATTATCACTTGGTTGAATTTTTTAAATGCAAATGGTTCATACAATACAATACAGAGAGAACAGAAAAATACAATTGGTTCAACTTGTTGGTAAGCAACTATTCAAACCTAGTGATTTTCAATTGATTTAAATGGTAGTATATTTACAAATGAGTATATACTTGCACCACAGAAAAACTGTGGGAATCAAAGAAAACACAACAGAGCAAACTGGAATACATGAAAAGGACCAAAATCTAAATTGAAAATGAAAAGTACATGTGACAATCTGCCAAAAAATCAGAGAAGACCACCAACCTACAGAAAAGAAACAATTGTATGTATAATGAAGAATTTGCATTCAGGATCATGACAACCAATATATCTAATTAATGAGATCAACTCACAAAATGATGAATAGCAACATATGACATTAAGACAATCAACATACTGAAGGAGGCCCAGTAGAATGCAACAACAAAGTCAACCAACATCTATGTTACACCAAGCTTCAACAACATTTAGATGATTTTCAAGGACAACGGAAAAGACACCTCAATTTTACCAGATTACACACTGTATATCATCAAAAAACATATTTATTTAAAATCATTTATTCCCAACAAAGTTATGTCTTGTGGCATATAGAATTAATTCTCCATAACCAAGGGAGAAGAATTTCTATCATCAATCATCAGAGCATACAACAAGACTTGTTGAGTCTTCCAAGTACTTGGCAAATTTACTTACCTTGGCTCCAAAAGGAGCCAAATCTACTCATTTGGGCCAGACTCAGTTACATCTGATCAAACTTGCCAAGGTTTAGCAAGCTTGGCCAAATTACTCAATAAGTTTGACCGTTTTGACAAATTTTGACATAGTTTGATAGACATTTTCCTTTTCTGAGTTTTTTTAATTTTATTTGTCAAATTTTGACATAGTTTGATAGACGTTTTCCTTTTTTTAGTTTTCTATTTGTCAAGTTTTATGCCAAGTTTTCTAGAGTCCAAGTCATACTCTAAGAATTTACTCTTCAGATTTGCCAAGTCTTTAATGAGACCATAGTTTTAAAAATCGGAATCGGACTCGGAATCGGTCAAGGGTCAACTCCGAATCGGAATCGGAATCGGTAATGAATCGGTCATAAATCAGTCGATTTGAATTTAATGAATCGGCTTACTAAAAAATACATAAAATATTTAAATTTTAAAGAAAAACATCATTTTCAATATTTTAATCCATGATTTCAAAGCTTTAGAGACAAAATATCCGAAGTCTACTCATGTATATATAAGTGATAATATCTCAAAATGGCACAAAGTGTACTGTGCAATACATATCTAGCAAACTGGAAATGGAACAAAAAAAATAATCCATGAGGCCTATAGGCCCTAGGGTATATGGCTTGTAGAGTCCAAAAAATGGCATGCTACATAGTTAGCTACATAAGTGACTATTGCACAGTCCACTGTTCAAGTTCCACAGTTTGTTCAAAGTTCAAACTTCACGGTTTAGTGTTCTGACTCCTGAGTTCACCGATCGCTAACTCTCCAAGGTTCTAGGCTTCCATGATGCCAACAAGTTAACAACACATGGAATTGAAGGTTGGGGGTTCAGGGGCAGTGACTAAAGAGGTCATAGGTTGGGTTAGGTAATTTAGGTTAGGAAAAAAATTTAAAAACATAAAAAAACATTAAAAAAACCTTGATTTTGGAGTGCACAGATCTTCACAAAAATCAGTCGATTTTTGTCATGAATCGGCTGAGCAAACCGGTTCAGTACCGAACCGGCCGATTCGGTGTCCAAACCGGCCGGTTCGGTATCAAACCGGTCACCGATCCAATTTGCTCACCGGTTTGACTCGGTCAGCCCTTAAATCGGTGAGTCGGCCGATTTTGAAACTGGTTCGGCCGATTTTTAAAACTATGAATGAGACCATGCCATATTGCTAAGGTCATTGATATAGGATGAACTAATTACAATCTAAGTCACCTGACACGAGAACACAGGACACAGAGTATACGTGGACACGAGTGTTGGACATATGACATAGCGACCCCGGAAACAGGAGAGATGGGGCACATATATATATATATATATATATATATATATATATATATTAAAAAAATGAAAATATAGACATAGAGATCCAAAGTTTTTAGAAACTAGAACATTTACAAATATTCAATACACATTACAATTTTAAAAATCACGATGCATATGTCATAGATTCATAAAATTAGAAGTTAGGACCATAAATTGCTAATTGGAGATTTCTCATTAAGTCATCCAAGATAAAATGTATTACATAGATGTGGGAATGCCACTAGCAAATACAAAATAAGGTAGATGGAAGAATCTCATCTATCAATAGTCCTCCTCCATGTCGGAATCAACGAAATCAGCACCACTGCTCTTTTGTCCATCATCGTCCTCCTCCTCCTCTATGCCCAGTCCAGGATCTGTATCTGTTGGTGTGGAGGATGACCCCTCAAATGGATCACCATCATCAAAAGTGACCGACTCTAGCACTAGATCATTACAATCCATGTTGGCTAATGCCAACTCAACACTGTTGTCCAAACCCATATCATCAAGAAACACATCCCACATCTTTGTCTGTCCCTTCAACCACTCCTCCCTCTACCTATAAATAAGACGAAGGTTGGTGTGCACAACGTCACATACACCATTGTCTCTACCATGGCTATTTGTTTTCGTAGCTTGGACAAGTACTTTCGCATAGGCCAGGTGTGGGGCATGCAAGAGTCATCCAAGAGACCTCTCTAGGATCTTGCTTGAGAGGGCAAGTGACTTTTATGTTATAATGGATAAAAGGTGATTTAAGTTGTGTCAATGAAAGATTAAATTGTAGTCGTAGATCTCAAGTGATCTAAAAATATTTAAGAAATCTAGAGAACCCATGGTATTTTAGTCGTTGTAAAGATAGAAAAGGAAGCCTAAGTGTTGATTTTTCCTAAGCAACATCGAGAGCCATTCTCTTGGAGAATGGAGGCACCTGGTCAATTACCAGGAACTTGTACCAGTCCAGCAATGGGGGACTCAACCTAGAGCTGAGTAGCCATTCTTTGAATGGAGGCACCTGGTTAATTACCAAGATATTGAACTAGTCTAGGATTGGGGGGCTCAGCCTAGAGCTGAGTAACCATTCTTTGAATGGAGGCACCTGGGCAGTTACTAGGATATCGAACCAATCTAGGACTGGGGGACTCATCCTAGAGCTGAGGGGCCATTCTTTGAATGGAGACACCAGGTCAGTTACCAGGAAGTTGAACCAGTCTAGGACTTGGGGACTCAGCCTAGGGCTAAGGGCCATTCTCCAAGAGAATGGAGGTGCTTGGTCAGTTACCAAGTATTTGACATTGAGTCAATTAATGCAGCCTAGGGCTAAGGCACCTGGTCAGTTACCAGGCTATCACTATAAGCCCTAGACCAGGTCTAGGCATGTGAGGCACTCCTAACCTAATCTATGTGTTGTGTGATCTTCTCCAGGGATTAGCTACCCTTGGTTAAGACACCTAGTACCCGATCTTGGTGGCACAAGGAGTTCAAGTTAAAAGCATTAGTAATTGTCCCTATTTATGATGATGTACTTTAAGTGGGAATGAAGGACCCCTATGACCACTTGCATTGACCACAAGAAACTTGAAGAAGACTAAGAGGCTAAAGTCAAAATACAAAAAGACTCTTGTACCACAAGAAGTCAAAGTAAAAATACAAGAAGGTTTTTTTCAAAAGGGTAAACATGAAAAAGAATAAAACCCTATTATTATATTTCTATTTGTAGGGACCACTTCAAGTGATTAAAAGGCTATAAATAAAGTTTACTTGCAATTCATTTTGACACACCTCATCTTCATCACATGAGCTGCACCATTGAAGATTTTCGCTGGTTTTTGGCAAGTGAGTACTTCTGGTTTGTTTTATGCCCTAGCATGGTGGCTTGACTAGCTAGGGCATCATTATCTTACATTCTCTCATGAGCTAAGGTTTCTCTCCCTACTCCACACAGCCAACAAGAGCAGCAGAAGGGTGGATCTAAGGTAGCTCTCTCTCAACTCGGGCAGCCCTAAACTATCCACAGGAATCTCGGGCAGCATCTCACACCTCACGGGCAGCATCACAGTTATCTCGGGCAACTAGTTTTTTTACCTCGGGCAGCTAAGAGAAAGGTTTGGTCAGCCAACCGTAACCTCAGGCAGTCTCCTTCTCCTCACAGGCATCCTGTCTCTTACCTCGGGCAGCGTGCTTATCATCTCGAGCACTCACAGAAACCCTCAGATAGTCCAGTTATCATCTCGAGCAACCCTTTACTGCTCACAGGCAGTTACGGAAATTCTGGGCAGCTCTGTTCTGCTCACGGGCAACCCACAGAAAAAACTCGGGCAGCCCTAAACAGACACAATACAGTTTCAAGCAGACTCAGAGAAATCCGGGCATCCCTTAATTAATCTAAGGAAGTAGTGATTTGATCTCGGGCAGCACTAAATTGGTTCTGGGCAACACTCTAGGTCTGCAATTACTGAGCATCAGAAGAAATTTTCCTCAGGCAGCTTGTTCTCATCTTCCACTTGGCAAAACTTGCTAGGGTTTGATAAATTGTTTGAAGAACATTCCTCTCAGAATTCTGAGATTCTTTTATGCTCCAACAAACTCAGTCATCTCATTTACGGGATGAATTGCTAATGCTTTTGGGGTTTTTGTCCTTTAAAGGTTTCCCCGTGAAAAGCTCTGGTGTTCATTGTGTTGATGCTTGATTTTCTACTGCACGTGTCTTATTGTTTTATCTATCTTATAGTCTGAAAAATTAAAGAATATATGCACATGCTAAATTTCAACACTAAAAAGAGGATGTGACACATTAGTCACACAGAATGAGTGAGTGAAATCTCATTAAGTGGGTGGAGAAGGACTTCCATCCAAGTGTGTAGGTGTCGAGGCAGGGTCAAAGGAAAGGAGCAAGGGGCAACCGAGGGTTAGCAACCAAAAAGATCAAAGGACTAATCTTGAGGTGTGAAGGCTAGCGTTCTGTCATTGTATTCCTTAGTGGGCCATTATCCGAAGACGGGAGCCCAAGATTTTTATAGTTAATAAAAATCATTGTTTGTTAGTTTTTCCCTAATTGGGGTTTTCTAGGGTAAATATAAGTGTCAAATGCATGTAATTTCCTATGTTTTCTGCTGAATAAATTTGTTAGATCTCAGTGTGTTTTCAATTAATAATTGCAATAAATTATTCAGGACTGTAAATCAAATCTGGGATCTAAAAATTAACATGGTGTCAGAACTCAATTTTGCTCTAAGCAGAAGATCAAATTGACAGATTTACAAAACGAAAAAAGGATTGTACGCCAGTTGCCGTACACAAATACAGTCATACAACCGCCATCCTGTAGTGGTTGTCAACGGATAAGATCGTGATGATCGCAAGCTGGCGAAGGAGTTGGCAAGTGCAGAACATGACGGCATTGAAGTCACAAGTTAGCAGTAGGATCTGTCAACACAATGGTAGGATGATAGTCACAGGTAGAATGGGAGACTGTAGAAAGGAGCTTCGATTCGGCAGAGCAGCCAATGATTAGGTGCGTGCAAGGGAAGCTACAACAAGCACATGAGCAAAGAACTGAGGCTATAGCACAGGTGCACACGGGAGAAGGCTCGTGCAAGGGGGCTGCACAGGAGAAAGGAGTTGACAAAGTGGGCATTGACCAGATGAAAGAAGCCGGGTGTCGATTAAAGTGCGGGCTAAGAGAGTCGACTAAGGCAATAGTTGCAGCAACTATGTGCACACGGAAGCTAAGAAAAGGGGACGAAGGGCAACCGCCAACGCTGGCAGAGAACAAATGTCAAGACAGATACATGGGGACCATCGACGGGACGTAGCTAGCCATTGTAGCAGCAGCCAGCCACCACAGCAAGGAGCATGTGGGGAGACGAGTATGGGCGGTGGATATGGGGGAGGAACTGATGGCAAAAGAGGCTGCAGGGGCCAGCGGGCAAAGGAAAAAAGAGGGCACTAGAACAATGTTGAAGATTATGTAACTTCCGAAGATATTCTTCTTATATTCTTCTTCTACTTCCTTCGAGAAATATTCACATTGTAATTGATCATGTAAAGACCCCTAAAGAACAAATGTAAACCCTACTTGTAAAGTCGACCCAGTCAGTTAGAGAAGTCGGCCCCAAAAGGAAAAGTCACCCTTAAGATAAGTATAAATAGGGGAGGCACACTTCTCATTTGGACACACACACACACTCAAGCAAGTTCGCTAGAGAGAGAGAAGAATAAGTTCGCTAGAGAAGGAGAAGAAGCTACTAGGTGAAGACATCTTATCTTTGGGTTTTCTTATCTTGGTTATTCTCAGGATCTTTGAGTGAAAGAGCCCTAGCTCTTTGTTGTATTGAATTGACATTGTACTTGTTGACGAATCTATATTGAAGAAGTTTTAATGTGTTTTCTTCCCTTGAAGGGTTTCCTATAGGAGAAATCTATGTGTCTCTTTTGTATGTTGTGTTTATCTATCTTTCAATGATCCTATTTCTTAATATTATGATATGATAAAAATTGTTTAAAGATCTAAGATAACTTCTATTCAAATGCAAATTCTAACATGGTATCAAAGCCATACTGAAAGAAGTCTTTGTACAGCAATTTGACGGAAGTTGAAAACTAGGGCTTCCTATTCCATGCACTTCCATCCATAGATCAGCTTGAAAAGAAGGTCAAATCAATTCACCCTAGGAGGGCGCACTTTCTTGTGGAGGCAAACTCCAGATCTGAAAATTTTCAATTTTGACCTCATCATTGTTGCTCGAGAAAACTAGGGCATCATATTTTTGGCAATTATGTCTACAGATCCAGAAGAAATGTATCTTTGCTCAACTCTCCTTAGGGAGGCGCATCTTTTCCTTAGATCAAAATATCAAGGTTCACAAGTTGAAAAATTAGGTCGACAAATTTCAGAAGGACATTGCAGCTAGTACTTGACTTAAGCATCTCAATTGGTAAGTTATATAATCTTATTTCCATTTGAGGTTCTCATATTATTAAGATTGTCAAGATGTCAAGCAACACCAAGCTGAAGGAGAAGCTTGAAGGAGTTGATAACTTCTAAGCATGGAAGTATAGAATGTTTCTCATTCTAGAAGAGAATGATTTGGAGAATTATGTTAAGGAAGTGATTGTTGAGCCAGAAGGAGAAGAAGACAAAGCAAGACATAAGAAGAATATGGTTAGGGCTAAGAGGATCATTGTTAATTCCATCAAAGCTCACTTGAACCCTCATGTTTCATCCTTGAAGACTCCCAAGGAAATTTTGATGCACTAACCAAGCTATATAAGGGGAATAATATGAACCGGAAGATGACCTTGTGGATTCAACTCAAGAATGTGAAGATGCAAAATTCAAAGACCATCCAATCCTATTTCACAAGGGTCTCTCAAATCAAGGAATAACTCGAAGTCATTGAAGAAACAGTTGAAGAAGTTGAAATAGCGATGACTGCCTTGAATGGTATCCCAAGGTCATGGGAATCATTTATTCAAGAAATCTATTCCAGAAGAAAGCTAACAAAGTTGAGCAAGTTATGGGAAGAATGCACACAAGAAGCTAGATTAGTAGCAAGAGAAGAAAAGATGGGTGAAGATGATCAAGCTCAAGCATCACATACGAAGAAATAGAAGTTCAAGAAGGAAGAGCATTCTCGTAAGAAACCCAAGAATTATCATAAGTCCCACATGTCCCAAAAAGATTATTCAACAGTTAGACGCTACTCTTGTCAATAAATGGGACACATTGCAAGGAATTGTCCCAGTGCAAAAGATCAAGACAAGAAAGGAAAGAAGAAGAGGTATCATGCTCATGCTGCCAAAGACGATGACCATACTCGGAAGAAGACAAGAAAAGATTATTCAAGTGAAGAAGAATATGTTTTGATTTCCGCTCTTGTAGGTACTGTCACTCATGGGAGTGATACTTGGCTTGTTGATGGTGTGTGCTCTAAGCACATGACAGGTTTCAAAGACTCTCTTACCAACTTGACAGAGAAGGACTCACCTCATAAGGTGAAACTTGGAGATGATTACCAATATCCCATAAAATGGGTAGAGGAAGTTTCTTACATACTAGACTCCGACAGATGAAAGATGTCTTGTATGTACCAAGATTGAAGAAGAATCTCCTTTCCATATCAACATTAGAAGAGAAAGGATTCAAAGTTGCTTTTGTTGATGGCCAAGTCCTTATGTGGCCAAGAGGAAAGCCTATTGATGATGCAGTTATAATTGGAGAACAAGATGGAGGTTCGTACAAATTGAAGGGTCAAGCAGAACAAGCCATGATACATAATACAATGAACCCATTTGAACTTTGGCATAGAAGATTTGCTCATATCCACTACAAAGCCTTGCATATTATAAGCAAGATCATGATAGGTCTACTAGAGATCCAAGCAAACCACAATGGTGTATGCAAAGGATGTGCTCATGGCAAGAAAGTGAAGAGTTTGTTTCCAAGCAACGACAACAAAGCGAAGCGAATCTTGGATATTGTAAACTCTGACATATGCTAACCAATATCGTCAAACTCACTAAGTGGGTATGCATATTATGTTTCTTTTATTGATGAATATTCTCGTAAAACTTGGATTTAATTTCTGAAAACCAAAGATGAAGTGTTTAGCAAATTCAAAGAATTCAAAGCTCTTGTAGAAAACCACATTGAAAAGAAGACAAAGACTTTAAGATCAAATAAAGGTGGGGAATACATATCAAAAGACTTAAAAAGGTTATGCAAAGAATCTAGGATTAAGAGGGAGATGAGCACTCCCTATAATCCTCAACAAAATGGTAGCACAGAAAGAAAGAATCGGACGATAATGGAAGCAGTGAAGGCTATGATCCATGATCAAGATCTACCGATGCACTTATGGGCCGAAGCAGCTAGAACCGCAGTATATGTGCAGAATAGGACATCTCACCGTGTACTTGGGAACAAGACACCAGAAGAAATGTTTACAAAAGAGAAACCAGAGGTTAGCCACCTGAGAAGATTGGGTTGCCCAGTATATGTACATGTTCCTAACGACAAGAGAACAAAGTTGGATCCTTCAAGCAAGAAGGGCATATTTGTTGGGTACAGTGAAACATCGAAGGCATACAAAGTTTATATTCCAAGTTACAAGCAAATTGAGACAACCCAAGATGTCATCTTTGATGAGGACACGGCCTTTAGCAAATCAAGATAGATTCGTTTCGAAGAAGTTCATGATGAGCCTGAAGCTCCTAGAGTTACAGACACAGGTGCAGAAGAAGATATGGTTCCAGAAGATCATGATATGGTAGAACCACAGAGGCCCGTAGATCCACCGCGAGAGGTGAATACACACAAGAGAAGACCAACTTGGGCATGAGAGACTATTCAAGATGCAGAGAAGTATGGTGCTCCAGATGGGACTTTTAGAGAAAGCAAGAGACCTCGACCATATTCCAGCTATGTGGCTTTACTATGTAATATCATTGATGCAGGGACTTCCAATTATGAAGAAGCAACCGAGAAAAGAGTATGGAAGGAAGCGATATTCGAAGAGTCCAGTCAATCATGAAGAACGATATTTGGGATGTGGTTCCCAAACCAGAAGAAAAGTCGGTAGTGTCTTCCGAATGGATCCACAAAATAAAGCATGTAGCAGATGGCAATGTTAAAAAATACAAGGCAAGATTTGTGGCTCGTGGCTACTCCCAAAAAGAAGGAATTGAATACGAAGAGACTTTTGCTCCTATAACTAGATACACTTTGATTAGAGCTATACTTGCGATAACTGCAATGATAAAGTGGAAGGTACACCAAATGGACGTAAAGACAGTCTTCTTGAATGGTGTGGTAGAAGAAGAAGTGTATGTGGAGCAGCCACTGGGATTTGAGACACGTGACAGACAAACACATGTGTGCAAATTGAAGAAGGCCTTGTACGGATTGAAGCAGGCACCCAAGATGTGGTACAGCATGATTGATACTTTTCTAACGAGCTTGGGCTTTACCAAGAGTAAAGCAGATTCCAACCTTCACTACAAGGTTGAGAATAAGAGACCAGTGATATTGCTACTATATGTAGATGGCATGTTTCTAACAGGAGATGAGGAGCTCATTACAGAAACTAAGAAGAAGCTTGTCGGAGAGTTCGAGATAAAGACCTAGGTATGATGCACTATTTCTTAGGTCTAGAGGTGTGGCAGAGTCTAGATGAGATTATCCTTAGCCAAGGAAAATATGTTGTGGAGATCCTTAAAAGATTCGGGATGTTGGATTATAATGCCATGACCACACCGATGGCATCAAACTTGAAGTTGTTGTGTGATACTTCTTCAGAGATAGTGGATGCCACATTATACATACAGATGATTGGTTTGTTGATGTACTTGACGAAGATGTACTTAACAAACACTAGACCAAATATATGCTTTGCAGTGAACACTTTGAGTCAGTACATGGTTGAGCCAAGACGTGTTCACATGATTGCGGCAAAGCATGTGATGAGGTACCTGAAGGGTACACTTGATTATGGACTCAGATGTAAGTCAGATCATAAGATTAGCTTGCAAGGCTATGTAGATTCAGATTGGGTCGGTAGTGTCACAGATAGGAAGAGCACTTCAGGATGTTGCTTCAGTTTGGGATCAGGCATGATTTCCTGGTTCAGCAGGAAGTAAACTAGTGTGGCACTCAGTACAGCCGAGGCAAAGTATATTGCAGGGTGTTCAGCTAGCAATGAAGCAATGTGGCTTCGGAAGTTACTTGCAGGGTTGTTTGATCTTGAGTTAGAGGCAACTTGTATTTTTTGTGACAACCAAAGTTGTGTGAAGTTGTCCGAGAACCCAGTATTTCATGACAAGTCCAAGCATATCGAGATCAAGTACCATTATATCAAAGATATGGTACAAAAGGGAGCAGTGAAGCTCTAGTATATTGCGACGGACGAGCAAACAGTCAATGTGTTGACCAAGCCTCTATCAAGAGTGAGGTTTGAATACTTCAAGGACAAGCTTGGCATGATGCAGAGAAATGTCCCTCTTAAGAGGGAGGGATCAGTCTGATTCTCGGGCTGTAGCTAATGGTGTTATAGCAGCAAGTGATCATTTATGGCATGTATTAATAGTCTTTGTGAGAACTGGAGAGAGTGACCATCTCATGATGACTGGAGGAAGTGACCATACTCGTGATATGATTGGAGAGAGTGACCATACTCGTGATGACTAGAGAGCGTGACCATACTTTTGTATGTGTATCCAATCGAGTATGTTGATTTTTTTGAGCAACATCGAGAGCCCTTCTCTTAAGAGAATGGGACCACCTAGTCCGGGACCACGGTGAAGACTCAACCCAATGTTGAGTGACCATTCTGTTGAATGGTAGATATCTGGTCTGGGACCATGATATAGACCTAGCTCTGCCCTGGGTAGACTCAACCTTGTGTTGAGTAGACATCTGGTCCAGGACCACGATGTAGACCAGTCTAGGATTAGTAGACTCAGCTTAGTTCTAAGTAGCCATTCTCTTGGAGAATGGAGGCACCTGGTCTGTTACCAGGAAGGCACTGTAAGCCCTAGACTGGGTCTAGGCATGTGTGGCACTCTGACCCTTGATCTATGAGCTTGGTGTACTTCTCCAAGGATTAGCTACCCTTGGTTAAGTTACCCTAGTACCAAATCTAGGTGTCACACAGAGTGTGAGATAAAAGCATTAGTAACTCTCTTGGTTTATGATGATGTACTTTTGGAATCAAAAAGGACCACAGGGGCACTTGGAAAAAGGCCAAAGTCAAAAATCAAAATAAATAAGCACTTTTGTACCACAGGAAAAGGACCACAGATGGAAGTCAAAATTAAAAAAGGACTTTTGGAAATGGTCAAAGATAAATAAAAAGACCTTTTGGTAAAAGTCAAAGATAATTAAAAAGACATTTTGGTAAAAGTCAAAGATAAATAAAAAGACCTTTTGGTAAGGTAAAAGTGAAATTAGGAAAAGATTAAAATATTATTATTTTTATCTTTCCTAATTTTGGTCCACTTAACAGGTGAATGAAGGCTATATAAGAATATTAAGTCTTCTCATTATCACACACAAGTTTGCTCTAATAGGTGAAGCTGCTATTTTTATTGAAGAAGATTTTGCCTCAACTAGGGTTTTTATCAGCATTCTTTATCTCATAAATTTGGGGCAGTTTTTTCTCTTTTCCGGGCAGCCATTTTTTCTCTCTCTCTCTCTCTCCTCACGGGCTGTCCATTTTTCTTCTCTCCAAGCAAGTGGTTGAAGGCTCGGCCTTCTTTTCTTCACATCTCGAGGCAGACCTTAGAAGGCACTGCCCTATAGGCACCCTTGGGCAGCCTCTAGCAGGCTTACCTGTGAGGGTTTGACCCACGGCCAACCCTCGGGTACCCTAGGGCAAGCCCTAACAAGGCTACCGTGGCCACGGGCAGAGGGAGCAGATCACGGGCAACAATCGGGCAGAGGACAAACCACAAGCAGCAGGGAAAAACCAGTCGGGCAGTCAACGGGCAGCAAAAGGACAGATCCGTACAGATCTGTAAGGATATGTACGATCGTACAGCTATACAGCAGAAAGGTACAGACTGTCAGTGACAATCAGATCTGACTTGGACAGCCTTTGTCTTTTCCAGACAGGAGAGAAAAAATCTCAGTTTGCTGAAAAAGCCCTAAATTGGGAAATTTTGTAATTCTGGAAATTGTGGTTGAAATTATCAGTCTGATTTTTTACTGATAAATTTTACCGTGACTTTGGTAAAACCTAGATTTGGGTTTGAGGAACTTTTTAAGAATTTCCTAAGTCATCTCATTCACAAGATGAGCTACTAATGCTTTTGGGGTTTTTGTCCTTTGAAGGTTTCTCTAGTGAAAAATCTTGTGTCCATTGTGCTGATGTGATGAATGTGTTTTTACTGCACTGCTGATTTGTTTAAGTTTATCTACAAATTTTTTAAGTTATATGCTAATGCGAAAATTCAACAGAGTATGCATATCCAGTCAGAGCTAGTATGTGTGTGCACTGGAGGGAGTGACAAGCTCATGATGGAGAGAATGACCATACTCCTGATGGCTGGAGAGCGTGACCATACTTTGTATGTGTATCCAGTCAAGCTATGTATCCAATGAACTAAAGAGCATGACCAGCTCATGAGAATTGGAGAGAGTGACCATACTCACGAGGGTTGGGGAGAGTGGCATACTTGCGATGACTGGAGAGTGTGACCATACTGACGAGGGTTGGACAGAGTGACCATACTTGCGATGACTGGAGAGCGTGACCATACTTAGTATGTGTATCCATTAGTATGTGTATCCAATCGAGTATGCGTATCCAACCAAGTATGTGTATCCAGTCAAGTTTGTGTATCCAATCGAGCTGTGTATCCAGTTGGATGTGCGTGACTAGATTTCTTGTGAACTAGATGAAGTCCCGTAATGATGTAATGTGTGCTCTTGGCTCGCTACTGTGTTACGACTGAGATGCCCCCGGATGTATGATCGTGACTAATGCATGATTGAGATGATGACTTGTTCGTGGAGAACTTCTAGTGATGTATAAATTTAAGAGATGTCACATGTCAATGGTTGGAGTACAAAGTTGCAACAACAGTGATGATGATCGTGTCCGAAGAATACCTTCCTTGTTAAGAGGGAGTGTTGAAGATTAAGTAGCTTCGGAAGATATGCTGGTTATATTCTTGTTGTACTTCCTTGAAGAAATATTCACATTGTAATTGATCATGTAAAGACCCCTAAAGAACAAATGTAAACCCTACTTGTAAAGTCAACCCAGTTAGTTAGAGAAGTCAACCCCATAAGGAAAAGTCACCCTAAATACAAGTATAAACAGGGGAGGCACACTTCTTATTTGGACACACACTCACTCAAGCAAGTTCACTAGAGAGAGAGAAGAACAATTTCGCTAGAGAAGGAGGAGAAGTTACTTCGTGAAGACATCTTATCTTTGGGTTTTCTTATCTTGGTTATTCTTGGGATCTTTGTGTGAAAGAGCCTTAGCTCTTTGTTGTACTGAATTAACAATGTACTTGCTGACGAATCTATACAAAAGAAGTTTGTTGGGTTTTCTTCCCTTGAAGGGTTTCTTAGAGGAGAAATATTTTTTGTCTCTTTTGTATGTTGTGCTTGTCTATCTTTCAATGATCCTATTACTTACTATTATGATATGATAAAAATTGTTTTAAGATCTAACATAACTTCTATTCAAGTGCAAATTCTAACAAACAACAAGCCGACAAAGGAGCAGCCACCAACGACGACAACAGGAAACTGCCAAGAGAAAAGCAATCGTTGGAATAGGTAATCGCCAATAGCCGCCAACAAAGCAAGCAACCGACAGAACTGCCAGTTGTCCAGTTGCCAAGCTAGTCGGGCAAGGCCAAAATAGTTCAGGCAGTTGTGGGTTGTCTACAGGCAAATCCAGGATCAAGGTAGCTCAGAGCAATCCTAGAAAAATTCAGGCAACTACAAGGCAATCGCAAGCAGCAGGCCCAGGGTAGCAAGCAGCCAACTAGGCAACAAGGTAGCCTTGCGAAGCCCAAAACAAACCTTGGGCAAAGAGATAAAAAGCTCAAGCAACCCATAAAAGGGCTTGGGCAACAGCAGAAAGTTGCAAGAATCCTTGGGCAACAGTAGGCTGCAAATCCGGACAACGAGCAACAAGTCCGGGCAAAGCCTCAAGCAGCAAATCTGGGCAAGCATAAAACGTATGTGTTGGGTGGTTTGTTGAGCCATGGCAGAAGGTTGGACAACCAACAAGATGAACTCTGGTAGGTGAAGAAGGACTTTCGCCTAAACACCTAAGCCACAAGAGAGCATAAATGAGCAAATGAGGACTTTTTGCTCATATGCCTCAGTCATCCACATAGGACCAAAGAAGGACATTTGCTCAAGTGCTTGAGCCATGAAGGACAGTGACTCAAGGGGATCTCGGATGGGTGAAGATGGACTTTCATCCAGAGATCGAAGGATGACAAGATGGAGCAAAGGACTCTTTGCATAAGGAGATCAATCCAAAGGAGAAGAGAAGTCAAGCATAAAACGTATGTGTTGGGTGGTTTGTTGAGCCATGGCAGAAGGTTGGACAACCAACAAGATGAACTTTGGTAGGTGAAGAAGGACTTTCACCTAAACACCTAAGCCACAAGAGAGCATAAATGAGCAAATGAGGACTTTTTGCTCATATGCCTCAATCATCCAAATAGGACCAAAGAAGGACATTTGCTCAAGTGCTTGAGCCATGAAGGACAGTGACTCAAGGGGATCTCGGATGGGTGAAGATGGACTTTCATCCAGAGATCGAAGGATGACAAGATGGAGCAAAGGACTCTTTGCATAAGGAGATCAATCCAAAGGAGAAGAGAAGTCAATATAGGAGTAGCAAACAGGTCTAGAAACAAGGACAGATCTGGGCAGATTTGAGCCACAGGAGTTGCAAGAGTTAGCAGTGTTTCTTTTCTCAGTGGACAATGGTGCATCTAGCCATATGACGAGGATTAGGGATGTGTTCCTTAGAGTTTCAGAGACAGACTCAGACTGCCATGCGGCTTGTGAGTTCGACACCATACATGCAGTAAAGGGGGTTGGAACAATGTTATTTCAACTAGAGTCAAAAGGATCTCTAGAGGTGGAAGGAGTGATGTATGTTCCAGAGCTGAACATGAACCTACTCTCAGTCTTAGCTCTAGAAGACAAGGGGTATGAGGTTGTGTCCAGAATGGATAGGTACTCATACGTTCAGAAAGAGCTGCCCAAGATGCAGTAATGATGCTTCGTGTCAGCAAGGGTAAGTTCTATAGGTTGTTGGGTTAGCATGTATGTGGGTCTAAGGGGATCTTGGATCAAGAATTAATGTCAATGATAGAGAGTGAGCAAGAGGCTCCGAAGATTGAGTTGATACAAGAGAATCAATCTTATAATCCAAAGATGGGCATGAGGCTTCTTCCAGCACTATTAGGACAAGTTGGTATGAGCTGACATTGATGGATGCTCAGGAGCAGGTGGAGATTCCTAGGAGCATGGTTAGGAGGACCAAATCTTTAGAGCGTATTCCAAAATAGGTGGCAAGGAAGTCTTCCAATTCAAAGGGAGCAACTACAGTAGTGGATGAAGCAGTGGGACTGGAAATGGATTCGGGTGGAGGTTCTTCCAAAAGTACCTTCCTTGCTAAGAGGGAGTGTTAGTTTGTGTAGCTCGGTAAGGTACTTCTGCATATGCCAGGTGTTGAGCATGCAAGAGTCATCCAGAAGACCTCTCTAGGAGCTTGCTTCATAGGGAAAGTGTCTTATATGTTATAATGGCTAAAAGGTGACTTAAGTTGTGTCAACGAAAGATTAAGTCGTAGTCGTAGATCTCAAGTGTTCTAAATCACTTAGGAAATCTAGAGGACCCATGGTATTTTAGTCATTACAATGATATAAAAGGAAGCATAAGGAGAGGAGGTGACACATCAGTCACAGAATGAGTGAGTGAGCTATCATTGAGTGGGTGGAGAAGGACTTCCATCCAAGTGTGCAGGTGTCAGGGAAGGGTCAGAGGAAAGAAGCAAGGGGCAACCAAGGGTTAGCAACTAGCAAGATCAAAGGACTGATCTTGAGGTGTGAAGGTTGGCATTCTGTTATTGTATTTCTCAGTGGGCCAAAGATTCTTATAGTGAATAAAAATCATTGTTTGTTGTTTTTTCCCTAGTTGGGGTTTTCCAGAATAAATCTAAGTGAAATGCATGTGATTTCCTGTGTTTTTCCACTGCATAAATTTGTTAAATCTTAGTGTGTTTTCAATTAATAATTACAGTAAGTTATTTGGGATTGTAAATTAGATTTAGGATCTGAGAATTAACACTGCCTACTCAAGCCTACTCTTTTCAAATTGTGCAAGTTCCCATATGTGCTCCAATTCCTCTTGCAACAAGAGGATGAAGTAACCTGAGAGCAAGTCTAGCTATTGTAGAATAGGGCATGTTGCCCCATGAGTTGCTCACCAAGCATAGGGCTTCTTAACCCCTTTTCTCCAAGCATATTGCAGCCTCCAAATCTCCCACCGCTAATGGAAACTCTACGAATCCCTCCTCCACCTCATCAAGGGATGCTCTATCTTGATATATCCATTTGAATGTGGTCTTCCTCCCCTGTGAATTCTCTCTATCCATGTGAGGAGGGTATCTGCATGAGGGTCCGCCATTGAGCCACTCATGAATGTAGAACCCAGGGTTTAATGAGTGGGCCAAGCAACGCAAAGGTGTACAAATCTTATCCCACTTGGTGATATGAATATCTTGTATGGTGGTGAATAAGTTGTTTATTGATGTCCCATACTCAAGGCACTCATTTTGTACAATAATGATCTTCACGAAGTCAATCATGGAATCCCACCCTTCATAAACATTTCCTAAGACGGATCAGTACATGTTTGCAAACTGCAACAAAGAAATGATTGAGTCCATGATCTTAATGGTAAGATCTACCCTCTCCCACCAACAATAATCTAAAATTGTGTCCTTGACATCTTTTGAAGCAATTTGATCTATATTTCTCCAAAAAGACCAAAACTCTGAAATAACCATGGACCCAAGAGCGGTTTTGACCTCCCTGAACCTTTTAAGCATGATAAATGAGGAAGCAAACAGAGTATATGTAATCTTCAACACTGATAGATTTGTGTACTCTTTGTAGATTGTGAAGGCATTGGTGTGGTTTTGTACAAAATTGCGAATATGGCGTGCATCATCAATAAAATTGTCGATCCATGTCACATCTGAAGCAATAGATATGAGTGCTAAATTCAAAGAATGAACGATGCAAGGTGTCCAAAATACCTATGGATATTTAGTTTTCATAATCATACCAGCAGCCATGCAATCAAGTGCATTATTGGTGATGGTTTGTACACAAGAATATACATCTTTAATGACATTGATGAACAACTCACCCATATATTGCGGATCCTTGTATTTCCCAAGAGCAGCCATTGCTTTCAAGAACACTGGCCCATTTAGGGAAGATACCATGAAATTGATGAGTGGAGGGCATGCTACATTTGTCCATCCATCATAAACAATACTGAAACCAGATGAGGGCCACGATGATTGAATGGGCTCTAAGATTGTATCCACCTCCTACTTTGCCTTGTCCAACAATGTGGTTCTAAGATTCTCTAAAATAGGAAGCACATAACTAGTTGGAATTCATTCAACTAAACCTCAACAAATCTTAAGGAACAATGGTGACCATGTAACATTAAATAGTCGACTGAGTTGTGCTCAAGCGGTAAATCAATGGGACTTTTCCATCACTGGCCCAGGTTCGATTCTTAGAGTGAGGGTGCTAGCATCTAAAACTGGAAGTCCTCAAAGTGACATGTCCCAAGAGTGATAAACTATAAGTCCCCAACTCCAGCCTAAAAACAAGGGGTGTTGTTGTCAAAGAAAAAAATTAAATGAAATGAAGTTGAGATAGAAAAAGAACCCAATGGTAAGATCCATCTCATCTTGCTTCTCTTGTTGAACAATCTTGTCCACTAGACCAGTTGGAGTTGGCCTCTCTCTTGTTGCTTGAATTTCAACACCACTCCCATATCTACAAGTGCTAGATGGTTTCCTTAAGAATGGAAGAGGATCCTCATTTTTTTGTTTCCCACTCGTTGCTGCCACTTTCCCCAAGCCAACTGCATCCTCTCTTTCCATTCCCGTTCGTTGGGTAAGAGTCACTACTTTACATGCTCCAAGCCCACAAAGAAGGCCCAACAAATAGCCCTTAACCCGATAGTAGGTGCTCTAGAACTCATTCTTGCAGAAATTACAAGTCCAAAGCACATTCCCTTCCCCAATCAGCTTTGCCCCGATCCTGTTTCCTTGTTACATACTTTCACAAGGAGTATTTCTTCTCTTGGGCCTGCTATCATGCAAAATCAAGGTTATTTGCAGCATTAACAGCTCCACTAGCAGCAGATGGAGCACTGGAAGCATTAGAGATAGATAATCTTGGAGTTGGAGAAGAAGGGGAGACACCAACGAGGACATTTTTCCATTTCCTTTGCCCTCTACCAGCTACCTTTGATGATTGAGCCATGATTTCTTGGGAATGAGTGAAAAAAATAGCTTCTATTGGAAAACTTGCAGATCTGGTAGCTAAATCCACCTTGAAATCACTTGAAATACCTTCCAAACCTGCTACTACCCTTCACCTAGAAATGAAACTGTGTGAGAGTTCAACATATGCTTGCAAAAGTGACGAATAAGAGTCAAAATCTGGGTTAAAAGGAGTCGCAGGTCACTTTCACAGGGGACACATGTCCTAGAAACAAGACACATCTAGGGCATGTGTCGGACATGTGTTTTGGACGTGTTAGACACATGTCCTAGCATGTCACGTGTCCAACACGTGGGACACGAACATGGGGTCCTGGGGACGTGTCATTTTACTTAGGTTACAGTCAATGAATAAGAACATATTATGAGAATTAGCATGGCACAAACAAAAGGAAAACCAATGGCAACTTACATCGATATGCAATTGCAACTTGTAACAATATGCATATGTCTTTTTGACGAGCCAATTTGAAAAGAAAAACAAAAAGTGAAATTGAAAAAAACAATATAAGAAGTTAGAGCTTGAGGACCCAACTCTCCAATCAATCAAATGGTTTGGAAATCAAAGTTACTGTAACAAGGTCTACATAGGCCAAGTGAAACATCTCGAAGAATAGAAACACTTGCATTTCAGCAAAGACAATAGTTGTCCTCTACAACGTAAATTGCTAAGAAGACACAACTTCAAAAAAGAATATTAATTAAGACTAACCACTTGCATTAAGGGCATTTATATAGTATATGGAATTTGCACTCCATGCTAGCTAGCCCTACACATATCGCCTCATATATCGATTGTGTGGACTTTGGGTTGTGTACAAGCCATGCCAAACCGGCGGTATTGGGCAACACAAAGATCCTCCGTCTCATTCTCACGATGAATCACTTGTGTTTAAGTTCCTCCTTTAAGTGTCACAGGCACCAATGTGATGTCACCATTGGATGGATGTTATCACATCAACCCATGGACTTTCACCCAAAGACAGTTTTCCATTATGCACAGTTTATAAAGACCTCCATTCGCTGTCCTACTGCATTGACTTGTAGTGTATATTTAGGATATTGAGATTCTAAGGAATGCTAAGTTATCCAAGAGCATTACAAGCAGCACATGGTTCAATACATTCACAAATCTCATAAAATTAATTGCTCTTCAACGGTTTGACTAGCGTTCAATACGTTCAATCAAGGAATCCACCCACAGGCATGAACAGATGTTTTGGGTTTTGAGAACCGAATAAATTGCGAAGACCAATTTCACTACAGTTTATATTTAAATCACGAAAATACAAGAAGACCAAAGGATAGAATGAGATAGGAATTTTACCAATTCAAGCCTTGGGTGGAGGCCAATACCCGTTCCAGCACTAAGCCACCTTCGTTTTTAGGGTCAGCCACATAGGAAGGTATCACAGGAAGATTTAGAAAACGTTGCATAAACAAAAGTTGCTGAGGCCGTGGGAGGTTGGAGGACTGGACAAGGCGTAGAGGCATTGGTTCCCCAGGCAAAGCCTTCACTTGCCCGTCCAATGAGGCGGGGGATGCGATCTCCTGGTCCCAAAAATGAGCATCCATCGCACCCTGCATCTTTCCCATTCTCTCCTGTTATCTGCGTTTACTCTGCACTTGAGACTACTTAAACCCTTCTAGTGTTTTGGAACTCATGAATGATTGTCGCTCGCTTTGAAAAGAACCGCTACGGATTTAGCAAAATGAACCCACATAGGCTTGTTTTCTTAAACGTGATACGGTCTTAGCAAAATCAACTTATAACCTTGTTGTTTTTTTAACCAAGTGTGAATATGAAATCTTAATTATTAAAACATGTGACCATACGATAGGATAAGATATACATGGCATTACACTAAAGCTCTTATGGTAGGAGGTTTGAGAGTCGGTCATTCACCTCCCAAAACTCTATTCATAGTTTATCTAACCACATTCTAAGGCTTTCATTGGTACCAATATAAAGGAATAATGTGATAAAAAATAGGAAAAAAAAATACATCAGGAAGTTTTTAAGTTTTTAAATGGTTTTTTAGACAGATCCTAGGTGATAGGGATTAGTCATAAACTCTCCAAAAAGTGAGTAGCATCTGCATCCTCTATAAATAAAAAGACGAATTAGTCGTTTGACAGTCGGCTAACGGTGGGGGAATAGTTTAAAATAGGTTTCTATGAGCTAGTAATCCAACTCAACCACCCCTCCTTATCCAACCGGCAATACTCGCAACGTCCTACCAATGCACGGGCATTAAGGGACGATATCTTCTCCATCATATTGTCTTTGTCCACGACAAAGCGTTGTCGCCTCTGTGAAATCTTATATGCTTGTGCATTCCTCCGTTCTCGGGAGCGACCGCCCATCAACTCACCCATGATACACCTCAAATGAACCGAAAACCACCCAGAAAACCAAAACTCCCCTGAAAACCCCCTCCACATAACCGACCACCCAACACCAACGACACACGTCCACTTCCGACCCACAAGATTTGGAGAAAATATGTCGTACCAAATCCACAAACAAAACCCGTCACCCTCAAAACCAAAGAACAGAGGAACAGTATGAAAACACCACAACGTCGATCGTGTTGACAGCACCCCAACAAAGTCAACTAGTATAGAATAACAAAAACCCGTCACAAGAAACACTCTGGCCAGTCCACCACCTTTCAGTCCAACGGGTAAAAGAAACCCACCCCCCAATCTCGAGAGTTATCTAATGAAGTAAAAGAACATTAAACACGGGGATATTTGCCCTAGGCCTCAGACTTATGCGGCCACGGATTCTTCGATGGTGTTGCGTCGCAACATGTTGGTGGAGCGAGAGTTGTTCTTTATATTGACATAGGCCATTACTATTTGATTCGGTTGGGCTGTGGTTCCAATACAAACTCCAAAGTTGAGTTATTGGCCATTTATGGTTTGCTATATGTGGCAGGCGTTATGGGGCTACCTAAGCTCCATGTTTATGGAGACTCTATGATGGTCATAGATTGGGTCAATGGGAAGAACAATTTGAGAGTACTCAACCTTTATTACTAGTGCAACCAGATTGATCATTTAGTGGGAGGCTTCATCTCTTTCAGTTGCCAGCACATTTACCGGGAACATAAACAGTTGGTTGATCGACTATCAAAAGAGGCATTGGGTCTTAATGTTGGTTTTCTCATTGTGTAGGAATTTGTGGATGGTGTCCAATGCCATGAATCTTCTAAAAACATCCTTTTTAAGTAGACCGGTGATAGTACTCTGATATCTCATAGTTGATGGGGTTTTTTTGGTTGGTTTTTATGATGGACTGTGTAGTTTTTTGCTGGATTGTGACTTTAGTTTTTGATATTATATGTATATGCTCAATTGAACTATACTTGAGAAGTTGTGTAGTGGATGGTTGTATTATCGGCCTGTAACAGGTCCTTTGCTAAATAAAAAAGGATTGAACTTTTTTCATGCTGAAAAAAGGTATTTACACCACCCTTATCCCAAATATTAGAGTATATTGGGTGGAATGTTATGGTGTAGGAGAAGTTGGTATTATCATTACTTAGTTAACACTTTGCATCTATCGTAAGAGGGATATTCTCATTCCTCATCCTACTGATGTCCATCCTAGGTCTTTCTTACTTCCTATGGAGGGTTTGTCTTTGTATGTCAAGTCTCATTCTTGCTCGTTTTGGATTGGAAATGATATGCTCAACACCAATGATGGTGTAGTGGCCTTTCATTGGTTATGTGATCCTTCTCCTGCTCTCACACACATTCAACATTTGTTAAAGGGGTAACGACAATGATGCAATGATATTCCATCATTTATTTAGCCCTTCCCTTGTACTTATGCACCTCCAATATCTGCTACAAGACAATTTTCAATTGTAAATTGACCTATTTTGGCTCCATATTCACACTAAGGAATGGAATTATTGAGGCCTTATCAAGCATTGTTCTTGCTAATGCAATAATCAATTACTTAATTTCTATATGCATTTTTATAGGTGCTAATTTATCTAGTATGCATTAGAATTTTGGTGTATTTTTTTAGATTGGTTTGTATTTTTTATATACGTGATTACAAGCTATTGTTACATTGGCATATTCTTATGTGGGATTTTTTTTCCGCGGTTATTCTTATTCTTAAGTTGTGTCTCTTGTAAAGAACGTTACATGGTTGATAATAAATGTGAGAGGTAGTTGTCAAGCATCAACAACTCGAATGGTGAGGAGGTAAGTTTCAGATTCTCCCCACCCGGGTTCAAATCCTCAATGAGACATTGACATGTTGTGATAAAGCTATAAAGGTAGGCACCCCCTAAAGCCTAGAAAAGTAGGCACCCTCTTGGAGTGGGATCCCCATATTAGGTGTGTCTCCTGCTGTCTCTACTCTTGATATTACTTATAGCTGCTTTTGAATTTAAAAGTAGTTATTTAAATAGATGTGTAACAACATTCCTTACTCTAATATTAATATGATTAGTAATTTTAATATTATACTTTACAAAATACTCTTTAACTTATAATTTTAATAACCTGCTTATAATCTTTTTTAATATATAATTATTACCTATATAATATTGATAATTACAAATTATTATTATAACAACCTATCCTTATATCATAATTACCTTCAACTTTATTGACTTGAGTGAGAATTTCAAAGTTTGAGAATTTATTTTGCCTTAGCACACAAACATGCTTATTGTTGTACCCTACTTGACTATAAAGTGGAATAAGTTTGGTGGTTGTGGTTTTATACGATGCCAACCACTTTTACAATGTATATGATATAGTTACACGGAGGATAAACAAGTCGCTAAGTCTAATGAAGGTGACAAACATATGAATAAAAATTTATCGTTATTATTACATAAATTCGATAGGGCATTTGACCAAGATTTATGTAATAATTCAAGCGTAATACATTAGAAATAACCCCAAAATTATGGTCAAACTCATGATTTTGTGACCAAAATAATCATGAGATCAAAATAAGAGAGAATTGGCCTAGAACTTACAATATGTAAATAGGATAGCTAAATGTTTTATGTGTTTTTTTAAACCGTAGATGTTGGCCTTGTTATTCAACAAAATAAAGGGTCGGATCGGATCTAGGGTTGAAGAAGATTTGAGGAGGTCCAAGAAGATTTTGCGTTGATTTCGAGGCTTAGGGTAATTAAGGCTTCTTGATTGCCAGAGTACAGAACGTACTTCTCCTGACATCAGGTGGATGATGTGGTTGACATTTGGAAGCCATGCAAATCGGACGTTTGGTCGGGATCTCAATGTACGTGATAATCTTTATGGTGTTTAGCTGGGTTTTTTACAGATCATTGATTGATTAGGTGGGTTTCTTTATTTAGTTTATCTTCCCATTGATTGCGAGATCTCTCCTTTATCTGATGTGTCGACAGATTATCCACTGTGCTACAAGTATGTCGCTTTGAGCAACGAAGAGCTTAGCTCGTATGCCGCCGGGGGGTTTGAAGAGTATTAAGATTGGTATAGCTGATGATAAGCGGGTTTCCGCGATCTATTCTGCCGCAAATTGTTTGCTGGGGGATATGGGAGCTCCATTGTTGTGTCCGAAGGAAGATGGATTTAACCCTGTTTATATTGGTTTGGTTGGGTGTAACCCTGTACATACTTGTTTGGATGGTGGAGCTTTGGACGGTCGGAATTTCAGCATAGACACATTTGATCAGGTGGATAAGTGCACGTCTGGTGCTGAGCATTTGGCAGGGGGAATGGGATGTCCTTTGCATGTGTGTTCTGAGGTTAATTCAATGGCAATTGGTAAGTTCCCGCTGGTCGCGGGCCAAGTAAATGGTGCTGGTATTGTTTCTGGTTTGTCCAAGCCGATTCCGGGTCTTGTTAATAATGTCAGTCTTGGTAATGGCATGAGGATCTCTGATGTTTCGGGGCCACTTTGTAGTTGCTCTGATTTGGGGATATGCAAGATGTGTCTTGGAAATAGCTCAGAGGCTGGGCGTGTGGCACTTCCTGCGAGTTCTAGTCTTATTCCGGTGCCAGGTGGTAACTTGGTACATGATGATAGGGTTTCTGATGTTAATTTCCATCATGATTCTGTTAATGATGGCGTTGATGGTTCGGGAACCAGTGCATTTCAGAAACCCATGAGGACCCTGTGTTGGAAAAGGGTTTTAAATGTGGACCGTTAGAAGTGTTGGGTCGTGATGCTTCCATTGTTCTGTATGAGATTCATGTTTCTCTTCAGGATTCTAGTTCGGGTAAAGATTCCCTGCATGAATCAGACACGCCGGTGTTGTTGGAGTCTGGGGTGAAAAAGAAGCATGTGCACAAGTCTATTAATAAAGTTAAGTCGATCTTTATGATTGTGGACGAGGATGTTGGGAGGTTTAGAGGTCGCAAATTCAACTCTGACAGTTTGAATGGTTGGGCTGCGGTGGTGTGGAAAGATGTTATCAGTGCTCCACCAGCAATTTTTCTTCTGCCAATAGGTTGGATAGCATTTAAATTCTTTTCTATGGATGATGCTGATCGGGTCCTAACTGGAGTCTGGCGATGGGATAAAGCGGGTCTTCTTATCAAAAGGTGGACGCCTCTTTTTGACCCCTGTAATGAAAGGTATGATCAAGTCCTGATTTGGGTTAAACTCCCTAATTTACCATTCGAATACTGGTCAGCTGATTTTTTTAAACTGGTGGGAAATACATTGGGTTCTCATTTGGAAACTGATTTCTCTTATCTACAAACTGGGGTCTGTTGTATGGGACGGGTTCTAGTTTTGATAGATTTTCGAAATGGTTTGCCTGCTGATTTGGTTAATTAAAAGAGGTAGCAGTGAATTCAGTCAGCCATTGGATTATCTGGGAGTACCTTTTAGGTGTTATAGATGTCATGGGTTCGGTCATTTGTTGAATGATTGCTCACTACCTTTCAACAAGCATTCTTTTTCTGGTTTTGTCCATAAAATTTGGAGGGTTAAAAATAGTGGGTCAAATTTGGCAACTAAGGAGGGTATGATACTTGATGATAGTGCAGTGGACTTGATTTCTCACAAGTCGGTTGATGATCAAGAGGTAGGCTCTCAATCGTCCTTATCAACCCTTAAACCTCTGAGTTTTACCACACTGTCTGATGACTTTGGATGTAACAAGATCAATAAGAATCCTACTTCGGATATGACTTTAAACTGTAGGGGTTTGGCTAGTCATCCTAAAAAACTAGCGGTAAAAAGATTGATTGATGAACAGTCTTTAGATGTAATTTTTCTGCAAGAAACTATGTATGATGGTTGTGTTTTGGTGAAGGAAATGGAATTATTGTTAAAATATTGGCAGTTTATTTCTGTGGATGCAAAGGGCAGATCTGGGGGACTTCTGCTAGGGTGGAGGTCTCGTAATTTTCTTTTTCGGAATGCCTAGGCTATGACCTCTGGTCTTTGTGCAGTTCTGCATTTTATTGAATTGCAGTTGGAGCTATCCTTTATAAACCTTTATGGACCTTATTCGGATAGGGAAGTTTTCTGGAATAATCTTGCAGGTATGAATTGTTTCATGTATCCTTATTTGGTTTTCGGAGGAGACCTAAATTTCTCCTTGGGTCTTTTTGAAATCTAGGGGGTTAAAGCTCATGTGGATGTATTAACCAATTTCTTTACTAATCTCTTGGAAAGGATGGGGCTTGTCGATATTAATCCCATGGTGTCCATTCCAACCTGGTCTAATCACAAAGTTGGTCCTGAGAATGTATGTAAAAGGTTGGATCGCCTACTCTTATCGGTCGATTTCCTGGATTGTGACTTTCTTCTTAAACAATGGATAGGGTGTGGTGGAGATTTTGATCATCAACCTGTTTATCTGCAAATATCTTCTAGTACTCCTAAGGCTCACTGTCCTTTTAAGTTTAACACTTGTTGATTAGAAAAAAAATGAGTTGGTTGAGTCATTAAAAGCCTCTTGGGTGCTTTTTGATGCTCGGTCTGAGTTATCCCCTGCATCTCAGTTTATTGTGAACCTTAAAAGAATTAAAGAAATATCCATTAAGTGGTCTCTGAAGAAAAAAGCTCAGCATATAAAGGATTTAGTTGATATTGAAAGTGATATGAAGAGGTATTATGATAGGGCTATTATTGGTTTTATTTCTGAGGAGGATAAATTGTTCTTGATTGAGATTGAATCTCGTAAGAGAACTATATTATGTTTTCAGGAAAAGGAGGCTCGACAAAAAAGTAGGGCTTTATGGATGATCTGTGGTGATGATAATACCCCTTTTTCCATAAATTTGTTGCTCATAGGAAAAATATTAATACTATTTGGAAAATTCAGGATGATTCTGGCAATCTTGTTGAAGGTGCTGAGGCTGGGATTCAACATTTCGAGTGTCTGTTTAAGGAAGAAGCGGATCTTCATCTTCTGGAGATTGTGCAAAGTGTAGGTTTTTTTCCCTCATCTATTTCCGAGGATGATAATTGTGAGCTTATGCAAGCTGTTACTCTGCATGATATCAAGCATATCCTTTCCATTAGCAAAAATGAAAAGAGTCCGGGACCCGATGGAATTCCTGTTGAGGTTTATAGATGTCTTTTTGATGTCTTGGGTGAGGACCTTCTGAGAGTGATTGAACTGTCCCGGATAAGTGGCAAAATCCCTGCGGTTTTCAATTCAACCTTTCTTGCTCTTATCCCTAAGATTGATCATCCCTTATCCTTTGAGGATTTTTGCCCTATCTCTTTGTGTAATTTTGTTTACAAAATTATTGGTAAGATTATATCTATTCGGATCAGGAAGGTTCTGGGTAGGTGTATTTCAGGTGAACAGTTTGGGTTTTTGTCGGCTAGATAGATTCATGATGCAGTTGGGGTCATACAGGAAGGTATGCACTTTATGCATTGTAAATCCTTAAAGGCTGTTATGATAAAGATTGATTTATCTAAAGCTTATGACCGAGTAAGCTGGACCTATCTTCGGGTCATACTTTCCAAGATGGGTTTTGCTGGGAATTTCATTACTTGGGTATTGAGTAGCCTCTCTTATGTATCCTTCTCTTTGCTTGTTAATGGAGTTGCAACAACTTTCTTTAAATCTGGCAGGGGTCTTAAACAAGGCTGCCCCTTGGCACCATTGATGTTTCTTATTGTGGTTGAAGGTCTTGGAAGGGCTATTCTTTTTGCCAAAGCATATGAGACATATCATGGTTTATCTTTTGGTAATGATATTGTCTTAACTCATGTTCTTTTTGTGGATGATATTGTCATGGTCAATGATGGTTCTGAATAATCTCTTCTACTTTATATGAGATTTTAATGATTTTTTGTAAGGCATCTGGGATGAAAATAAATGATGATAAATCTTCTTTATATTTTTCTTGCCCGGAAGAAACTGAGGTTATTACTTTATAGAATATTTTTACATTTCCAGTTGACAGAATTGAAAATGGTATGAAGTACCTTGGGTTTCATCTCAAACCTTGCAGATATCTATTAAAGGACTAGGGTTGGCTGATTATAAAAGTTGAAAAAAGGATTAACAATTGGAGCTTCCGTTGGTTATCCAAGGGGGGCAAGTTGATACTGATTAAAGCAGTATTAGAGGCCATTCTGGTCTATTGGATGCACTTTTGGATTCCGATGGGGATTATTGAAAAAATCAAAAAGCTTTGTTTCAAATTTCTTTGGTTTGGTAAACATAATTCTTATGGTTTACCTTGGACATACTGGAAGATCTTGGCTAAGCCAAAATCTTTGGGTGGATGGAGACTTAAAGTTCCTGTTATATTTGCAAAGGCCCTTGCAACAAAAAATGTATGGAATATTATTCATGGTTCAGGGTTATGGGTTAAGATTGTTGTTCAGAAATATATTCACCCATTGAATATTCTGGAATGGATCAGGTCTCCTGACAAGAAGAAAAAGAATATTTCAATCTGTTGGAAAGTTGTTCTTTGGGCTTTTGACATTATTGGGAATTTTTTGGTATGGAAGATTGGTAATGGTAATGCTGTTCGTATTGGTTTAGACCCTTGGATTGGTTGTAAATGGAGACATGTCTTACCTTCTCCCGTGCTAGAAAAATTACATTTGGCTGGTTTTTATTTTATTTCTGATATTGGACTTCCTGGTCTGTCTGCATTGATGGCTCAACAATGGTTCACTACAGAATCTATTGGTTTTACTGATCAACATTAGATTGATGCGTGGAATGGTTATGTAGCCATTCTTAAATCCAGTCATGTTAGGATTTCATTTGATGATGATGCTCTAGTTTGGAATTTGTCTAAAACTGGGAGGTACTCACCAAAAGAAGGTTATACTGAGCTTATGAACAGAGAACTGGATCATATATGGTGGTGGAAATTAATATGGAAGATGAAATGTCCTCTTAAAACAAAAATATTTTGTTGGTTTCTCCTTTCTGGTAAAACCTTGACTTGGGATGTTCTTAATATGAAAGGTAGAGAAGGACCTGGTAGGTGTTATTTGTGCAAAATGGAATGTGAATCCAATTTTCATATTGGAGTGGAATGCCATTTTACTCAGACTGTTTGGTTAATTATTGAGGACAATTTGAAACACAATAATCTTTGGAATGGAGAAACAGTGACAGCATGTTTCAAAAATTGGTGTTTAAATTTGGAAGTGGTAACCATTAAACCATTACCTATCATAGTCTTATGGTTCATCTGGAAGGCCAGAAATTTGTCTTGTTTTGAGGATCTTTCCTTAACTCCTGCACAGGTATCCAGTTTCAGTTTGTCTATGATGAAGAATTTTCCGTAGAAGAAATATGTGGTTTCGATTAGAACAATCTTTGTGGAAGTTATTGATAAAACCTTTGCATGGGTTTTTTTTTATGGTTTTGCAGTTGGAGATCCAAAAGTTTGTGGGGCTGGAGGTATGTTGTTTTTATCAGATGTACACTTTTTTTCTTTCAAAGCTGGATTAGGTTTGGGTACTAATAATTTTGTAGAATTATGTGCCCTCAAGCTTCTTCTTATGCTGGCTCGAAGGAACTCTTTGGATAAAATTCAGATTTTCGGGGATTCTCAGTTAGTTATTAACTCGGCATTTGGTAAGTACCGATTACTGAATTTAGAATTAGTCATGATTCTTCAAGATGTTATCAGGTTTACTGATTGTTTCGATTATGTGTCGTTCAAACACATCTACCGGAAAAGAGATTCTTCTGCAGATGCTTTAGCAAAAGCTGGTGGAATGATATTGGAAGGATCTTGGGCTATTAAGGAACAACGAGGAAATGATGTTGTGGAAACATTTCAGGTTTTCTAATTTTAAGGATCTTTGGGATATGGCACAAAACACTTTTTTTTTATAGACTCTAGTTATGGAGACAGTCTATGTTTTCTTTCTCGTTTTGGATGATGTTGCTCATATGAAACTACTTGAGTTGTTTTGGTGATGGTGATTATGGTTTTTGGGTCACTCAAATGAATATTTTGTATAACTGTTTGATAAAGTTCTTGGTTTATGCGTTCGGATATAATATCTTGTTGTTGTGCTTCCTTTTCAAAAGGTTTGTGTGGAACAGTGTTATGGTACTATTGGATACAAATCAGTTTTGGATGCATAATAGTTTATAAACTGTTTGAATAGTGTTATGTGATGGAGTTGAATTTTTTTGGTATATGTATATGAGCAGTTTTTGAAACTGTTTATTATTTTTGATGGTTGTATGCCTATGGAATTTATTTTTTGTTTTTATTGTGCCCTTTATGGAGCATTATCTTGACTGTAATTACCAGCTTTAAGGTTGGGTCTTTTTGGTTAAATGGAATTTTGTGCCATCTGTTGAATGTAAATAAAGATATTTACAATTTTTTTCCTTGGAAAAAAACAAAATAAAGGGTCGATCGAAAACAACTTTGTGTTAGACTTATAATTTATTGAACTACTAAATATGCTTTGTGTTTTTCCTTTGTGGCTCTCTTTTTGGCCATCGTCATGGTTAATCGATTTCATCAGATTTGTAGTGGGTTGTTGCATGTTCTTAGTGCGGTCATGAGTCTCGCCTCAGCTTGAAGCTTTGGTTGTATGACCATCTTGGTCTTGCTCATTTTAGTTATTAGTCTAGTTTTTTTTACCGTTTTATATACTTTTTATTTAATAAAGTATAGTTTTTTTTATTTAAAAAAATCAAATGCAATACAATATACATAAGCTTTACTTAATATGTGGCCTTGAGCAATAAAGTTTGTAGATAATATTATTACAAAGAAAAGAAGTTGTAATGTTAATGTGATTAAAATGGATATTGTCAGTGTATTTAATAGTGAAAATATAAAATATAAAAGGAATAAATAGATAAAATGAAAAATTGGATTATATTTTAGGATATTGGCAATGAGAATAAAACATTTTCTCTATAGGTTCATTTGGCTTCTTAAACAAAAGACTCATCCACGAAGTCATTGGGTTTGTCCAGGCTGCTCTCCATTCTATCAAACTATATTCCCATCCTGGTTTCGTGTTGAAACTGGACTTGTCTAAGGATTATGATCGTGTTTCTTGGTTCTTCCTTAAACTTTTATTGTCGCATCTTGGTTTCCCTTGTGATATGGCCAAGTGGATTAGGACCTGTGTATCTATTGCTAGCTTCTTTGTTCTCATAAATGGTTTTGCTTTTTCTTTCTTTCAAGCCTCCATTGGGTTGAGGTAAGGTTGTCCTTTATCACCTTATCTATTCTTACTTATTGTAGATGGTTTGAATAGAGATATCAATCAGGATAAGGTGTTCAAATAGATTCAAGGGATTCCTATATCAAGGCATATATCAATTACTCACTTCCTCTTTGTTGATGACATTCTTTTGTTTGGGTCAGGATCGAAGAGAGAAAGTCATCATTTTAAGGAATTGTCGGATTTCTATTCAATGGCTACTAGTATAGTTATAAATTTTGATAAATATGCCCTTTACACGTATGTATTAACACAGCTCTTTTTAACAATTTAGCTAGGATTCTCAGCGTTCCATTGAAGGATTCTGCAACTAGCTTAAACTACTTGGGTTTTACTCTAAAACCTAACAAGTACATGAAAGAAGATTAGTAGTGGTTGGTTGATAGAATCGAGTGAAGAGCAACTCATTGGTGCACCACATGGATCTCTTGTGATGGTAGATTGGTCCTGATTGAGTTAGTGATTGAAGCTATTTCGGTCTATTGGAACATGCTCGCTTCCATTCCCAAAGGTGTTATAGGAAAATTTAAGAAAATTTGTGCAAACTATCTCTGGAAAGGTAGCCTTGAATATAAAGGAGCTCATCTACACCTCATCTAGCACATTGGGATCTCCTAGATCGGAGTTGTAATCTTTGGGATTACATTAGGTTACAACATAGATAAAGGATGAAAGAGAACAAGAGTAATGGTCACACCAACAACAAGTTGTCTATTGTAGTATCAATCCACAATGTACAAAAGAGGGTAAATCATGTCATGTTATATATATATATATATATATATATATATATATCATACAAGTGATTAGACAATCGTAATTGTATAACTGTCTACTAGCCGACATAATTAACTTGACTTGACTAGGCTAACCGGTCCATGGTCGGTCAAGAGGACCTAGTCCTAGGCTCCTCCAACATTTTCTGTTATAATGTTATTTGCCACACTTGATACATCATGCTTTGATGGCTTATCCTTGTCCCTATGCAGATTCTTTTTACCCCTTTTTGCTCACTATGACCCTAATGCTCCAGTGGAACCCCTTAAAAAGACATCTTTATATATATACGCGGGTCACAAGTCTACAACCTGCGTATACGCAGCTTGAACTACTATTATCCGCGTACATCGGGAAATGTGCTCAAAATAAAAAAAAATGGGAGTTTTCCCCTACTAAGTAACGAAGGACATTTCCCTTCGCCTTCCATATGCTAGGAAACGCTCCACTTTGACCCTTCACCTCCTATTGAAGGGATATATATTGAGCTAATATGAAGCATTAGAGGAGGAGAACTTGTAGAGAAAATATACGATTGTGGAATTGTGCCCCATTCTTATGTACTTGAGTATGCATCCCTTTGTCCTTGAAGCAGCCATTAGTGTTATCTCCGAAGCTTGCCTTTGTCTTTGTGAGCTTGCCTTTGTATGGAGGATTGAAGTGGTGGAGGCCCAGGTGGAGGGACTGAATTTCTCGATTTCGACGAGGTGCTGACTGAGTTTGTCATCTTTATCTATGTTCATATTAATAGAAATATCCATTTCTCGTTCAGTGCATGTGTAATTATAAATATTTCATACCCATGGATGTAATTACTTTGATTATGTATTGGAATATAACATACTATATTAGATTGTAACACTTTACATATGTCATGCTTGTATATCGTGTTGTTGTTGAGGGCAATGTGTAGGTACAAGTTTGATTGAAAGCTCAACGGGGATCTACTTCAAACATTTGGAATAAGGTACGCCCCCCTTGGTCCCTTAGTGTTAGTTTTGCTTGTATATTTAGCATGATTGGAAATGGGTTTATTTATGGTGTCATCATGTCTATTGTGGTTCACCCCAAGCCATATAAGATCTTCCTTGTAACAGAATCGGTGACTCCACTGGGGATTTCCTTTTTGTTTGTGTTTGGGTGAATAATTGGCTTGATTTTCTCTCCACTTTGACCCTTCACCTCCTATTGAAGGGCTATATAGTGAGCTAATATGAAGCATTAGAGGAGGAGAACTTGGAGAGAAAATATACTATAGTGGAATTATGCCCCATTCTTATGTACTTGAGTCTGCATCCCTTTGTCCTTGAAGCAGCCATTAGTGTTATCTCCCAAGCTTGCCTTGGTCTTTGTGAGCTTGCCTTTATATGGAGGATTGAAGTGGTGGAGGCCCAGGTGGAGGGACTCAGTTTCTCGATTTCAACGAGGCGTTGACAGAGTTTGTCATCTTTATCTATGTTCATATTAATAGAAATATCCATTTCTCGTTCATAGCATGTGTAATTATAAATATTTTATATCCATGGATGTAATTACTTTGATTATGTATTGGAATATAACATGTTATATTAGATTCTAACACTTTGCATATATCATGCTTGTATATCTTGTTGTTGTTGAGGGCAATGTGTAGGTACAAGTTTGATTGAAAGCTCAACGAGGATCTACTTCAAACATCCGGAATAAGGTACACCCCCTTGGTCCCTTAGTGTTAGTTTTGCATGTATATTTATTATGATTGGAAATGGGTTTATTTCTGGTGTCATCATGTCTGTTGTGGTCCACCCCAAGCCATATGAGATCTTTTCTGTAGCAGAATTGGTGACTCCACTGGGGATTTCCTTTTTGTTTGGTTTTGGGTGCATGATTGGCTTGATTTGGTCTCAACTTCTGTGTGTTGCTATGTTGCGTTTAGTGGTTGTTTGAGTTATTGGCAGTCCCTTGAAGTAATTTGAGTCTTGGCTTATTTTTTACCACCTTTTCCTTTGTATACGTGGATCATAGAACTTATAGTCGTGTATATATGTGGGATGCAATATAACATACAGTCGTGTACATACGCTATTGTTCCTTGAATAGTCATGTACATATGCTATTGTTCCTTGAACAATCACGTACATCTCTCTGTTTGCTTGAGATTTGGATGTGTGGAAGTTTTGGGTGGGTTGTGAATATTGTTGAGTCTTTATGGGTTCCTGTGACGCTTGTTGACTACCTTTGTTGTTACCAGAGACGTTCTTTTTTATTGAATTTATTTAAAAGTTATTTTTGTTTTTTATCTCCTTCTTGTTTTATTATTGGTGTATTGGGATTCTTGATCTTAGTGTCTTGCTTGGTTGGTTTGTTGCTTGTTGCGAGGTCTGGGAGTTTGCAGGGTCTTTTTATTTGCATTTTCATTGCATCTATATTGAAAATACAAAAATATTTTGTCCTTGCATGTTTATTGCATTGTGCATTTCATTGATTTGGTACTAGCACTAGGTTTGGTTAGATGGAATTAGTGATCTTATTTTCATATAGGAATGATCGCATGGGCATTTGAAAGGATTTTTTTTTCATTTCATGTAGTGGCATACCCCCTTTTTCATGATTAAAAACAAGTTTCACTTGGCATTGTTTTTTAGGTATGCATATTTACTTCATTGTTGAGTCATAACCTCACTAGTTGCACGTTCATTACCCTTGAGTAATCACAATCTTCAAATTAACGCTTAAATTAAAATTGATTACACATTTTTATTTGATAGAGGAGCACCAACAAGCTTAGGATTGTAGAGTCTTGGAATAGGGTGTCGTGAGTAAATATTTCCAAGACCATGAAACAAAACAACTAGGTGTCTGTCTAGGTGAGAAGTGAAATCCTCGATATAATTAGTGTTCTCAGAAGGCTCCTCTTACACGGGAGTTAAGCACGAGGCAACGTACATGTTTGTAGTGGGGATAGCCCCTTACCAGTTTCTGTTGAGTGCCGAAGATATTTCCGGGATCTTATTCATATATGGGGGCTTTTGAGGTACCTTTGGTGCTTTTGTGCTTCGGGCTTTGCTACCCTGCCCATACAGTAGATCCCGCTTACGACTGTCTTCCTGAGAATTGGTTGTATTGGGGTGACCTTAGTTTCCTTACCTAGGTATCGTAGGGGGTGCTTGTAGAGGTTATTTTGTGACTATCCTGGCTAGGTAGGGGTCAGACAACATAGCCAATATATGCGTTGAAGCTGAGGGCCACTATAATTGGTTACACACCTCTGCTTGTATTGTATGGGAGTCTTAAACCTATCCTAGGTGAGACATGTCTGCTGCATTCAGGAGCTCACTTATCCTCCCTCTCTACTTGTTTGCATCTGACTTAGTTTGCTTACGGGTGTGCTCTTTATGCGCTAGTTGGATTTAGGGTTAATAATTAGTTGAGTCTTTGTTCTTTTGAGTCATTATGGATTGATTTTTGACACCTCACCGATATCTACACTTAGTAGGATTATCTCCTTGGAACCCTTCTCCTCCTCCTCGAAAGAGGACTAGACATTCTAGGAAACCTTTAGTACAATTTGATTCACACATGGTTCTTGTTATGAGTACATCTGAGAACACAAAGTTCCTTCCTTCCCCGTCATACGGAATGAGGGGACGAACCATATGGATACCTGAAACTCTGATTTACGCCGACCCTTTGGGGGTTGGTACTTCCCATACTACACGACCCCAGCTATTATATTTTACAACTTCCTATAGGAGGTTTGCCTCGCAGAGGTCGAGTGCTGAGACTCAGCCTACTCCCTCTAGCACAGGTCTGTTTACATTCGGCATGTTGGATTTCACTACATCTATCACATCATCCGCTATTGATCCTAGTGCAGATCTTGGCATTGGACTTAGGGGCACTAGTGCTCCTTTCCTTGCTCAACGGTTTGGGAGTGGTCATATTGCACCCTCCACTCCATTTTTTGGGGAATTTTCTCTCCCTTTATCTGGTCTTGATAATAGGGTTCACTCTCTCGGGGGTGATAGTGGATACGTGAATGTTGGGGCCACTTCTTACATTCCATCCTATGTCCCATCATCCACGGTACATGTTCCTTCAAATGCCTTTCTGATGTCGCATCCTCCTTATGTCATGCATGGTTCCTTGGGAAGTAATGCTCCACATAACTACGTTGTCCCTGCATCAGCCAGTGTTGTCATGTCCAGAGGTCATATCCCTCGTTATGTGTTTGGGGGCAAACCGACCTATCGGTCTTATAATTATGGTTATATGGTGCCTCTTTCTCAAGGGACACCTAACCATCACATCCCTGTGTAACTTCTATGGGGCATATGGGAGGGGGTTATTATTCGACCGCTCAAGACTATGACCTTTATCACAATCATCCCTATGTGATCCACCTCTTCAGGGGACATGGAATCCCATGGCACAATGTAGGCTCCTCTTTTTTGCTACTTTAAACCTACCTGACCTTTCGAAGTTCACCAACTATCCGGTGTCTCATGATCTGATGTGGTCAATTGTTCTCGCTAAACTTCCTTAGAAAATTATGAAGTTTGAAGGTAAGTGTTAGCACCTATAATTTTCCTATGGTTGTTGTAGGAAGTCACATGGGTAACCATTTCAACCAACCTTTAGACTACCTTCTAGCCAAGGCAATCAGAGATGGTTCTCTCTTTGTCACGATAACATTCACATACACATTTAACTTTAAAGATCACGCAGAAGACTAGATTTCTACTTGTAACATGACAATTACAAAATAAAATGGGTTGAACAGACAAACAAAATCAAAACCATTGGGCGATGGAGTCATGACCTGAAACATTCAAGGACATTACAACATATAATGAAAAGGGTTTTCTATTCGGCTATATGAGGCAAAGTAAGCACAACATCCAACGAAATAGCTTTAAAGCGATGGTAAGCAGAAGAAGGAAAGAGGCCGGTGCAACACAGAGGCATCTATCAAGGGAGAATCTCTGAGAGCACCTTTAGTGGAAAATAACAAAGGGAGACAACTAAAACATAGCACCTATTGACGGATGAATTCCATAACAACTATCACATTCACATTACAAACACGATTTCTATTGCAGGAGCGCCAAACAGAGGGCGAATTCCTGCGTGCTAATCTAGAAATGTATTGGCAGAATAACACTGATGAAATGAAATAAACAGAGAAATCACACATTGAATGTAAGCACCATGATGAATCTCATAAACACAGAGAAATATATTCATTAAACACTCCAAAAAACGGTTGCAGAGCTACAAACCAATGCTCAGGCCTAATTTTTTTTAATAAGTCCAACCTCTATCCTCCTCTGAGGAGGTTCTATTTATAATGTGAATTATCCCTCGAGATACATCTCAAAACAGGGTATCAATATGGTTACAAAATATGGGATTAACCTAGAATAACCATATCAAAATCCTAACATACTGCCTTACGTGGCAGATTCGCCACTGTTTATTACCCAAAATAGGGAACGTGTCATGACGCACATGCTAGTAGGAATGGCACTATGGAATTTGAACGTATGCTCACTTATTTTAACGGTGATGTTTCAGCACTAGAGGGTCTACTCCTTCGACACATTTTCTGTTAGAAAAAGTATGGGAAAGGCCCTGAGGTGACCTTTCCTGCTTTATACCTCCGTGTTCCAGAAACATGTCTGTGTTCGCAGCTGGTAGGGAGGTTTATGTTTCCTTTATGTTTGGCACAACACTCCCTGAGGCTCATCATCATCCTATATGAATTTGTCAAAATGAGCCCAAGACCATGATGACGAGGCCTCCCGCTCCTCCCTTCCCGAGTCTGAACATCCGCCCAGACCGACCACCCCTAGCAATGGATACTATGTACCCTAGTGATGGGGTTCGTGTTCCTATCTGGAGGCTTTGGCAGAATTCTCTCAGGGTCGGGGACTACGGGTACTTCCCCTGAAGTGGTGTCGTGATTTGTTAAGACAACATGGTCTTTCCCTATGTCAGAAAATTTCTCCAGTGCAACGGACGTATTTACCTCGATGGATGGGAAGATTGATGCATGAGGACTCCATGGAAGCTGGGTTTCTAAACGACCCTTACGGGCCAATGAGGTGCCCTGAACAACCAGTGTCTTGAACACAGAAGTCGTAGCCATTCTCTGGTTGGAACTATCTAAGACCTTTAGCAGAGCAACTATCCTATATTTATTAGCATGCAAGCTCTTTACATGTTTAAATGGCTCTGATGGTGGCATTATGTCAAGCTGGGTAGTTAAGTTCTAATGCATGCTTGTAACACCCTTACACCTGCAATCGTTGAGTGTGTTATGATGACAACATTGGCGATCACGTGGGCTCTTGATCCAATTCCCTTGCGTGAAGGTGCCAACTACGCTACCCATAAGGCCTTAACCTCCATCAATTGCAGAAGTGACCTCTGAATTCACTCGTAATCTCCTTAAAGAGATCTCATCGAGGGTGGATTTGACATTTTCCGCTTCATTGATCCGTTAGCCGGCCTGGATTTCAGTGCCTTGCTTCCTTGGAATACGGAGCATACGGTCGCTCACATTCTCTACCAACTAATCGTTCGACGCTTGTCCTTACTACGCATGTCGAGCAGCAAATCGCGAGGACTTCAGGACCTATTTTTGCATCATCGATGCTGCCTACCCCATCCTGACTAAGCAGACCCTACCAGACTTCGCCCTCCGCTTGATGTCTAACCTCTGCGCATGTCCCTGTCGCGACGTAGATCAGATTCGTTAGTTAATCTCTCTGTTAAATCTACGCCATTGAAAGCGAGGGGCTCTACTAGGTTTCATGTTGCCACCTTCCATTATCTGTTGTGCCTCTTCTTGATGCGACTTCAATCCCAACCATCGATCAACATCTTTCCCGATCATCACCGTCCAATTGTGCAGGGTCTTCCTCCATTTTGTGGGCCTCTCCTTCCTTATTCATTGTGCAAGTTGGGGTAGCACGAAGGTTCTGTGCCTTTGATCTTGGATGCTAAGGGGGATCTCGGCCATTTGATCTGGGTGGGCCCTCTGAGAGGTTGAGATCTCGACGTAATCTGTGTTCCCCACATCTCCTATTGTGATGGCGTACACTTGTCATGGATTTGGTCGTTATCCGATTATGGTCGTTGGGAAGGGGCGCTAGCCAAAGACTTCGCACAACTTCATGGTCTAGTTTTTAGTGTGTCTTCATCGTTGCGAAATCCTCAACCTCTGCTTCTCTATGCTGCTTATCCTGTAGTGACCCATTCCCGAAGTAGCCAAGCTTGAAAAACTTCTGACTACACCCCTTCATGCCATAATATCATTGCCGACGTCTATTCAAAAGTTAGCATGAGTGCTAATAGTAAGAATGGTGAGGACCCTGGAAATCATGTCACTAATTTCCACCTATGGTGCTATTCAAACTCATTGAACCATGAATCTGTTTGTTTACGATTATTTCAATTCACCCTCATGGGTCTTGCTGTGAAATGGTTTATAAAGCTGCCCGGGGGCACCTATCGGACGTTTAACAACTTAGCCATGACCTTTCTAAACCACTTTCAATTGTCGGTACGTTACAATGTCGGTACCAATCTCTTCTCGAAATTTTGACAGGACAAAACTATGCATATTTCTTATCATATTCAAGAGTGGCACCGACGAAAGAGGTTGATTAAGGCCAGCATTCCACCTGAGTTTTTATTGGAATGGTTCCTCAAATATTTATTGCCTTGTATCGTGAAAAATGTTTTGACATTCAAATGTGTAATGAGGAACATTATATATTTAGAGATCAACAGTTGGATTTTATCTATGCTCAGTTTGGGCTTTTATATGAGCTTATCCCTAATGTGCCACAGTCAAAACTTTGATCCTAAGTTCAAAACTGGGCCACATGCTAATGGTATTGTTGGCTTTGTAAGTGCCAATGTTGTAGACTAGGTTACACATCAAATGTGAGATTTGTCTATTAATCAGTCTACGACCGGATAGGCTACTGCCTTGTCGACTCCCACCCAGTTGGCAAAAGTACACTCAGTGTAATCGTCAGATTAGAAGGGTAACCAACAACCTAGAAGAAATAGAAGAAAGGGAAGAAATAACAAATGGGTTGGGAATAGGAAGGAGAACCAAAATGATGACAAGAATATAGATAATTATGGGGGGATAATAATCCTAAACGAAAGGTTAAATTACCTTGCAAGCTTTAAGGGGGAGACCATATAACATACTTGTGCCCTCGTAATGAGGATGGCTCGAAGTACATCGCAAAGAGCCCAGCTGGGTTGACTGACCCTTTACCTCATAATCAAAACATGGCTTCAAGGACCATGGACATTGGAATTAGTTCTAGTGGGTATCAAAACATGCCTGTGGCCGAAGGTGGCCATGGTTTCATCAAAATGATGTTTGCTCCTAATGTTGTGACTCGCTCGAAAGATTATGGTTTGTCACAACCCAACTTGTGGAAAGAGTCTACACCTCTTGAAATTCCGTTACAAATTGATAAGCTTGAAGCAATACCTTACATACCTAAGGGAGTCTTCAAGTGTTCGGGGCACAATCCTAATGCCTAAGCCGCACAACATTACTCTATTGTCGAAGACTTGGGTCAGACTCCTTGTGCGATGTCAGCTATGGAAGTTCTTCAGACTTGTCCTTCATAATGGAGAGCCTTATTATCTGCTCGAGGAGTCATCGATCCTAGTGCCTCCACTGTAGTAAGATTTGAAACCCATGAGGTCCAACCTCGCTTTCCTTACCATGTGGATTTTCTAATTCATGTGGAATGTTTCAACAACACCATTAAACGTACAGTTATTGATGAAGCGGTTGTGACCACCGTGATGTCTTTGGATTGTTGGAAATGCCTTGGATCACCCACATTGACTGTGTTCGATGGATGATCATTTTGGCTACATGGAATTATGCCTTCTCTTTAGGTCCAGCTGGGAGGGAATGCCTTGCCTGTAGAGGTCCAGGTGGTTGATGTGCCCCTCGACTACAATCTTTTATTGGGTCAGAACTGTATTTATGCTATGAAAGCGATTGTATCGTCGCTGTTTCAAGTATTATGTTTCCCTTTTCAGAAATAGATTGTGACAATTGACCAGATCTCTTTCAATAATTCTGGTTCCTCTACATCATCGGGATTGACTATCTCGACTATTGATGATTCTCATTCGGCAACTGAGAATGTTGGTGTTGGAATGTATCCATTGTTAATGGGAACTTTTAATATTTAGGCACCAATTTTTGCTATAAGCTTTAACCCTATTAGTGATTCGTCACTTGTGAGTTTGGTCCCATTTCACATTGTGTATTTGGATGACCCATGGACTCTTCCTTCTCTAAGAAATTCAGATGAAGATGCTAGATCTACTAGGACGAGAATGTCGTTGTTTGTATCAAAGGTTGCATATCAAGATGAACTTGAGCCTGCTATAGACCCTGGTCCTTCCTCTTTGCAGACGAAGGAGGGGGGTCTACTTGCATTTCCTGCTTGGGCGGTTTCATTGTCATGCTTGCATGATTTCCTCGATGAGATTTTTCCTTCAGATGAAACAATTCTTGAGGCCATGAATGGTCCAAGACATCCTTGGGAGGAGTTGCATCATTGTTCTTACTTTCTCCCGGAGCTTGAATAGGTCAAGCATGATGACTTTAGGATGACCTTAAGCGAGAGTGTTAGTCACCATGTGGCCCCATTAGGTACTCATGGTATATATGTCGAAGGGAACATGGCAAACTTATCTCCTACGATTTCGATCAACATCTCTCAGATTCCTGGCAAAATTGAGAATGTATATATCGGTGTAGACTCCTCTCTCGATGAAATCAAGAGATACATCGAGATTTTTAAAGAGTTTTGTGACATCTTTGCTAGGTCGTATGAATAAATTCCAAGAATTGACCCTCGCATTTTCAAGCATGTGATTAAAACATATCCCGATGCCAAACCTGTTTGGCAATGCCTACGTTCAATGAACCCTCGCAAAGTGCATGCCATTAAGGATGAGATAGAGAATCTGCTCAAAGCCGATTTCATCTATCTGGTTCCCTTGACCGAATGGGTGTCCAATCCTATTCTTATAGATAAGAAGTAGGGAACCATCAGAGTGTGCAACGATTTTATAGACCTAAATAGAGCTTGTTCGAAAGATAATTTCCCCACACCATTCATTGATCAGATTTTGGATGAGTGTGCGGGGAGTGAAGTTTTCTTGTTTATGGATGTCTTTTCGGGATACAACTAGATACAGATTAAACTTGAGGACCAACATAAGACTGTGTTTATTTGTCCTTGGGGTACTTTTGCATACCAAAAAATTCCTTTCATCCTTAAAAACGTCAGAGCCACTTTTTTGCGGGCTATGACTTTTACTTTCCATGACCTCAAGCGTTTTATCGAAGTTTATTTGGATGATTTAGCTGCTCACTCTCAGTTGAGGGTGGATCACCCAGATCACTTGCGCTTGGTTTTTGAAAGATATCGTTGTTACAAGATTCAATTAAACCCTCATAAGTGCATCTTTTGTGTGAGAGTGGGTCGTTTGTTAGGATTCATTGTATCAAAGGAGGGGATTAGGGTCGATCTGATGAAGGTTGAGGAAATAATTTAGTTCTCTCCCCTGCACACAATTCGACATCTTCAGAGTCTCCAAGGGATGGGAAATTTCTTACATCGATTCATTGGCAATTATGTCAATTTGACCAAGGGGTTTATGCGATTGTTGAAGAAAGGTACTACGTTCATATGGGATGAGCGAGCCAAGGAGTCCTTGGATTCCGTTAAGAAATCCTTGGCATCGACCTCCATGCTTATTCCACCTAACTATAGCCGTGACTTCTTGTTGTATGTGGTCACATCTAAAGAAATGATTGATATGGTTTTGGTCCAAGCGGATGATGAGCTCCAAGAGCACGTTATCTATTATCTTAGTTGGAATCTCATTGATTTTGAACTTAGATATACTCATGTGGAGAAGTTGGCATTAGCGAGTGTTCATGTAGTCTAGTGGTTGCGACATTATATCATGCTTCGTCAGACTACCGTTGTAGCTCACATCAATCCATTTCAATTTTTCTTGACCAGACGAATGATTGTGGGGAAGTATAATAAATGGATTGTCATTTTACAAAAATTCGACCTCGAATTTGTTTTTGCAAAATTGAAGAAGTCGTTAATCTTTGCGAAGCTCATATATGATATCCCTAATCTAGAGGAAGATAGGATTCATGAGGATTCATTTATGGATGAGCATATTTTTCTCATTTCGACTGTTGACCCTTGGTATGGTGATATTATCATCTATCTACAAACTTTGAAGGTTCTCTCTCACCTCTTAAGGGACGAAAGATGACCCCTACGTCACAATTCTAAGAACTACTTTATTATCGGTGACACATTATATGACCGGGGGGTGGATTCCATTTTGCATCATTGTTTGTCTCACGATGAGGTTGAGACTGTGTTGAATGATTTCCATGGTGGGGCATGTGGCAATCATTTATCTAGGCTTGCTACATCCAAAACAATTCTTAGAGTGGGTTACTATTGGTCATCTAGCTTCAAATATTGTGTTGATGTGGTTAAGCGATTCCACCCTTTCCAGATGTTCACGCAAAATATGCACTCACATTCCACCTCGTTATATCCTATTACAACCATCGGTCCCTTCACTAAGTGGTGCGTGGAATTTATGGATTCAAACCTGATGTCTGCTGGGGGACATAATCATATTATAGTGGTCATAGACTACTTCATGAAATGGGCAGAGGCTTTGCCTTTAATTAAATATGATGGTGAGACAGTCGCTCACTTCATGTTCAATGAGATTATCACTCAATTCGGTGTTATATTTTTATCATTTAAGCAATATTATCTTAGGATCTTAACTGAGAGAATAACATGCACAGAAATCAATCACAAGAGACAATAGACACAAGAGATTTTCCTCGGGGAAACCATAAAGGAGAAAACCCCGCAACTTCGTCAGAGATAGAATGAGCACCAATGGCAACAGTAAAACCCAAAGACAGAAAATATGATCTCCACAGTTGTTCTCTCTCTCTCTCACTTGAGAGAGCTTCTCCTCTCTCACTCATGCGCCCCAGTGAGTGAGTGTGTGTGTATAAATGAGGAGATCCTCACTTCTATTTATATTCTTCCGTTCACTTTATTTCCACTCCAACATGTTGGCCTCACTTAACAATTACTTACCAGGGCCGACATCTCTAGGAGAGTCTAATAACCCTAGTGCCCCACAATTATGGGGACTTTGCCCTCCGATCAACAAGGAGGGTTAAACTTAACTCAATTGTGGGGACTATTGCCCCGAGTTACAATGGAGGTTTAACCTCAATGACTTTACATGACTTGTTTACATTATTGAATCTCCCGATTAGAACATCGGGGCATGACATGACTCAATTACATTATAGATACTTCCCAAAATAAACATTGGGGTACAATACATAAGATATACAAGTGAATACATTCCGAAGTTACAAATANATTTATTTTCTCGACACAATTTATCAGCACAAGTCTTCTTCTCTGTATCATCTGGATCATCATCAAGTCATCTTCATCTTCATCGTCAAGTCATCTTCATCATCAAGTCATCTTCATCAAGTTTGGATCATCACTTGATTCTGGAGCATCACAAGATCATCATAAAGTTTGGATCATTACTTGATCTGGATCATCACTGGATCATAATCAAGTCTGGATCATCACTGGATCATCATCATCATCACTGCTTCCGCTATCTCAATCAAATGGTGCTTTCTCTCCATTCTTCTCGTCACAAGAAGTTCTACAGAGCCAGCCCTTTTTCATGCTGGTTGTAGGCCTAGCCTCCAGGTAGGTCTTCATCTTCTTCAACACTTATATCTAAACATGAGAGGAACACATCCAAGAACTATGTCAGAATGGCCCACCTAGCACTTACATTTTTCATTCTCAAAGAATGGGTCTCAGCTCTAGGCTGAGTGTCAGTCCCGGACTGAAACAAATTCTTGGTAACTGACCAAGTGCCTCCATTCTCCTAGAGAATGGCCTCTCAGCACTGAGATGAGCTTCAGTCCCAGACTGAATCAATTTTTTGGTAACTGACCAGGTGCCTCCATTCTCCCAGAGAATGGCTTCGCATCACTAAGCTGAGCTTTGGTCTTGTACTGAATTAAATTTCCTAGTAACTAACTAGGTGCCTCCATTCTCCCAGAGAATGGCTTCTCAACACTAAGTTGAGCTTCAGTCCCAAACTGAATCAATTTCCTGGTAACTGACCAGGTGCCTCCATTTTCCCAGAGAATGGATCCTCAACACTAAGCTGAGCTTCAGTCCCAGACTGAATCAATTTCTTGGTAACTGACCAGGTGCCTCCATTCTCCCAGAGAATGGATTCTCAGCACTAAGCTGAGCTTCAGTCCCAGACTGAATCAATTTCCTGGTAACTGACTAGGTGCCTCCATTCTCCAAACGCATGGCTTCTCAACACTAAGCTGAGCTTCAGTCCCAGACTGAATCAAATTTCCTGGTAACTAACCAGGTGCCTCCATTCTCCCAGAGAATGGTCTTCAACACTTACCAGCATGATAGGAAACCCCATCTATCATTCGAGGAAAGGGCTCTACACTTACATCTGACCATGGGAGGCCCAGCTTGCCACCATCTCAGAAAGGCTCACAGACTCATCACTTCCCTTTGGAGGGAACTTCAATCTAGAGAACACCAAGCTTATCCCTGAAGTACTCAAACTTCACTTTGGCCATTTCTAGCATAGAATCACATCAGGACTGATTACGTCCAAGGATAACCTGCGAGCTTCACCAGGACCGATTACACTTGAGGACAACCTACAGGACCGTTTACGTCTAAGCAACCTACGAGCTTCGCCAGGATTTATGCTTAGACAACTTGTCTCACCAGCTATGCTAGAACTCCCTCTTTCGAGAGATCTGGATCTGGATCACAAACTGGAGCTTCACTGCTCCTGTCTGCATCATACAAAAATTTAATTCAGATTAATCAAATCAAATAGTAGTCTTCAAAAGAAATATACTACCTCCCAAATAGCAAGTGGCAACATCTTTTGCCTTTGATGTACTCAGTGCCATGCAGGACTGCTTCCTGCTAAACCAAGAGATCACACCTGATCTCATACTGAAGCAACACCTTGAAGTGCTCTTCCTATCAATGGAACTGCTTGCTCAATACGAATCCACATAACCCTCTAGGTTAATCTTCTGATTCGTATCATACTTGTTATCTCCTCAATAAATTAGACTTAGAAAATTTATTTTATGTAGTGATAGGAAGTCAAGAAAAAACATTGTTGCATATGTTAAGGCTCATTGTGAGAGCTTTTGGTGTTTAATAAAGTCTGAAACACTATGGACTCTGTTTTTCTAATAAAAAACCAAAGCTCAGCTTTCGGTGGCTTAGGCGGACATCTCAATTGTTCATTAGCCACCGAGAATTGTAGCTTTTGACAACTTAAAAAAAGAAATTCGAGGCTATTTTAGCCATCGAAATCACAGGGAAGTTAAAATGTTTGACACATTGATCACACTCAGCAACTGTCAGCATGAAAAGCGCTATCATTAAACCATTACCACTGAAAAGACGGGATCGACAGTCAATCATGAGTTGGTAAGAGATGTTTTTATGAATTTGAGGTGACCTATCTAAGCCCAAACCCTCTTTTCCCTACACCCGCCCGGTACTTGTTATCTAATTACCATGAGCATTATATTTCCTGTTCAAATGACCACATTCCATGCACTTTCTAGTTTGTGGGTCTCATCAAGCTACACCATCACCCTGTTCAAATTGCAATTTCCAACTAAATCCCCCAAAATTAGGACCCCCACTTAATTCATTCCTCATTCCTTGTGTGTGTTATCACTGAGCCAAGCTTCCCTAATCTCGCACTGTGATTTCCCTCTCCAAAGTTCGAAGTTTCAAATTTGCAGGTGCAGAGGAATAGTCCAGGAAATGAAGAGAGGAAGACCTGCCCTAAGAAAAGAACTAGGTGATATTGACTACCTAGAATCACACCCAGAGGTATGTCAGCTGTTCAAGGACGTAGGCTGCTATAGATTTTGTGAAAAAATCCAGGGATCTCATCAGCAAGTAGCAGAATCCTTTACTCTCACGTTTGATGGCTCAAAAGCAGTAATTGGAAGGGATGAGTTCTAGGTGGATGAAGCTCTTATAGCTGAAGTGACAAAGCTTCCAAGGGCTGGAGAAAATTGGTTTAAGACCACTGCCACAAAGAATGTTGAATTTAGTTCTTACCTGAAACCTTAGCACAAAAATATTGTATGGAAGAAGAGCATCCCTACATCTTGGCTTGAGGAAAAATGGTAACACCTGTTAAAGTCAATTTTGGTCTACATAACCTGTGAGGGTAGATACAATAGGGTAATGATCTACCGTTTCACTGGAAAGAGCCCCTTGAATCTACCTTTTTACCTCTACAAAAGCTTGAGTAAAATGGCTCATCAAGTTAGAGCCAAGCCAACCATAAATGCAGGCAGGTTATCCCATGATGGCTTGATCAAGCTAATTGTTTTTGAGCTGCTGCAAAGGAGGAACGTTTCCTGGACATACTTCCTGTTCTGGAATGAATTTGAGACAGGCTTGTAGCCATAGGATAAAAGGAGGTCTTCTTCAAAGAAGTCTTCCACTCCCATAAGTGGTAAGAGGAAGAGAAGAGCCATCTCTCCAATTACAGTTGATCAAACCTCTCTAGCTTCTAAGACTAAGAAGGCCAAAAGGAATCTAGATTTCAGTGAGAAGACATAGAAAGTGGAGGCTTCAACACAAGACAAAAATGTCCTCAACCTACCATACACTGATTCTGGGGATGAAGAAGAGCAAGAATATGACCTAGCAAATCAGGTTTCAGCAGGGCACAAGGATCTTCCCTCACCTACACCAAAGGAGGATTAAGGTCAAAAAGTGGCAGAGGCTTCATCCAGCAAGCCAAAGGAACCCAGGTCCCAAAAGATCAACCAGCTGCTAAGGCAAGTGTAAGAACTAGAAGTTTTGGAGAGAGAAATTAAAAGAACCAATGGAAGATTAACCAAAAGAAATGTTGAATTGTATGACTCTCTTCAGGAACTAAAAAGGAAGTATACCAAGATGGAAGAAATAAATCTCAGGTTAATGAAGGACAACATCAGGCTCTATAGGAAAATCAGGTTGTCAAGGTTGTAGACAAAGAATTCAAGCCCTCAGTCTCAAGCACACCATATGCTGGAAACCCTAGCAAAAGTAGCAATGAGTCTTTTTGATCCAGAGGCAACCTGTGATTCTACTGCCATCCCAAACCCTATGCAAGTTGTAGAGACACCAGAGAGTCAGCACTGAAGCTTCAAAGAATTAGGGTAAAGCGTGATTGAAATTTTGATTAAATTTTAAAACAGGATTTTCGGTGGCTTAGGCGAACACCGCAACTGTTCATTAGCCACCGAAAACAGAGCTTTCGGTAGCTTACAGGCTCGGATGTTTGCTTTCCTAACCACCGAAAGTACAGAACAGTGCAGAGAAGCATATTTTTGCACATAACTGACTTTTTCTGATCCAAACACCTCGAGAATGATTTATAATGTTAGAAAATAATTAAAGGCATCAATGTTAAGGTTCTATTTCAGTTTTGGGGGTGCCAGCGAGGTGAATCAGATCACATGTCCTACCTACTTTAGTAAAGGGTGACTTGTTTGCCAAATGGCAAGTTCGAATTCTACTTCAGTTTCTACTGCAGCTATTAAAGAGTTCGAAGATCAAGAAGATTTTTGGAGATAGAGAGATTGATAATCAAGACAGGATCCTTTCCTATTTTCTAGCAAATATTTATGACTGTCTATTTTTAGTAAATTCGATCCAGTTTTTTAGGATCTAGAATAATTTTGTAAAGGCTATAAAGCCTGTGACTACTGTAGAAGAAAGGGTTCGACTTTGGAGATTTTTTCATACTTGTACTCTCAGACTTCTCATTTCATGCCAGTAATGTAAGCTTCTTTTGCCATTTATGTTAAGATTTCATTTTCTACCTTTCTGTGCTTGCACTTGAATGTTCATTTCATGTTTGTTGTATTTGTCTAATGCCAGATAGCTGTCATCCTATCTTTGTATTGATGGATTGAATAGCAAGTATCATTTACTTATTGTGATTAGCCACTCATATATGCCTTTCTTATGAGTCTGCTAGCATAATAAGAATTCTGCATACATCCACCTTTTATAAATTCTCTGAACAACAGTGGTTAAAAGCCTTGTCTAGTTGAGTGTGTTTATGCATGTTTTGAATGAGTGAGTTTTGATTAATTCATCCAACTTGATCCGTATTACCCATCATTATGAAAATATTAAAGTCACCAGGCATCTTCGAGCTACAACCTAGAAGAGTTCCTTGGAGAGCTAACAAACTGGCGTTGTTGCCAGGGAGAGGAGATTGAAGCTCAACTTCCTTGGGAGATGACATAGATCCCACTTTGATGATATACAAAGTGTGGACATCATCCTGGTTGTAATCATATATCTGGCGACTCCATTGGAACAAGGTGGCTTCGAGAAGACCAAGTACCAGAACAAATCCACAGAGGCCACCAGTGACACCTGTTTTAGATTCTGAACAGATTATAAGGAGAGGAAGAGCTTTTCAAAGACAGACTTCCAGATCTACAAGGGGAACTACATCAGGTACTTTTAGAGGTACTTCTTCTGTTATATCAAATAGACCTCCCTTTAAATCTTCTTCTACTGAAGCATCTAGTTCTCATAAAATTTGAAAGTTGAGGAAGCTTCAATCACTTCTGCTTTTGTAGATCTGATCCCTGGAAACTGAACTGGGGTGGATATACCACCTATACCTCCTCAGCTACCACCCACACCAGCAACATCTTCTTCTGCTCCTTCCATACCCACATCCAATATGGCTGCCCCTCTGACTAAGATGGAAAGGGTCCTCGTTGCCAGATATGCCCCTCTAAATTTGCTAACCCCCTTTTTGCTATGCCTGCTGGAGATTATCTAAAATATATGCCTAAGTTTACTAGGGAGGGAGATTTTACAGCTGAAGAACATTTAGATGTATTCTACAGTTATGTTGAGGATATAAACATTGAACAAGAGGATATGTGGACTAGGGTTTTTGTGCATAGTTTAGATGGTCAGGCTAGGAAATGGTTCAAAGAGTTACCTGCTAGATCAGTAGCTGGAATTGAAGCTCTAGATGACATATTTTTGAAGCATTGGGGAGAAAGAAGAGACCACCTTTACTATATCACAAAGTTTATCAATTTGAAGAGAGAGAATGGTGAGTCTGTTTCAAATTTCACAAAAATATTTAACAAAATGTTCAGCAAGATCCCTGTTGAGATCAAACCTACAGAGACTTTAGCCAAAATCACTTATGCAAATGCTTTTGACTTCGAGTTCTGTCTTCTTCTTAGAGAAAGAATATCTGCTTCTTTATCACTCATGCAAGATGCTGCCCTTGAAGTTGAGTCTAATATTGTTGCATCTCAGAAACTTAAGAGAAAAGTGGACAGGAAGAAGCAATCTTTAGATCTTTCTTCATCAAAAACCAAAATGGAAAAAATGGCCAAGATGTTGGACAGCTTAACAACTAAAATGTCTAAACTTAAAGATCGAGGTCAACTACCTGTAAGAGGTAAAGGGACAAATGACTTTGCTCCCATAAACCCTAATATTTTCCCTTACAGAAGAAATAACCCACAGGCTCAAATCCTCCAAAGGGATAGGAATCCAGCTGAGGAACAAAGAATCGAAGCTCCTTTCCAAAATGTTGTGTTAGAAGAAGAATAAGAGTTTACTCAGGGAGAAGGAGAAGCAGAAGATAATATCAATTGTATGGAAGATGAATTTGATCCCTCTTTCTTGACACAAGCAGATTACGAGGAAGCCCTCATGAACGATCATATCACTGAAGAATCCTTGTATCAGGTAGATGATAAAGGAGGTTACAATTTGAGGTCCAAGCCTGTTGCTCCAAAACCTTTGATTGTTACTCCTGCAAAGAAGAATCCTGTCCCTACTAAGCAGTTTTCTGCTCCTACAAAGAAGATGGCTACTCCTTCAAAACAACAACAAAGACCATTGCAGCCATCGGTCCATGATCAAATCCAACTTAAAGCTCTACCACAAGAGGCAAGAACTTCTGGCAAATTGTCTTACTCTTTCAATCTTGAATCAGAAATTCAGAAACTGAAAATCCCTTTTTCCTTGATAGAGCTTATGAAGAATGATTCCTTTAAGTCATCTATACTAAAATATCTTCAACCAAAGACACCTATAGATGCAGGCTTTGTGAATTTGCAAGATGATAATACCATGGTAACCCTAGGTCCTATGGCTGAAGAACTATATGAGTCTTGTCCACCCTTCTATATATCCTTGAACATCCATGACAAGATCCTTCACAATTGTTTGCTTGACTCAAGAGCATGCCACAATCTTATGTCGAAAGCAGTGATGGATGAGCTTGGGCTTAGCATCACCATACCTTACCATGATCTTTTCTCTTTTGACTGTAGGAAGGTCAAATGCCTAGGCCTCATAAAAGACCTTGTCATAAACCTCTCCCAGCTGCCTTCAAAAAGCATAGTGATGGATGTAGTAGTTGTTGATATCCCACCCAAGTTTGGCCTCCTCTTGTCTCATTCATGGAGTAAAAGGCTAGGTGGTACCCTACAGATGGACCTTACTTATGCTACAACCCCGATGTTTGGAGGAGAAACCAGGAGACTCTATAGAGAAAATCATCTTTCCTACATCATCAGTAATGAAAGCAATTCTGTAAATCATCTCATCTACGCAGTGGACACAGACTTTGGGGCATGTATTCTACAAATAGATGATTCTCATCCAGTAGCTATGCAGGTCACAAAGCCTACCTGTCAACAACCTGAAGAAGTAACCACTTCTGTCTGGAGCATGTTTTTTGATGGGGCCAGTACTCAAGCCTCAGCAAGTGCAGGTATAGTTTTGATTTCTCCCTCAAAGGAGACTATTCATTTGCCTTATAAACTGGATTTCAAGACTACTAACAATATAGCAAAGTATCAGGCTTTTCTATTGGGAGTGAAGGCCGCTAAGGAGATGGGAATCATGTGCCTGAAGATATTTGGAGATGCAGATCTCATCATACAACAGGTGAACAACACTTTTCAAGCAAAGAATGTCAGGTTAAAAGCATACAAAGATGAGGTATGGAAACTTAGGGACTCTTTCATGATTTTTGACATTTCCTATATACCTAGAGCTATGAACCATCTAACTGATTCCCTTGCTGTCTCTGCCAGTATGTTCATTCCTCCCAAGCCTCCTAAATTGAACTATGAAATCCAAGTCAAGTACAGGCCATCCCTACCTGACAATGTTAAATATTGGAAAGTCTTTGAGGATGATGATGAACTTAGTAGATTTGTCCAGGTTGTTGATGAATTTTTTGATATGCATATTGACCAAGAAAATATAAATGTAGAGGAATCCCGAGAGCCTAGCTTGAAAGGGAAAATGGGTAAACACAATATTGTTCAGTTGCCAAGCAATCATATACCTCGAGGTCTAGTACCTCTTGAGAAGCCTTTTGACCATAATGATGTCCCCTTCAAACTTGTGAAAAGGGAGAAAGACCCCATTGTCCATGAGCATAATATAGGTAGCCAAAGTCATCCTAGATTCATCAATTTGTCTACTGAGTTGACTGTTGATCAGAGGTTAGAATTTTGTAGTCTTATGAAAGAGTTTGCTGATATATTTGCTTGGGAATACAGTGATATGGATACATATGATACCGATATCATTCTGCATAGAATTCCCCTGGAAAAGGACACCATCCCTTTCAAAGAGAAGTTAAGGCCTATCAGTCCTCTCTTACTGCCTGTGATCAAGAAAGAGATAAAAAAGCTCCTTGATGCTAAAATCATAATCCCACTGAGGTATTCTAAATGGATTGCAAATTTAGTAATATTGAGGAAGAAAAATGGCGAGATCAGGTTATGTGTTGATTTTAGAAACCTAAATAAATGCTCCAAGAAAGATAACTACGGAGGATCTGTTGCAAAGAGTTTCAGGAGCTAATCTCATGTCATTTCTAGATGGCTTCTTAGGCTACAATCAAGTGTCTGTACACCCTAATGACCAAGAAAAAACTGCTTTTACCACTCCTTGGGGTACCTTCATGTATGCCAAGATGCCATTTGGGCTGATGAATGCTGGGGCCACCTTTCAGAGGGCCATGGACATAGCCTTTGTGGGATTAAAGGACAAGTTTGTTCTCATATATCTTGATTACCTCACTGTATACTCAAACAGTTATGAAGAACATTTGCAGCACTTAAGAAGGATTTTTTCTGGAATACAGACAGTTTGGGATATCCCTGAACCCAAAAAAGTCTCAATTTTCTCTCAGGGAGGGCAAAATCCTAGGCCACATAGTTTCAGCAGAAGGTGTGAAGATTGATCTGGTTCGGGTCAAAGCAATTCAAAAACTATCCATTGCTAGGTCAAAAAATGATATTCAGTCATTTCTTGGTAAGATAAATTTTGTCAGGAGGTTTATTCCAAATTTTTCTGAGTTAGTGAAACACATAACTTCTATGTTGAGGAAGGAATCTGAAATCAAATGGACAGAAAATGCAAGAAACTCTTTTGAAGCCATCAAGAAGGCTATCATGGAAGCTCACACTCTAATTAGTCCAGACTATGCCAAGAGCTTCTATATTTTCTCTTTTGCTTCCTATGATACAGTAACAACAGTTTTGTTACAGAAAGATAATGAAGGTCTTGATCACCCAATTGCTTTTTTCAGCAAAACAGAGGGATGCTGAAATGAAGTATGATCCTATCGAAAAGCAAGCTTATGCTCTTATTAAGTCATTGAAAGCTTTTAGAATTTATATTCTACACACAAAGGTCATTTCCTATGTCCCTTCAGCTTCTATGAAGGATGTCTTAACCCATAATGACATTGATGGCAAGAGAGCCAAATGGATTGCAAAGATGATTGAGTTTGACATAGAAGTAAAGCCCACCAAGCTAGTAAAAGGCCAAGTCCTAGCTAAGCTTATGGCTGAAGAAAATAGTGACCTACTAGGCATGAATTTCATTAGTACAAGTTCAACGAACTTGCAGACAGAGGTAGTAGCATAAGAGCAGCATGACAGTCAGCAGGTGGTTGAGAATTTTTCTTCATGTGAGTGGTATTTAGGTATTATTCATTTTTTGCAAAATTTAGAAGTTCCCCCTGAACTTAGCATGACAAAAGCACAGGCTCTTAAGCTCAAGTTTGTGAAATTTTGCATAATTAAAAATCTGTTGTATTGGAAAGATCCTTCTGGTATTTTGCTGAGGTGTTTAGATAAAGAAGAGTCAGTTCAAGTCATGCATCAGTTCCATTCAAGCATATGTGGAGGCCATCATTACTGGAAGACCATTGCCCACAAGATTCTAAGGGATCGATACTATTGGTCTTTCCTTTTCTATGATGTGTGCACCTCTGAAATCTTGTGACAAATGCCAAAGATTCATAGGAAAGCAGTAGCTCAAATCTCTACCCCTTAGACCTATTGCAGTGAATGGCCCTTTCTAGCAGTGGGGTCTTGATTTCATAGGTGAGATTAATCCTTCATCCAGTGGTCAGCACAGGTGGATCTTGGTATCCATTGAATCTAGGTGATCTTCAAGCTTATCATGTATGTGTTATCCCATGGGTGTCTTCTGAGCTCGTACAAGGCCTTCTTTCATTTGCACGCATGATTCTGCCTGTCATGTGTCTTAACTTCTAGTGGCTGCAAATATCTCTTCGTAGTCTATGCCTTCTTTTTGTGAGAAGCCTCATGCTATGAATATTGCCTTGTATCCCACAATGTTTCCATCTACTGCATGATGGATCTTGTAGATCCATATGGAAGATACTATAGACTTCCCTTCAAGTCTCGATGATACATTCTAGACATCATTCTTCTTGGATTCTTCTTCATAGCTGGAAGGTTCTTCATCAATGATGTCGCTCAACAGTGTTACATAACTACACTGTGTCTGAGATCTCTTCTTTGAAAGTATCATCATATTATTATTCATCTTGGATTCTTTCTTGAACTATCGTCACTTGTTCTTCGGAACAAGTCTCATCCCTCTTTTCTTGTAGGTGATTGTACGCGATCTTTCCTACAAGTCAAATGCATTTGTATGGTTAGAAACATTTCATAAGGCATATTCATAATGGCAAATTCTTATGCATAAATATATGATCATGCAACTATTTCAGCCAATACAACATTCATCCATATCTCACGAAAACTTTCTAGATGCCTTCCATCTCTACCAGGACAACATTGAGATTGTGCACTAAACCAATATGTCAGCAACGAGGTTTCATTATAGATAAGTAGCAATGGAAAGTTGTATAGCACCATGAGCTACTTACCCAACAAATGCATATTAGTAGTATACCTTCATTAATGCAAACATTCTATCATGCATAATACATCAACTGAATATAAACAAATGCATAACAAAACAATATCATGAAATGACAATTGAATACTTATCTTTATTTGTTTCATGGGTAGACTCCTTCTTGAGCCTTTCACTTCATCATCTTCTTCATTCATCATTTCTTATCCAAATGCTAAGATAGATAAGAGGTTCTTCAAGAGTTGAGTCCTTCGTATTCCTCATATCTTGAGGGATCTTCTTTGGATGGTGAGAGCTTGATCTTCAGTTGCTCCCATCTTCTCTTCTCTTATTATGAGTCGAGCTTCTTCTTCTTCCCAGAGTCTGCTGAAAGTAATCACTTCCTTCTGGCACACATTCCTAGAATGAATGAATCCCATGATCCTGGGAGGCCATTCAAGGTAACTTAAACATTCTCCACTTCTTCTTCTACTACTTCAAGTTGTTCTTTGATTTGAGAGACCCTTGTAAAGTATGAATGCACGGTCTCTGCATTATGGATCTTCACATTCTTCAACTTTTTTCTCAAACTCATCTTTCGATTTATGTTCTTCCCTTCAAATAGCTTGGTCAAGGAATCAAACATCTCTTTAGGTGTCTTTAGGGAAGACACTTGTGATATAAGGTGATTTGTGATTGAATCAAGAATGATCTTCTTGTGTAAGGCTTTTAGCCTCATCTCCCTCTGGAACTGGAACTTCTCCACTTATGTAGGTGTCCAATTCATTTTCTTCAAGAACCAGTGACATCCAATACTTCCATGCTTGGAATTTGTCAGTTTCACCAAGCTTGTCATCAAGTTGGCGTGACTAGTCATTTAGAAATGAGAACCTCAAATGTAAATAGCAAAAGATTAGATCTTATCGATTTGAGGTGTCCGTCCTGGTTCCAGAGCTGGCTGATCTGGGGTTTGTCAGAGAAACCCTAATTCTCAAAAATTAGAATCTTTTAGATTTGATTGGATAGAAAGATAGACCTATTTAGGGGAGCTGTCCAATGTACTCCTTTTTTCTGAAAGCAGTGGAGTGAAGCTCTCGGAACAGGAAGCCCTAGTTTCCCAATTTCTTCTGCAGAAATTCCTGATACTTTTTTACGGTATCTCTGAAAGTAATGCTCCTATGTGTCTGAAACTTTGCACTGAGGTATCCTTGTCTATTCTCTTTCCAATGCCATGGTTCTGAGCAGAATTGGATTCACCAATTGAGAATTATGCTCATTTTACTAGGGTGATCTATTTTAGGACTGTTCAGAAGAGCGATCTTGTATGGATTGCCATGTGTCACTGGTTCATCATCAGGGTCTAAAACTTTTACCATAGAAATTATAGTCCATGCCCTTTCAAGAACATCTTGAGAAATTTCATTTGGAACTTTTTAGCTCTAGATATAGCAATTCTCCCCAGGTTTCCTGTTTAGGGATGAATCCTGGGAGAGGCTGGAACCCTAACTTGGAGGAATCATATCTCCTAGAATATATCGAATCTGAGGCTAAAAATTGGACACAGTGTACATCAAGAATTTATCTTCGACCTATGAAAGTTTTGGCACCTGATCCTTCTCCAATCTTAAGATACAACGAATCTACCAAAACTATCAGTTTCAATATTTTAGGGTTTTTTCAGGCCCGGGGTCAAACTAGGGTTTGACTTTCTCGGCGTTTCACCCAACAAAAAATCTTGACCCATGTCTATAAAATTCAATTTTGATGAGGAGAGAAATCCTATGCTGGGCTCACTAAAAAATTCCTCTTCTATAAAAAGCCCTAATTTCCCACAACAAAAACTGAAAATGCCCGGAATCAAATTCTGCTTCGACAGAAAGATGCGCCCTTCAATGGCGAGTCACCCTAGACTTCTTTTGCTGATGGATTGTGGAGAGAGACCCAAAAATTAATAATCCCTAGCTTCTACGACTGCACAGTGTCTTCTTCTCAGGTTAGCTCTAATACCATGTTAGATTTTTATCATTTAAGCAATATTATCTTAGGATCTTAACTAAGAGAATAACATGCACATCAATCAATCACAAGAGACAATAGACACAAGAGATTTTCTTCAGGGAAACCATAAAGGATAAAACCCTGCAACTTCCTCAGAGATAGAATGACCACCAATGGTAGTAGTAAAACCCAAAGATAGAAAAGATGATCTCCATAGCTGTTCTCTCTCTCTCTCACTTGAGAGAGCTTCTCCTCTCTCACTCATGCACCCCAGTGAGTGAGTGTGTGTATAGAAATGAGGAGAGCCTCACTTCTATTTATATTCTTTCGTTCACTTTATTTACACTCCAGCATGTCATTCTCACTTAACAATTACTTACCAGGGCTGACATCTCTAGGAGAGTCTAATAATTCTAGTGCCCCACAACTGTGGGGACTTTGCCCTCGGATCAACAAGGAGGGTTAAACTTTACTCAATTGTGGGGACTATTTCCCCAACTTATGATGGCGGGTTAACCTAAATGACTTTACATGACTTGTTTACATTATTGAATCTCCCAATCAAAACATCGGGGCATGACATGACTTAATTACATTACAGATACTTCCCGGAATAAACATCGGGGTACAATACATAAGATATACAAGTGAATACATTCCGAAGTTACAAATACATGAACATTCCGCCTCATTCCACCTCGTTATATCCTACATTATATTCCATCATACATCAACATTATATGCACTTGCATTCCACCTCGTTATATCTTACATTATAATCCATCATACATCAACATTATATGCACTCGCATTCCACCTTGTTATATCCTATTATAATCGTCTGTCTTTTCACTAAGTGGTGCATGGAATTTATGGATTCAAACCCGACATTTGCTGGGGGGCATAATCATATTATAGCGGCCATAGACTACTTCACGAAATGGGCAGAAGCTATGCCTTTAATTAAATATGACGGTGAGACGGTCGCTCACTTCATGTTCAACGATATTATCACTTAGTTCGGTATCCTAAAGGATCTTTTCATTGACCATGGAAGGCACTTTCAGAATAAGATGATGGTGGAATTAGCTTCAAAACTATGGTATAAGCAAGAACACTATTATTCTTATTACCCTCAAGCGAATGGCCAGGTTGAAGCAGTTAATAAGTCCCTTAAGTCCATTTTACAAAGAACCATTGCACAAATAAAAACTAACTGGCATATCATACTTTACCATGCTTTATGGGCTTATCGAACCATAGTCAATACTGCCACTAGATTCTCTCCTTTTCAGCTAGTACACGGGTTGGAGTCAGTGTTACCGATTGAGTGTGAGATTCCTTCATTAAAAATTGCCATAGAGTTCATACCTAATACTTAAGAATTAGAAGAACATTTGGTCATCTTAGAGCACCAGGATGAGAAACATCGTGATGTCATAGTGTCTTTAGAGGTAAATAAGCGTCCAGTATGATAAGTTTGTCTGTTCCCATCAGCTTAGTGAAGGTGACTTGGTCCTTTTATGGGATCAAGCCAGTGAACCACCTGGGGAGGGTAAGTTTAACCCTATGTGGGATGGGCCTTATGTGGTAAAGTGTGTCTTAGAGAAAGGAGATATTAGTTGGAGGATTATGAAGGGAATGCCTTGATGAATCCCATAAATGGGCTCTATATTAAGAAATATTATGCTTAATGTTTAGCCGAGGTCGATATCTTGTATATATTACTGTACAAATTGTATAGTTTATTTTTTCTTTTGGTAGCATTATCGGTTTGTTGACATATTTCCTCTTGTTGGTCACTTTAATTGCCTATTAATTTGGAGTTAATAAACATAGTTCTCAATATACATTGTCAACCCAGGGAAGTATGGTTATTTCAAATGTAATTAAGCAAAGTCTATACATAAACAATTCAGTAATTGATCAATAAATGAAAGACACCCAATGTATCTAATTGATAATATATGCTTTGCCAACTACTCAATCTAACTTCAATCAACACATTAACCATTAAAGATTAAGGAAGTTCACACTCCTTCTATGTCATCATCTACATGATTAACTACTTAAAAATATTTTAGCTAAAATGATTTTTTAAGAAGTTAAATCCTAAAACATCATCATGAAAGAAATTAAATCATACTTGCAGTGTTGAATCATAAAAGGAACCATCCCTTCTTCCACTCTGTAATTCTATGTGTAATCTACCTGTTCAATACTTCATGAAATATATTTAACAATAGTAATACACAGTAGTAGTGTGCACCTGTAATAGTAATAATAAACAACACACTTGCAGAAATAAATGTTAAACTACCCAGTCGATTGTTTCAACAATCAACTAATGAAAGGAAATCCTACACTTAATGATCATGCCATTCAATTAAGAAAAAGGAATTCTTAACCAATTAAATTCTATGCCAATTAACCAAATTGTTGCAACAAACTGAAAGTAATCTAATTGCAATTTCACACCACACAGAACTAAAGGATCAAAGAAAACAACAACCAACTAATCTCAGCACCTCTAGGATAAGGTGGGCCCTAGCCTTCTAACAGAGATGCTGCTACAGGATCTCAAAACATAGTTCTAATTGTAACTTCGGAATGTATTCACTTGTATTTCTTATCTATTGTAACCGGATGTTTATTCTGGGATGTATTGTAATGTATTTGAGTCATGTCATACCCCGATGTTTATTCCAGGAAGTTTCTATAATGAGAAAGTCATGTCATACCCTGATGTATATTCCGGGAAGTTTCTATAATGAGAAAGTCATGTCAAGTCATTGTGGGTAACCCTCCTATTGGTCAAGGGTTAAAGTCCCCATAGTTGTGGGGCCCTTGGGTTATTAGACTATCCTAGTGAATTCGACCCTAGGTGAGTCATTGTAAGTCGGGGCAGTAGTCCCCACCATTGTGTTACCCTCCTATTGGTCGGAGGAGGCAAAGTCCCCACAAGTGGTGGGGCACTAGGGTTATTAGACACTCCTAGAGATGTCGGCTCTAGTAAGTAATTGTTAAGTGAGGACGACATGTTGGAGTGCACTTCAAGTTAACGGAAGAATATAAATAGGGAGTGAGATCCTCTCTATTTATCACTTACAACACATCACTCACTCACTCAAGTGTGGCGCATTAGTGAGGAAGGAAATACACTGGGACTAGACAAGAAGAAGACTACTGCTGTCGGGAGTGCATCTTACTGTTTTCTGGTTTTACCGTTTTGGTGCTGATTCTATCTCTGAGGAAGTTGGGGGGTTTTCTCCTTTATGGTTTCCCCAAGGAACACTCTTTGTGTCTCTTGTCTCTTGTGATGTGCTTATGTTTTATTGCTGTGCTTGTTATTCTCTCAGTGAAAAGATCCTAAGATCATAATGCTAGCTTATATGATGAAAAAATAACATGGTATCAGAGCTAACCTGAGAAGAAGACATTGGGTAGCTGTAGAAGCTAGGGCTTCTTACTTTTTGGGTCTCTCTCCACAATCCATCAACAAAATCATGCCAGGCTGGCTCTCCATTGAAGGGTGCATCTTTCTGTCGAAGCGGAATTCGATTTTGAGCATTTTCAGTTTTCGATGCGGAAATTAGGGATTTCTACAGAAGAGAAATTTTTGAGTGAGACCAGCATAGGATTTTTATCCTCATTAAAACCAAAGTTTAGAGACCTGGATCAATAAATTTGTTTGGGTGAAACTTCGGGAAAGTCAAACCCTAGTTTCACCCCGAGCTAGGAAAAACCCTAAATACTAAAACTGATAAGTTTTGGTATAGTTGCTATATTTCGAGGTTGGCAATGTCTCAAAAGCTGAAAATTGTAGGGGCTGAATATAAAATCCTTATGAATACTGTGTCCAAACATCAACCTCATATTTGCTATATTCTGGGAGATATGATCCCTCCAAGTTAGGGTTCCAGCCTCTTCCAGAATTCATCCCTAAACAGGATACCTGGGGAGAATTGCAATATCTTGGGCTATAAAGGTCCAAATGGAATTCCTAAAGATGTTCCAGAGAGGGCACGAACTTTAATTTTGGTGGTCAGAATATCAGACTCATAAGATCAACCAGTGACACGTGGCATGCCGTACAACTTCGATATTCTGAACAGTGCTGTAACAGGTCACCTTGGGAAAAGGATCATAAATCCAAAATGGTGAAACCGATTCTGATGAAACCTGTGGTGTTAGATTAGGGACATGCGAAGTTACCTCAGTGCGAAATTTCAGACATAGAGGAGCAGAAATTTTGGAGATATCATAGAAACAGTAACAAGCATTTCTGCAGTAGAATTTGGAAAATTAGGGCTTCCTGTTCCGGGAGCTTCCCTCCACTGTTTTCAGAAAAGGAGTACATTGGACAGCTCCATTTGAAGAGATCTATCTGTTTATCCAATCAGATCTAAAATATTCCAAGTTTTGAAAATTAGGGTTTTTGTGACAAACCCTAGATCAGCCAGCTCCAGAACTAAGACGGACACCTCAAATCAGTAAGATCTAATCGTTTGCTATTTTCATTTGAGGTTCTCATTTCAAAGTGATCTATCACATCAGCTTGATGATAAGCTTGGTGAATTTCACAACTTTCAAGCATAAGAGTATTTG